>BMAV01002481.1:111794-137259 GCA_019973955.1 Trichonephila inaurata madagascariensis | reverse complement strand
TACCTTCAAATTCAATAATCTAAAATATTTCAGGAAATATACTAATTTTTTTTTTTGTAAATATAAAAAATATTTTCCAAATTTCAATTCAAATGCCGCGCTTTAAAATTTGCCTCCCGGCAGGGTCCGGTTTGTCCGGCCCTAGAGCTGCTCCCCTGACCAGAGTTTTATCTTTCTTCCATGACTTTCCTGTTTCGGGGTAAGCATGGGCAGGGACGTATTAAGACTTCTTGAGGCCCTGAACCCCTACATAAAATGTAGCCCCCCTATGACTCATTAAAGTAGAAAGTGCACAGCATACAATGTCAGACACTCGCACAAAACCGAAACAAATAAATGTGTATGACGCTGGGTTAAGTACGGCTCGCGAAGCGAGCCTCCAACCCATATCATAACATTTAATGGTGCCTGGGGAAGTAGCGTCCTTGGTGGTAGGAGACAGTCTGATTGGTCGTTGAGATGTGATGAGAGGGCGTGGCTATGAAACAATCGCATAAATCGGCTCGGCAGACTACCGTCTTTTGACTGAAAGAGTAATGGTGTATGGTGGTAAGCCTAGGCCTACACAGGGACGACGGTCATCACATGTAGCTAGTTAACATATCGTTCAAAATTCCTAGTTTTTTAGAGAATACAACCGAAAAAAACATTTGACCGTTGAAATTATTCGAATCATTAAGGCTGAATCGAGAACGAGACGAGGCTCCCATTGTGGCCGAGGCCTGGTCCAGTTGGCCCATGCTTTAAGAGGGGCATGGGTAGACCCCCAGCCCCTCTTACCTGAGCAAGGGTAGTATATCTCAGAAATACGTTAGCGTTCTTTTCAATTTTTGACCCTTCTTGTCAACCAGTTCTCATATTCTATTCTCAACCATATCCCGACCAAAAACATGCAGCTTGTTTGATGCTTTTTAACCAAAAGTGGTTCTTTCGTCAAGAATTCGCAATTAATCAATGGAGATTTGGTGATGGGATGATTTTTGCCTTTATTCTCGATTATATAAATCTTTCCCTTAAATTAGCTCTTTGAAAAAGATATGCAATAAAAAGTATATAACCTGAATTCTCGCAATTTTTTTGTAAAATAAAATAAAAGTACAATGCGTAAAAATATTAATAATTAAAATAGTAAATTATATAATAGAAGAACACAAAGTTGAAAAATGAAAGACGGGAATTCACGTCTCACATTTTCAAAGTGTTAAAAGACTTCGCCCGGTTTCACATGAGGCAACTTTGTGCCGGTCAACTCGTTTTTCGTGCGAAAAGGGAAGAAAATTCCTTTAACACGCAGACGCAAAGCTGAATGAAAAGGGAGGGACGAACTTACCAGTGCTATGAAGTAATAAAAAGCTTCTTTCCATTTTACCGCAAGTTCATGTGTGTGTGTGAGTTGAGCGTATTCCCACAATATTTTTTAACTGTCTCCCCAGGTCCCTGATAAGGTATGAAGACCGCAAAATATGACATCATGTGTCCCACAACAACCAGACAACAGCATCCTTTTTGAAGTGCTAACTGTTTTCGGTGCGTTTTGCTGAAGATTGAATTTAAATGAAGCGTCAGGTTCGGGGGTTCGTTACGCTACTCGCGATTTTTTTTTTCCGGCTTTAGAATGGAAAAATCGTGCCTGGATCGGCTATACTCGTGCTTAATTTTGATTGAAAACTTTAAGGCAAGTGTTTTTTTTAAAGTAAAAATTTCATGCACCTCTTTTCCCGTAAGTTTTATCTTCTTTAAATATTACTCGCCATGCAGCCTATCACTTAGCCCTTATCTACCGTGCATTATGATTTACTGCGATTTTTTTCATGCCATATTTTTTTTTAATCACTGCATTGAAAATTAAGGGATATGCATAAAAAAAGTACTCAACTTTGGGAAATTTAATCCGTTAAGGCTAATTAACTAATTAAAGAGATATTCAACTGTAAAATTAATTATATACACTGTTCACTTAAAATATATAGTCAATTCATTTTCATGTCTTCCAGTAACGTACAAAAAAATAACACACTTACCTTTTGACATTAATCACTTTTGAAATCACAAAATGACAATCTTCGCAAACTGAAAACGTGTTCTTGTGATATAAAACTATTCGCCTTCAATAGTCATTGTAGAACCCGTGCTACCATATATCTTGGAAGAGTGGATTTAAACGAATATTCCTGCTAAGTATCGTCAGAGTATTCGTATAAAAATGGTTATTCTACGTAATTTTAAAGTAAGTGGTACTTATATAAATTGGTAGATAAAGGGTTAACTTCAGCGAGTGAACGAGGTAAGAGAAGCTCATGCGAAAATAATCGGGAAAAAAAGATTATTCTTTTGAAGGAAATTGAAAGAGGGATTCTGATAGAGTTATAAAATTTTTCAAAAATTTTGGTTTTTCTCAAGTTATTTCCCGTTGAAAACCGGAGGTTCAACATTACCAGAAAAGGTGAGTTTTATTTTTTCCTTTTGAACATTTTTTATGATCAATAATGTTTAAAAATGCTAAAAAAAATTTATTGCTAGCTGTTTTAGATCGTTTAAAAAAGGAATAAAAAGAAATATTTTTGAAACTTCGAATTTAAAAAAGAAAAGGGAATTTGACTTGGATTTCCCCCTCAAATTTTACAACAAAAAAATGAAAGAGTTGCATGGGTTACGCTTAAAAAAAAAAGGGAAGTGAAATTCAACGCATTTTGTTGTTTTGAAGTATTCCTTCATCAGAAAAGTTTGGTTTTTGGAACGTTTTTAAAATTTTTCAAAAGGTTTTTGATATTTTAGAAAAATTAAAAATTTTTTGGAAATTTAGAAAAAAAATTTTTTAAAATTTTAAAATATTGGGGAAATTTTAAATCCTTTTTTCTAAAATGCTCCTTTAAAAAATGTTTTTTTAAATTTTGCCTTTTAAGTTCAGACCTTGTACAGAGTTCAACTAAAATTTTTTGAAACGCAAACTTGAAGTCGGTTTATCCATTTTTTACAAAAACAGGGAAGAAATTTTAAGAAAATACCCCGATAATTATTTCAAATGGTTGTAACTCTAAAAGTAATGTGAACAAAAATCATATTTGGGCCTCTGTACAAAGGTCTGAGCTAATACAGGCAAAATATTAATGAAATAGGATTTTTACAAAAGAGAAATTTTGAAAAAAGGTTTTCAAAGTTAATTTTTTCCAAAATATTGTATTTAAATTTTTTTTTGTATAAATGTCCTTTTAAAAAAATTTCAAATGTATTCTAATCTAAGACCTAAAATCATGAAAAAATAAACTTTTTCTTTTTAAAATCATGGTTCCGAACGTAGTCGAAATTTTTAAAGCTGTATAAATAAAGGTACTCCTGTGTGCCGAAAGGAAAGAAACAAGGGGTCAATTTTTTTTATTGAGAAACACACATTTAAGCACAAAAAAAAATGAGTAAATTAAAATAAATCAAAAGTTATTTTTGGGGTTCTGCAAAATATTTCATTAATATTAGACAAAAAAATTGTCATGAATTTTGTCACGAAGAGGGCTCTTGTCCTAGTGTTTAATAAATTGGTCAGCCGATCACTTTTCAATTTTTTTATTACAGTTCACACCTGATTCAAACAAAATGAATTTATTTTAAAAATTTCGTATACCAAAGGGTTTTTCCTCTTTTTTTAAACCCCCAAGGGCTACTTTTTTGTATTACTTTGGGCATAATTACTTTTCTGAACTGCAATCCTACGTCAATCTATTTTGAAAGAAGTATTTTATATATGCGATGAAAGCAGATTTGCTTATAAACAAAGACCACCACTCAGCTTAATGAGGTCTGACGTATTTAAATATGACATGAATAAAATCTTCCTGCATATGGATACGGATAATGAGACTTTATTACAGTTTAGTTTTCTAATACAAATAATTCGGGCAAAAAGATTAGTAGGTAATGTGTTGAAGAAACTTCCTTGTCTTATTCTTAGTGGGTAGAACAAGTGAAAAAGGCTCAGTTGTCAAATCTTTTGAGAAATTATTCGAAAATTTCCTTTTTTCTGATTTTTGTGTATAAACTTTGTTAATTATCTCAGATTTATACTAAATTAAAGAATAACTTGATAGTTGCATTATTATTCCTAGTACCCTTGAATTGGGATAATCAGTATATAAAATATCTCAATTATAACTTCGATTTTTTTAGCTATTAGTAAATTATACCTGACCATTCATAAAATGCCTTCCGTCACCAATAATACAATTCATTTTCAAAAAAAAAGTTATAAGTTTTTGTCATAATACTTATCGGATTATCATTCAAAAATTAGGCAATATTTTTTTTATCAATTCATCGATATATTATAGTAATTTATACGTAGTCAGAAATTTAAAAAAAGAGAATTGAAATAGAATCAAATCGTTAAGAGTTCTATCACAATTGTGAGGCTGTAATCCTTATTTCGAGAAATGTTTCTTCATCATTTGACTTTTTCTCTTGGTAAAATTTTTAGTGTCCAACGATTTTTCCCTTTAAAATTTTTTCACGAAATAGCAGACTGGGCGAAATTATTTTCGGAAGTCTCTAATACAATAAAATTACAATGAAAATATAAACGTCGTGGGGGGTTTCAAGTGTATTAAGAGCAAAATAAATAAATTCGATTGTTTAACATACGAAATAAATTAAGAAAAAAAAAAAAAAAGCAAATCAATTATTACAATGGTTTTGGATTCAAGATATTCTTAATCAAAAAAATTTCCACATTTAATGCAACCAATAATTCAGATATGTCAGGAGTTATTAAAATAAGGAATGAAAACCGAAAAAAAATCACCAAATGAAAAAAAGGGGGGGCAGAACAAATGAACTGAAATGTATTCACGAAGGGCTTTCCCATCCCCCTTATAATTTTCTAACTTAAATCCCTTTCTTTTTAACAATATCATTGTCCTTGACTTCCAGAATTACATGACTTCCAGTTAAAACAAACGAATAAAAATGGTTAAAAACTGTCATAATAATAAAGTTTTTAATTTTTTAAAAATTAATAACCGAAAGGATGTTTAGTTTTAATTTTAATTGTTGGCAGGTATTTTTAAAAAATTGCAGAACGTATACATTACTGATTATGTTAATCAATATCTTTAATTATGACGGTGCCGAACACCCGTCGTGTAGGGGGATTAACTGTTAAAGCCGGGGCTCAATGTTGTCCGTTGGTGGGGTTTTATTGGGGGGGAGGTGTAACTCAAGTGTTATCCTCGTCACTTGACTGAGGTTCAAAATTAAGAAGTCCATCACCAATAGCCCTCGTATTGCTTTAGAATACACGAATATAACCCCGATCTCACTCAATTAAAGAAAGCGGGGGCCCGCACCCGAGGGTATAGGTATGGATGGGTTGCCTTTACGGTTGGGCCCGTACCCAAAACCCGCCTTAGGGGCGCGATGTATTTTCAATCGTCGGGGCTGAAACGTCCTCCCGTTGGTGTGGTGTGGTAGTTAGGAGGGGGGTGCCAGCCGGTGTCGCCCACGTCATTGACCATGTTTAAAATTACGTGGTCCGTCCCCAAAAAGCCCTCATGTAGCTGAACTGTCGACGTTAATATTCAATCAATCTCAAGAAAGCAAAAATAATAGCGTGTAATGAAAAAACTGAATCTAACTGTTTCCCCCCGGGGTCGTTTTTGACATAGCCATCCCGGGATACCATGTTGGGGGTTCCGCGTGTAGGGTGTGGGGTTATCAAAATGATGAGACAAAATAGTTCTTAATCAACTTTTATTAAGAATAACTTTAATTCTTAAATTTAATTTTACAAAAAAAATGAGAGTTAACAATTTAAAAGTGTATTTAAGTCAGATCCGCAACAGATCCTTTATCTCAATTATCATTAATAATCCTATTCATCTAATTCTTTTATCAAATATTACCTTTTTCAGATCTCCCTTTCCTTTTTCCTAAAGAGAGATAGCTATAATTCACTTTGAATAAGAGGATTCCGAATTTTTTAAAGGGTTCTATTCCTTCTAAAGCCCCCGGGCTCTAACTCTTGATCTGCAAGACACACACTAAGCTATCTTTTAAAATAGCCGCACTAACGATCAGAAAATTACACTAAACCCTCCCCTTGACGCCCATATCTTTATCAAAGCTTCTATCCTTTTTTTAGTATATCTCATTTACATATTTCTTTGTTTATCTTCTTGGGATTGGGTTGAAAAGTTTTTCCATTAATCGTGGCCGTCAAAAAACATAGGGTTATGTTAGCAGAAAAAAAGGAGACGTCAAACCCCCCCAAGAAGAAAAAAATGAACTTAAAGGGGTTTCAATGCCCAAAAATTACGTGTTAAATCTCTATTTTTAAAATTTCTTTTTGCTTTCTGAGTTTTATTTAAATTTTAATCTTAAATCCCATTTTCTTTTATGATTTCCAATATTTATCTTGACTTTAATTTTATTGCAATTTTAATCTTAAATTTTAACTCTTTATAATTTCCAAAATTTATCTTGACTTTAATTTTCATTAATTATCTTAGAATTAAATTTTAATATTCAATTTAAATTTAAACTCGTGACAATAAATTTTACTCCAATAACTAGGCCAACATTAATAATTACTGTTTAATTTATGCCCATCACTTTTGCACATTCAATTTCTTAAAATATTTATACACTTAAATTTTCTAAAACAAATATTCTGGGTGCGCAGACCCAATCTTTGACTCTAACACTTCATATGGAGCTATACTTCCGCTCCTCTCTTTGCTGAAGGCAAATTGCATACTTTTCAAGATTTTCAGGTCAGTCTCCTAGAAATGAAAGTCCTTTTGAGTCTCTACCTATAATATCAATCAATTTACACATATTATTTTATATATCACAATAAATTTCATCTCCATTCCCCACATCTGGGTTCCAAAAACTTCCCAAATGAGCGCAGCGCCAAGTTATTATTATTGTATGCTAGTGCCCTGACTACGCCAAGTGTTTCCTGAACCAGGATGCCTCAGTAATACGTGTGTAAATAAATACATAAATAAATATATATATATATACATATTATACAATTGGCAAACATTTTTCAATAAACTATTATAAATAAATAACCAAAGGAATTTTCGCATCTCACGAAGTCACAAGCATCAGCAAACAAATGTGTGATTACAAATGTTTTCTTTCAGAAAGTTTTAACAAGTCAAAAGTTCCAAAATTAAATAAACACTCATTGTAGTGTTTGACTTGGCTTATAACTTTTAAGCACCGCCCGAGACTTCCTTCTTGCAATAATTCTTCCGACCACTTGTTGGAAGATCATAAAAATGAAACAATACAACCTGATTTTTATATATGTTTTCTTCCCACATCTACTACCCAACGATGAGGTGCTATCACTTTTCTTTCCTCGGTTGTACTGGAATTTTGTTGTAGGGCTTGTAATCTCCTTGTCGTCCTTTCCTTGACTTCCCACCTGTCTCCTTGGCTGGTCGGGGTTCTTCTTGTTCTCCTTCGTGGCCTTAGATTATAAGTTGATTTATCTGGAACTTTGTGTATTCTTCTGTTCTTTTTCCTGCTTTTTTTGGAAATAGTACTGGATGACATTTGTCTTTATTAATATTATTGGCCCCTTTCTTTTGCCACTTTCTTTTGTGTGGTCCACTCTGCCCCCTATTACACACCTGGATCTTTAATACCCCTATTATTCCTGTAAACCTTTTTGTTTTTATTTTCATTCCCAAATCAACTAGTAGTGATCTGACCAGTGATTTGTTTTTATGGGTCCCTCTCTGTATTTTTATATATTGATTTGATTGGTTACTGTCCTTTTGCCTCTAACTTACGTTTCACCCTCGCAGATTTTTCTTTCCCATATTGTGATTCATTTAATCTTTTGATGTACTTTTCCGAAGTACGAGTTTCCTGACTTGATCTTATACCATTTGGGATACCTGTTCCTAATCTGACCTCGCCACATTTCCTAAGGACGATATATTCTTATTTGATCTACGTTAACTGTTAATCTTTTCCTGATTTCCGCGCTACAATATATTATTATTATTATTCTTAACTTCTATGACTCTATAAGGTCCTCAAATTTTTGTTTAAATTTAGTACATATACTTTGTTAGCTGCTGAACTTATATAGGTGTGTGTTTCTAATAAGCACCAATCATTTAATACCTTTTATTTTTATGTCTTTTCTACGTCTATTATGTAATATTTTTCCCACCTTTCCTGTTTAATTTTCGTACTTAGTCTAGCTTCTTTAAAGCTTTTCGTATATATCTTGAATTTTGAATTTTGTAACCTTCTGATATCATATAACTAGTTTTTTGTGAAATGTGTAATCAATTTCGACCTAAAAAATAATTCACAGCCGGTGTTTTTCCCTGCTGTTTCATTCCACCGCCGTAATGAATAGCGTAAGCAAACCTTACGTAAGTGTTCGATCCGCATCGTGTTGATCATTAAATATAATTTGCAATCATTTGCACTATATATCTCTGGATTAACTCCTTTTCAGTCCGATTTTCTTGTGGTCGATATTATGCAACAGTCTTCACATGCCTTATGCCTAATCTTTCACTTCTAAGTGCTCAAAAATCTCGGATATAAATTGGGACCATTATCACTTATTAATTTTATTGAGCCCATAACGCGATATAAAGCTATCAAAAATATCCGCTATTATACGATGAGGCCTTTATGAGGTATAATTTCAGCCCATTTGTTGAAATGATCGGCTATTACTAAAATATAGCGGTTACGTCTTTATTCTCGATATATAGGATACGGCCTAACAAATCTAACGTCACTATCCCATTCGGATACCTGATATAATTGGATTTTAATCGACCAGCTGGTAAATGCTTTTATAGTTATTAACTTGGCACATGGCATGTAGAGACATATTGATCAAATAAATTTTTCTCATGTACGGGAAATAAATAAACGTCCCGAATTTTATATGATACGTTTTAAATCTGCCTAAGTGTCCAGCGATTGGCTTGTCATGAAATTCTCTCATTATTTCATTCCTTAAAGATTTTGGAAATGTATACACGCATTTCACCTCCAATGACGTTGGTGCGTTTCGCATAAAATAATAATCCTTCAATTAAACTGAAAATCGTGGGACCAATTTCACATATCATCGTTGCATTTCAACTGAGTTATCTTCCGGGTTTTCAAATATCTATATAAGGACCTAATTCTGGGTCATTTTTTGTTCCGTTGTTATTAATTGTTCCTTATGAAGTAAGTACCAAATCCTTGATTATAAGTAATACTAATTTTATCACCAGTTATACTTTTAACTGGATTCCTTGAAAGAATGTCAGCCACTGCATTTTGAGTTCCCGGTCTTATGTTCCCATTCTATATTGAATTCTGCTAACTTTAGTGCCCATCTAATCATCCTACTCGACAAATTTTTGCCATGTGTTAGTGTTATAAGTGGCGCATCCGTTATTACCTTAATTGGTAATATTCAAATATGTTCTAAATTTGTTCAACGCCCATACTAATGCTAGACATTCTCTTTCGGTTACTGTGTAATTCCTCTCAGTGTGTTGTTCAGTGTACGTGACGCAAATACCACTGGTCTGTTTTGTTGGTTAAGTACTGCTCCTAAACTAATCGAACTGGCATCTGTAACAACTCCGAATGGCTCCTGAAAGTTTGGTAATTTTAAAACTGGCTTTGTTACCGCCGCCTCCTTGACCTTTCGAATGCCTTTTGTGCTTCATTGACCAGACAAATTTTTTTAAATTTTCGTTTAAGATTATAAAGTGGCTCACAAATATCCTCGCATAATTTTTAATAAATTTCGCGTACCACTGGGACATACCTAAAAACTTGGAAACCTCTTTTGAGTTAGCTGGGCGGTTTCATCTCTTTGTATAGCTCTAACCTTTGTCCCATCCGTTTTAATCTCTTCTTTACTAATAATTAATCCCAAATACTTCAATTCATCGCACCCAAATTTTACATTTTTCCTATTTAATGTCAACTTGCATCTTTGCACAACGAAAAACTTCCTAAATGTTCAACATGGTGAGTGAATGATGGAGACGCGATTATCACGTCATCCATGTAAACATCACAACCTCCCTAATACCGGTTTTAGGATTATGTCAATTCGCCTTTTGAAAATTGGGAGCTGCTCCTGATAAACCGAATGGCATCCGCTTGAGAAAGCATAAGTGCCACTTTTTACTACAAATGCGGGTCTTAACAATATCACTGGGGCTTACTGCCATTTGAAAGTACCCAATTTTGGGATCAAGAGATGACATTTTGCCGTTGTATATGTATGCTCCGTTAATAAGTCAATCTATTAACGGTAAAGGGTATCGCGGATACTTTGTGATCGAATTTAATTTTCTATAGTCTACTGCAAATCTATATGCTTCCGGATTATCCGGTGGTAACCCATTATTTTCTTGCATAATACAACAGGTGACGCGTATGAGTTGAATTGGAACAATCGTTTCCTCTTGTAACATTTTTGTATGTGAAAATCTATTATTGCTTGCTTAGTGATCATACCTATAAGGCCTTGAAGCTACTGGTGGTTATCTCCCGTGTCAATTTCTATGGTATAAAACATGAGTAAGACCTGGTTTCTCTGAAAATAACTTTTAAAACTACTAAACAAATTTTGTAGTTTTTGTTTTTCTACCTCCCTCAATTTTGTCTTATATAAATCTATTTCAACCTTTTCCTCTTTAATTGGTTTAACCACCTTATTTATTTGAGAATCTGGAATTTTAACGATTTTTGATCAAAAATCTAATACGATTCTTGGACGCACTTATGAAATCGATACCTAGAATACATGGGTATTCTTAAATCTTTCAACACATGAAATGACCCCAATTCTTTCGAATTGTTCATCCAAACATTCAATTCTACAATCCTTGTTTTAAGTATTTCGCACCTTTGTGCTGTTATTACCTGGGCTCGCGATTTTAATTTGCTTATAGAAAAAATATTTTCATATACTTCTTCCGATATAAATGATTTATTCGCTCCGTGTCCCATAGCGCTTTCAAAAATGTGTTATTTAATAAAATAGAACGGGGAAGTTCTACGGGTGATATATATCGAGAAAGTCTAATTGTCTCTTTAGTTTGACATCCCTTGAGGTTGATCACAACCTTTACAATATTTAATCGTCCCCTTTGCGTCCTATCGCCTCGATTGAAATTTTCACTGAACCCCCTATTTCTACGGTCCCCCTATTAAAATTATCATTTCGCTCATTTCGACCTGAGTAAAGTCCTTGCTATTATTGAATCTCTTTGATCATTATTCTGAAAACCTATTCCTCTCTTGAACCCTTCTATTATTTGACGGCTATTCTCGTAAACCTATTTCTACTGTTATTTGCCCACAGTTCTACTTCAGAATCTCCCAGTTTTCTACCATTAGCTTCAAAATTAGGTATCCTATGCGGGCATTTTGACCTCGTCTTCTATATTATCGTTCTGATAACCCCTCTTTGTAATTTGGCAGTAAGAATATCTCTCTCGAATTTAGTCAAGACTTTCTAAAAGTTGTATCGTGTTTTGTGGATTTCTGACTTCCACGTAGTCCTGGATTCAGGTTCTATCGAACTAAAATATGATCCACTAAGTCTGCTTGGGACATTCCTACCCCTAAACTTCTCTATTTTAGTATCTATACACGAAATCAGTAGGATCCTGGATTTCTTCCCTTGCTGGGACATTTACAGAACTGCGATCGTAAGTCTTTCTTATTTTTGACTGGCGGGAAAAGCCTTCAAGCAATTCAGTTTTTGATGCTGTGCAAAAATCCGTGGCTGTATTTTGCACCAACAACGAACCAAATATCGAATACCAATCTTGAGCCCCTTCCCGAGATGACTTTTTATGAAGCATACGACAGATTACTTGGGATTTCAGTAACTGTATGTTATTATCGATACACCTGATAAACTCTGCAATGTTCTCCGACCCTGAAAGTACATTTCCTGTAGAACCGTACTTCCACCTACATTAACAACCCAGAATTATTATATAAGCCTGGCGTTATTGCGATTACAGCTATCCTGTGATGACCATTCAAAATCGGTTCCGCGTGCTAGAGGTGGGATTATCAAAATGATGAGACATAGTAGTTCTTAATACAACTTTATTAAGAATAACTTATATTACTTAAATTCTAATTTGACAATTTTAATTGTGCTTTCGAGAGCACACCCAAATTAACCATGTATTTAAGCCGCATCACGCACTAGATCCTTTATATCACCTCATCGTTAATAATCCTATTCATCTAATTACTTATATCAAATATTACCTTTTCTCAGATCTCCTTCCTCTTACCAGAGAGAGATAGCTATAATTCACTCTCTTTGAATAAGATTCTGACTCTTTTATATTAGCTTCTATTCCTTCTAAAGCTAATGGACTGCTAACTCTTGATCTGCAAGATCTACACTAAGCTATCTTCAAACTAAGGCCTTGTTATTGACTGTGAATGATTCCACACTACTATCTCTAAGCTTGCTACGCTATATTCTTATCATCAAAAGCTTCTATCCTTTTTATAGTATATCTCATTTGGCATAATATCTTTTTGTTTATCTTCTTGGTATTGGGTTGAAAAGTTTTGTCATTAATCGTGGCCGTCAAAGAACATAGGAGTTATGTTAAAGTTATGAAAGACGCGAGAGACGTCACAATGGTAAAAAAAATTACTAAATCAGAAGCCTATTAAGTATTGACCGTTTAATAATTATTTAGAGTTAAATTCTCCAAGTTACTCATTTTTATGTCACACCTAACTTAACTGATTAAACTTGTAAGAAGTTTGTTAACAATAAAACCAAAGTTTGTTCATTTGTCCTATTTATTATATTACTTTTAAATTTCCACTAATTATATATACATATATACACGAGGGTTGGTGCATAAGTCATGGCAACTATTTTTTTCCTTTTATGTATGTGAACGGATCACAAACGTATATGTGTCGTGTGGAAGTTCTGTAGGCATAGTGTGTATGTGCAGAACATCAGATGGCTCTGTGATAGCTGGTAGTAGCTCAGCGAGAGCTGAGAAATCAGTCAGTTGGTGAGTGTCGTGCGAGATGGAAGTAACCCTTGTTGAGCAGCGCGCTTACATCAAAATAGTCATTCTCCGAGAGAGAAATGCAATGGAATGTCACAGTGAATTTAGTGGAAGCTCTTGGGAATAATTCCCTACCATACCGTACAGTAGCACGGTGGATAGGAAAGTTTTAGCAAGGACGTGTGTCAACCAGTGATGAGCAACGTTCGGGACAACCGGTCAGTATACGGACCGACTTGGCACGTAGCGTCATTGAGAAGCTCATGGATTACATTAAGGGTCATGGACTACATTAAGAGTTTATAGGCCCAGGTTTGCCACGTTAACTTTATGTGTACTGTGTTGTCATTCTTTTGCACCATGAAGGCCATATTGCCCTGCATATACTACCGTAATAAATTAGTGTGTTACAATATTTCAGTGCTATTCATTATCCACTAATGTAGTTAACACCTTGAACTTTCGTCTGTATATATCCCATTTTCCAAGCGGACTAGGCATTCTTCCTTCTCAAGAAAAAATAGTTGCCATGACTTCTTTCTTTTTGCCTCAACCCTCGTGTTTTTATATAGATATACATATATATATATAGAGAGAGAGAGAGAGACTTGCACTATTTCTTTCTTTTGTTGGAAAAGTTAAAAGTGACATGCATAATTTTTTTTTATCAGATAGTGGCACTCTTCCCCAAAAAGTTGGCCATCCCTGGTTTAAATAATCATAAAAATATTAGTAATGTTTGTCTTTAAAAAAATTATGCTCTTTCTAGTATATCAAAATGTACTGTTCCTTGTTTAAACAAGCACTGCATTTAATCAGAGAAAACTTTTTTTTTTTAGATAATTTTTTATCGTGTATATGTGCTATAATTTTGAAAAAAAAAAAAACAATGAAGAGGAGAGAGAGTATCCAGGAGATACTTTAAAAACTTCATCGATAACCCTCATACTCAACACGGAAAATGTTAATAGCATTTATTTAATTAAATGTTTGTTACATAAAACTTTAGCCGTATTATGGATTATATTGTTTAAAAGCAATTCTAAATGAATGTGTGTGTGTTTAAAGTTTGTGTTGCATAAGCAACAAGAACAAAAAATGCGTCTTCAAAGGTCATCATTATTCTGAAAATTCTTCTTTTTCAACGGTAGAAAAGTTATGAAGTGGTTAGAACACGAGACCTATGTGTCCGAAGCCCAGTAACATGACCACTAGACAAAAGTGATCACCCTCGTCCAGAGGCTGTTACTGGCATATGTACACATACCTCTATTGTAATCCCCCACCAGTGAGTTGGTGGATAGGTGAACGAATGAGATATTTGTTATGGGGAGCATCTGTAGCGTGTGAGTTGGTATTGCTGTGTCAAGTGGGTCTGACGACTTTGATTACTCTTCTTGCGTGTAGATAGCGCCACGACAGATCAGAAGGTTGCGCGTTCAGATTACGTCCAGGTCACCAATGAAGTGGTTAGAACCCGCGACCTATGTACTTGAAGCCTAGTAACATGGCAATTAGACAAAAGTGATCATCCCTGTACGGAGACTGTTACTGGCTAATGTAGATACCATTACAGATACTCTAGAAATAATCATTTTCAAAATGCCGTTTGAACCTCCATATTGAATTTTCGTTAGCTCAAGTCACTGGAATCCTTCATAACTATTAAATTTGTTTTCTTACATTCTTTCGCAGAAAGAAGTAAGCGCCTGCAATGAGTAGCACGTTAGATTTCTAATCCGAGAGTAATGGTTTCGAATAACACTTAGGATGGCCTAATTTCTGAGAATGTGATTTTTTTACTATATTATTTTATTGGATTAATTAAATTTAAGTAATGAATAAATAGTAACAAACAAAACTAAAAAACCAAAACCCTATATAGAAAGGTAAATAGATAATTGCAAAGAAAATCGCTTTCTATTTTCCCAGTTAATATTGTGATTCTGTCATATGTATATACATATTTATATTAATTGTAATTATTTAATAAAAAGTAAATAAGATAAAGTTTTTCTTTATTGACCTTAGCAGGAATCATTTTTTTATATTACTTGTTAACTGTTACCATGACATCGATAACAATCGTACAAAATATTTTTAAAAGTTCTAAATAAAAGGTTGCGGATTATTAAAAAAAGAATACATACAACTTTCCTTTATTTATTCTTATAAGTAGACAGGAATATATCTGTTTTTGAGTACAGGAGGTTACAAAAATCGAAAACTAATAGCGACACATCCATTTCTAAAGCAATATACTCTTAAAAAAATACTATCAAAAACTTGAAAACGTCAGTCCAGATCAAAATTTCATATTGCTATCCTCTGTTTCTTACTTATGATATACGTCGTTAAATTACCCATCGCTTCCTTTCGCCCAAAGTGCCTAGCTTTGATTCATCCTGGGGAAAAAAAAATATCTCAACATAAATATTATCCCCCTATCCACTGCGATAAAATAAAAGAAAGTAAACATTAATAACAGAAGAAACTGTCGCTTTAAGCCTCCTCCATGTCCCTGAGTATTGAAAAATTCTGTCCACACATTCCACAGAATCGAAGTTGGCTTTTAAAAAAGCCATATTGGGGCTCTAAAGAAGACTGTCAAATCGCTATCTTCGAGGAAATCGATAAAGTGCCCTTCTCTAAAAATAAAAATAAAAAAGAAGTAAACAGAAACTGTCCTAAGAGAGATTTATTTCTTCATGTCGATAAGAGATAGAAACTTGGGCTCATACTCCGGGAAGCCAGGCCTTCCCCAATATGGAAATTTCGGGATTTTGCCGGGAAGGAAATTTCGTTGAGTCTCTTGAATCAATGGGGTTATATTTTTGTGTACCACGTGTTACAACACATTTTTTCCAGATTTTTTTCACTTTCGTGTGTGTGTATATACTTTTTTCTACCCGCTGATGATGATATTGACGGGTGAAATTGATCTTTTTTTATGGAACACCCTCTATGGTGGAAGACTTTGAAGAATGGGACTAAAACTAAAGTCGAATTCGAGTGGATTGATGTGATGCAGTGCTCAGATTCTCCATATTTTTTTCAAAATTGTAAGGATAAAAAAAGGAATTTTATTTTTTGTACATATATTTTTGTAGTTTAAAAGAAATTGAGACTTAGATGCCATAAAAGTTACTATATTTGTTTAACCAGAAATGAAGAATTCATTTTCAGAAGGGGTTTTTTGTTTTTGTTTTGAATCAAATCTTTTCCTGAAATTGCCCATTAAATGTTACGCGATTTGCTTTTTAGTGTTATCATTTTTCACATAGGCTTTGTGACGTTTGAGATAAATATGGGATGGTGATATTTATTAAATTTTAAATATTTAGTTTATTTACGTCACAGCTGTGTTATTACTGTATATGCATTGGGGTTATTAAAATTATTGCTGAGAACATTATTCAAATTTTGTTCTTTGTGAGGAAGGAGGTCAAGTCCATTTTTTACGAAAATTTCCAACCATCTCTTCTCTCTGCCCTCTCTAGGGTCTTCGGGATGATAGGGGTTGGTGTCTTTATCCTCGAGTTACATCCGGTTCGTGGGTGGAGTAGGGGGGTTCTTCGTGATGTCTAGGGTTGCCGAGGGAGGGTAAAAAATTGGGAATTTTTGGGTAATCACATCCACAAAAAGAAGCTGATTTACAGCTGTGTGAAGGGAATCGTTACAGTTTGAATTTTCGGAATATTGGCAGGAAGAGAGGAAGGAAAAAATAAGCATAAATAAACAAATCCTTGTCTGAAACAAGTAAATTTTTCTTAAATACTGTCAAGGTCCTTTTATTGCATTCCACAGCCTTCAGAATAGTTTTACAGACAGTGGCGCAAAGAAAGCGCTCGTTTTTTGGAATGACGTATATATACGCCTTTGACAGCTAACGCACCGGCTAAGAGCGAGGTATATATACGCCGGGGCAGCTAAGCGGTTAAAAAAGTTAATTATTTTTTACTTCATATTTTTATATCAGGTTGTAATTCAGGTTCCGTAAATTAATAAACTGAATAAATTTACATTTTTAAAAAAAGATTTAGAAAAAAAAATTTAAATGGAATTTTTTTTTTTTAAATAAAATTAAACAAAAAAAAAATTGGCATGGGGAATTTTCCCCAAAAGAAATTATTATTCGACTTTGGGGCCCCTTTTTTTAAAATTTAACCCCCCCAAAAAAAAATTTTTTTTGTTTTTAAAAATTTAAAATTTTTTTGGGGGGGATTTTGGTTTAAAAAAAAAACACCAAAAAAATTTTAAAAGATTTTTTCCTAACCGGGTGTTTTCTTTTTATTTCAAATTTAAAAAGGAATTTCTTTTAAAAGATTTTTTTGTAAAAAAAATTTAAATATTATTATTTTTTGTAATATTTTTTTAAAAAAATTTTTAAAAGAATCCCTTAAAATTTAAAGAAAATATTTCATATTCATTTTGAAAAGAAAAAAAAAAAATTTCTTCATTTTACCCAAAAAATAAAAAAAGGGGTTTTTTAAAACGATGAAATTTTTTAAAAAAAATTTTGGGAAAAATTGGAATTTTCGCAAAAAAATCAGAATTAAAATTCTACAGCCTCGATAAATATCAATGTCTGAAATAAATATTTTTTAAAACCCCGCTTGTCCTACTCAACAGCCAAGCTAATTTAAATCGACTCTTACGGTTAAAAAAAGACACAATTTTTGGCGCAATACTAACTAGTTTCGGTGAGCGCCCCTATTTTAGCCCCTTTTAAGGGTCCTTTTTGAAAAGTTCCACTTTGCCCTAGATCGTGAAATTTGATTTATCAATTTCGAGGGAAAAACCATAGGGTCACAAACTCGCCAAAATGGTCGCCAAGAGTCAAAGGCCCAATGGGCCCCAAATCAAAAAATTGTCCCCAAAAAGGGCAAAAGATGCCAACTTCTCTCTGCCAAGTTCCCATTGAAGCACCACTATAATGTAAGGGACGGCGTTGCTTGCGAAGATTACAATTTTAACATAAAATAAATACAATATAGAGAGTAATATAAATAATACATTACACATCCAAATACAAATTATTTACACGATTTTACACAAAATTCGTAACAATATCAAAACAAAGTATTTTCCTCTTTGTCACAAAGGAAGACAAATGTGGACTGGAAAATTATAAAATTAATGCGATTCGAGTAATTGTTATTACTAATGGTATATATCAGCTTGATATATTTATTTAATTAAAACTTTTGACCCTACTTTTTTTTGCAAAGAAACACATCTTATTATTAAAATCGAAGCAATTGCGTTAAACACATTATCAGAAACTAATGCGCTTAAAATTATTTTGGAAAAATTTCACGATTCAAAATAAACAGAAGTTAAATGAATGATTTGCTCGATTCACTTCGCATGCTTCCTTTTGGGGTGGAAGAAGAGGCAGGAAAATATGCGAAGCCCCATTCAATCCCCGACCACAATTTTTGATTACTCGTTTAATTCTTTGATAGGATGCAATTTTCGATGAAAGCGGAAGAAGCATTAGAGGAAGTGGAAATAGACTCGTTATCGTCTTTATAAATGGCGAGATCTTCTGGAAACCTCTCGATCTTTCAAAAGAAACCGATTTCTTTAAAGACATTTTTAAGTTCTCTCCAAATGCTGAGCGGATTGATTTGAATTTATTCCTCCGAGTAAACTCTGGAACGTTCAAGTATTTTCCGAGAGTTCCTCAAAACGATTTGTCTTGATGAGTTTCTCAGAAGAAGAAAAAAAAAAAGTAGTGAAAACTGGCAACTCTTTATAATTTTTTGAAACATAAAAAGAAGTATTAATCTTAAGAGACTCTTCAAGCTGTGTGGAATAGATATTTTAAAAAGGAATGATAAAAAAAAATTAAAGATTATTTGCACTTGAATTCAATTTAAAAAGTCGAGTTAAGTGCTGGGGTCGGACTGTGAGAGGTTTTAACGTCTGCGAGATGATGTGTGAAAGTGAGAATCAGGTTTAATTGAAGTATCCTCAGATAATTTTTTTTCGAACTTTGAAGCAGTCATATGTAAGTAATATATGAGAGTTAAAAGAAAGAAAAAAAAATGTCTCTACTTATGTATCCCTCAACATGCCGGTTTTCTCTGCAGTATTTATCGATAAGAAGTAATTGAATAAATAGTATTTTTATAAAAATTAACGATGCATTCGCGAATTTAAAAGGAAAAAAAAAACCTTTTTGGTTAGCATAAATAACACTTAAGAGGTAGGAATTTTTTTCTACCACAGAAATATATTAAATATTCGTTTTTAATCAGGTGTGTTTTAAAAATTACATTTAAAAATCTCAGCAATTTGAATTTAAAAATGAAGACGATGCAAAGTACGATGAAAAATGCTTCTGTCAAAGTAATAACTTCGTTAACTTTTTTTTGTTCCCCCCCCCCCTTTTTTTTTTAAATAATGATTCCAAATATGCTCCTATAAGAAAGAGTTGAAAATAGTTTACTTTAAGTGAGAAAACAATTCGACAAAGTTTTTTTATTGTATTCACGATAAAGTATTG
Source organism: Trichonephila inaurata madagascariensis (assembly GCA_019973955.1). NCBI lineage: Eukaryota > Metazoa > Arthropoda > Arachnida > Araneae > Nephilidae > Trichonephila > Trichonephila inaurata. The sequence continues at coordinate 117,690 of BMAV01002481.1, read as the reverse complement.
AAAAAAATAATAAATACACAAATAAATTTCGAAAGAAATTCAAGTTAGAATAAGTATAACGGAATAAATATATGTAACCTTGTTAGAATAATAATAATAAAAGAAAAAATAATATCAGTTTAGTTACTTAAATAATTCAGTAGGATTTAAATATTTTTTCATTAAAAACATGTACTTTTTATCACGATGCCTTAAGAAAAAAGAAACAACCGCGTCATTTATCACAAAAATAAATAAATAAATAAAAAATAAATAATAATAATAATAAAATAATAAAACTTACAGTTTTTGTTATAATTCAAATTTGATTAAATTTAGAATTGTGTGCATTTTAGAAGATTCATTGTTTTATATCCTTCTTTTCAAATTGTTTATACTTAATGTCGAAACTATTAAGATACTGATACTTTTTGGTACTTTTCCGTTTCGCCGGCACTGGCGATGAAGTCCCCAAAAATTATACAACCGATGCCAAAAAAAAGGAATATTCCCGCTCTGTTAACCTTATACCACCACAATTTCAAAACAAGTTATGGTATTTTCTTATCACTGTAAAGACTTTTTCATAATACATCAAAAACGGATGAAAAACCAGTATGAACAAAAATACATTAACATGTTTTTATGTGCATATTGTATGTTGTCGCCAATAAAACCTGCTTGGCGAAATTTTCGCCGGCGAAACGGAAAAGCGTCGAATTTTTTTCTTCAAATCACTAAGCATATAAATATATATATATATATATATATATATATACCCTCACTGAAGTATTTATTGTGTATTTTGTTATTTAATGTATACGATAAAGGATTTGTTTGCAATTTTTGAATCCTTACAAAATCAACATATAAAATATTTTTCCATCTTAAGTTCATTGTACTGGCAAAACAAAGTATTTATAGAGAGAGACAATCACAAATTAACAAGAACTGCGGTAAAATGCTAGCATTTTTAAATCTGCTGATGAATAAAGAATTCTCTATAAATACATCTAATAACTTCACACTAAAATGATTTCCCTTTGACATTTTTATTATAGTTCAAAGTAAGATATTTTTCACTTTATAATCTAGGAATAGATTTATGTAACTGAAACTGAGCAGGTGTTTCTGAAGTTTAAAACACTACACTAAACACGACGCTGCGATTTTTTTTTCTTGTCCTTAAAAATCTGAACACACCTGCTGCAAGCGCAGTAAATAAGCGCTCCCATTCGCAAACCTATATCTATCTTTAACGGTGACCACGTTCTATAAATTCCTAGAACAGAAATAAAAAGCTTTTAGCGCATATTTTATACAGTTGCAAAATGTAGATAAAAAGAAATCTCAAAGCTTGTAGCTTTAAATGCTGATCAATTTCCCGTTTCTTTGAGAGGCATTTGCCGCTATCAAACTATGAACCTATTTCATACATCAGTAAATTGAGGTAGATATAAACATTTTCTTACGTAGAACTAGACAATAATGCGATAAAGTTCTTTTTTATTTTTTCCTATGAAAAAATTTTCTTGGAATTTTATCCTTGCCAATTTGTGGAATGTGAAAGTAGAAGAAAAGGAAAAATTTTCATTTCTTCGTTTCTTTTTCAATTCCTACGATTAGCTCACAACCTCTATATATTTATTTATATATTTATTTATTTATTTATCTTGGTGGAATATTCAATCGTTAATAAAATACATTTTAAAGCACTCAATTGAGCAGAAATTTTATACACAGGATTATTTTCGATGACAATACAATAATACAATAATAAAAATTAATTGATTAAAACTAATTATTTAAAGAATTACAAAAAAAAACCCACGTTGGCATCATTTTTGGCGACTTAGCGACCCTTTTAGCGACTTGTGTCAAAACTTGAAAAGGTTTTTTTCTCACGTGTTAAAGTATTCAGTTGAACTGAAATTTATATACACGATTGTTTTGGATGATAATATGATAATTTATAAAAATTAATTACCACTTAATGTTGTGATTCTGTCCTATGTATATACATATTTATATTAATTGTAACTTTTTAATAAAAAGTAGCTAAAATAAAATTTTTCTTTGTTTATCTAAGAAGGAATGGACTTAAATTTTTATTATTTTTTTATATTACTTGTTTCTGTGAGATATCGCTTAATATTTTAAATTGTTTTTTGGATTAATTCTTGAAGAACTGTTGTGGCAGTTACAGATAAATGGGAGATAAGTAAGAGAATATATGTCAAATAAAATGACACAAAAAGAAGAAAGATTACTTATTTATGTACCCCCTCCCTCAGTATTAGTTTCAGCTGTGAAATGCCATGCAGAATCTCAATATACATATGTCTCGAAATATATTATAATTAAATTTTCCAGTGGAAAGATTTTCAATTATTTTCTTTCAATTTTTTTTTTAAAAAAAGAACATTTATATTAACTATTGTTTCATTTCTTAAATTCTTCTCCTTCTCGAATTATTTTAGAAGTAATTTTAAATTTAAACGCTTGGTTTAATTTTAATCCTTGTAAGAAATTATTGAAAATCATTAACTAATGCATTACACAACTAAGACATTAATATTAATTCTTTTACAAATTGAATATGGTATATTTTTCAAATTTTTTTATTATAAACATAATTACATCTCGTCAAAGGTTTTCTTTTTTGTTCCGTCGATTTATAACTCCTCCATATTGTCGATTTAATTAATTTCGCTTATCTATTTAATCTTTTTTTTTGAATAAACTGAAGATCAGATTTAAATAATTGCATAGATCAATCAGCAGGAAGTTAAATATAAGAAAACTTCTTTATGTCAAATGTTTTTAAAGAAAATTCTTAGAGAATTTTTCTGTTATACAATTGCAATTATTTAATTTAATTTTTAAATTATTACTGTAAGTTTTAATTTTAAAATTATTTTTGTATTAAGCAAATAATTACTTTAAATAGAGTTCAAAATAATTTCAGTGATTTAATAATTAATAATCACACATTGAACCTCAGATATTTAGTAATCATTTTTTATAAGAAATAAAAAAAAAGTCATTTTTAAACAAATACATTTTATACAAGTGCTTTGAAAAATAATTCTAAGTTTTGTGTCACTGTCTGAAAACTTGCAGCTCAATTTTTAAATGCTTATGTTTGTTTGAAAAATTTTTATACAAATGAACATGATATTTATTACAAGATTTGAATATAAAATTGTAAATTTTTATCATTTATTTACGTTCCAACAAAATTCTATTTTACATTTTTTACGATATTTATACTGATCTCTAGATCTCTGGAATGTGAGTGAGTGAGTGAATATTAACGTCGCACTGTTCAGCTTCACGAGGGCTTTTGGTGACGGACCACCTAATTTTGAACCATGGTCAAGTGACGTGGATGATACCTGAGCTGGCACCTCCTCTCCTAACTACCACACCAACGGTAGGGTGTTTCAGCTCTCGTCAGATTTAACGTGCATCGCTGTCCTACATGGAGGGTCTTTAGTGGTATTGGGCTCGAACTCATGACATGTCTGCCATGATCCGATACCTTGATTACCGGGCTACCGCAGCCCCTCTAGATAAGTGAAAGGGACACATCTAGAGCCCTTTTGGTTAACCTCAAACTCCTTGCATGAAAATTTAGTTATTGATCGTCAGAATATTATCTTGTAGCGGGTTTTCACGCGGATTCCCTTTAAAAAACCTCTGGGGTTCGCCTTTGAATTATATAAATAGGCATTGCTATTTAAATAGGGTGATTCGCTACTAGACAAACTTGCAGGGTTTCTATTTAAATAGGGTGATTCGCTACCAAACAGACAGACTTGCAGGGTTTCTATTTAAATAGGGTGATTCGCTACCAGACAGACAAACTTGCAAGGTTTCTATTTAAATAGGGTGATTCGCTACCAGACAGACAAAATTGCAGGGTGTGTAAGGGGATACAGAGACAACTCAGAATCACATAGGAATGCAGGGTGTAATGTCCTAGCCATGCAAGCGAGGAAACTTGATTGATATTTTAAGGGTTTATTTGCAAACACACATGGCAGTTTACAGACATGAAAAATTTACACTTTGTACACGTTTTAAGTAAAAATCGTTGAAAGTAGAGTTCATGACACTTGTAGAGAAATAAAACAAGTCGGTGCGGCATCCGACCCATCAGCCTCAGGCAGATGCGCGAACTTTGAACTCGCTTGTAGATTTCACAAATCCAAATTAAGTTCGCTGGTGGAGAAAAAAATACAATCTCTCTCGTCGAGAGGAAATCACTCTCTCCAAATCTCCACACTACGGTCACGGGCGGAGCCAAAAAAACGACTTCTCTTGTCGAGAGATCACTGAAAGTAGCTGACGTGGTACTCGCGCAGGCGTAGTGCTTCGGACCAGTCCGCGTTGCCACCTAGAGTTTCAGAACGGGTCTAGAGTTCGTTACAAGGGTTACAAATGCCATAGTTGCGTGCTATGGTGCAACGAAACAAAGAAAAATAACAGAAACGGCAACACATTAATGAGTTAGAAAATATTGTTTTGAAGGTTTGTACAACAACAGGTGTTTGAAATTACGACCAGAAGTCGTCTGACAGGCCTCAATGTGGTGCTCAGTTTAGTGTCCGAGACGCTCGTTTCTTCATTTGAAGCTTAAGTATTTGTAGTTAACGGGATGATATATGTCATGCCAGGAATCTTCCAGAACGCAATTAATTTCATGTAGTGCCGCTGTCAGGCCTGCCAAGCGACTTTCAGGAGTAATTTCAAGCACCTGTTATATTACAAACTTTCAATAATATGTTTTCTGACTCATTGATGTGTTGCTGTTTCTGTTCCTTTTCTCTGTTTCTTTGCAACATAGCTCGCAACTACGGCATTTGCGAGCCTGTTTTCCTATGTGGTTTCTAGTTATTTCTGTAACCCCTACACACCCTGACAGATTGTCGGTCTAGTAACGAATCCTGCTGTATAGAACTGAAATGGAAAGATAAAGAAGATAGAAGAAGATTTCCTGATAATAGTAGAAGCTTGTGACGTTTGATATGAATGACGGTAGCGTGATATTGATTACTTTAAATATTAAGTTTATTCACGTCACAGCTATTATTTACAGAATTATACATTGATGTTATTAAACTTATTAAAGGATTATTAGAGCTCAAAACAGTTGTTTGTGAGAGGAGGGATTCCTTTTGGTGACCGCTCTCTGGAAAGTTCAGAGCATCATCTGTTCAGCTTAGGGATTAGGGATCGGTGGCCCTCAGCATCCCGTCACATCCTGCTGATCGGCGGGAATAAAGGTTAATCAAGGTCAAGGGGTTGTGATAGAGAACCAAGGCGGACCACGCAACAACCCCCTACCTGCAGCTGCAGGATGCACGGGTGATGATCATTTCCACAAAAAGAAAATCCGACCACAGCTGCGAGAAAAGACGTTACAAGCTTTATTTGAATGTTAGTAGAATAAATGGAAGTTCTGAAATACTGATTAAATTCTAACAAAAAGATTGTATAGGAAAAAATGTCATGAGCTAATCTACTTCAAGATAAGTGCATGTATACTTCATTTACAAATAAATTGTATTGTAGTTTATATACTTCAATATGATTCGATTAGGGAAATCATTCCAATCGTATAACTATTTTTGGTATTCCGATCAAGAAGAATTAACATAAATTAACACTTCTCATATATATATATATATATGTGTTTCTTCTTGATTCAAGACTGTCTTGTCTGTTATAATCTGTTGTCATCGAATAATTGGTTTTTTTTTTTAATTTACCAAATTATGGATAAACTATCAGAGTTGTTGCTTATTGATGAATCAGATTCCTTCTACTTTTATATAAAAAAACAAACATTTAGTACTTAAATATAATTTTCAAAGATGAAAATTAAAGTATTTCGGTGGAATAATGATAC
>BMAV01002481.1:93973-108692 GCA_019973955.1 Trichonephila inaurata madagascariensis | reverse complement strand
GTATTGTTTGTACCATTGGTCATTTTTAGCAAACTGTTCGATTACTACTGTTACTATTTCGATATTGGGATATAAAAAAAGAGCAAAATATCTTCCACGGACATCCAGTAAACCATATTTCGTGGAATGAAATTTTCCCCGACAATAAATCTCGAATTAAAACGCCTCTGCCTTCAGACACCGTTCCATTTCATTCGCAGTTACAAAAATACTTCTCTCTTTACCGTAATTGAAAATGAAAGGCTGTTAGAAATTAATTCTGCAAGAGACTTCGAAGGACGGGGGGTGAGGGTGGAAATAAACGGAAATTTCCCAGGGAAGTGAACTGCATATCTGATGAAAATTTTACTCCCGTTCCCTCGCCAAAGTAATTACAATAACTGATATTGCGTTTTCCGACTTTTGCGGTCGACTTTGTCAGATAAGTTCTCAATTTAAATTCAGTTCTCGATGTGTATCGCGGTTAACTCCATTCCTCCCTCCATCACAACGTTGAAAAAGATTATGAGGGAGAGAGAAATAACAGGATGCATGGCAGCAATCGAAATGAAATTTCGGAAATTCTGAATGATCCTTGAGTTCCGTGACGGAAAACTCTGGACTCTTATTAGATGTGGGTCATAGAATTATTATTTTCTAATCATGGACTCGCATTACCGTTTTCCAGTGGGGAAAATTCCAACCGAATCTTTATACTTTCTAACATTCTATGTCTGAGAACAATAAATTAGAGCATTAAATTAATCATATGTATGGTAACAGAAAATATCGGTATTTAAATATAACATGCAATGGTTATTCCGTTTCTCAATTAAAGACTGCAATTATTATATCTTGCTTAATTAATGCTGCACTAGAACTTAGCAGTAGCTGTGAGACGGATGTATTCGCGTACCTTCCTCTAATCCTTTTGGGAAATCTTTGAGCTATCAATTCGCGTTTATTCACAACCAACCCTTTTGTAGAAGAAATCGTGATATTTTTAAATTCAGTATTATATCTATCTATATATATATATATATATATATATATATATATATATATATATAGTCAAGGTTTTCTAGCTAGCAATGAGGAGAACAAGTAATATAAAAAAAATAATAATTAAGTCAATTCCTACTTAGATCAATAACCTAAAATTTTATTTTAGCTACTTTTTATTAAATAGTTACAATTAACGTAAATACGTATTGTACATATGACAGAATCACAACATTAAGTGGTAATTAATTTTTATTTATTATCATTAAAGTATAGTATTCGCATCCAAAACAATTGTGTATATAAAATTTCAGCTCATATGAATGCTTTAAAACGTGAGAAAAAAAAAAAACTTTTCAAGTTTTGACACAAGTCGCCAAAAATGATGCCAACGTGGCTGTGTATTTGTAATTCTTTAAATAATTAGTTTTAATCAATTAATTTTTATTAATTATAATTAAATAACTGTATTGTCATCCAAAATAATCATGTATATAAAATTTCAGCTCAATGGAGCGCTTTAAAATGTATTTTATTAAAGATTGAAAATTCTACCAAGATAAATAAATAAATATATATATAGAGAGAGAGAGAGTGAGTTTATAGTAGGAATTGAGAAAAGAGAGAGAAAGCCAGAAGTCAGGTGAGATTCCTACTAATCAGGTATCACTCCAACTTATAGAATGTTTCAAATGTTAAATAAACGAAAGATTTAAAGTTACGATTGGTCCCTAAAGTTAAATCAATGTTAAGTTAATTGTGATAATTAAATTTATCATATATAAAATAAAGTGGTCGATATTCGTATAATTCGTACATATATTGCTTACACTGAGAGATTCTCTTCTTGAAACTATTTGAATTAAGTTGGTAAATTGATTGATCAATAAATAAGTTGATTTTGAATATGTCTGGTATTCCTTCCCTTCCTCTCACACATCTAGGAGGACAAGAGAGAGAGAGAGAGAGAGATGAATATCTCACAGCTTAGACTCCCTTAAATTTCATCTTTCTTCCGAAAATGCCTTCATTAGCAAGTTCACTAATTAATGCATTTTTTATTGCGGCTAAATTCATTCTTACTGTCTGTGCAGTGAAGAGGATTATGGAAGAGAAATAACCTCAGACTTTGCGGCAGTAAAATTTGGGAAACTGAACAAATTTATGTAATTAAATATAACATTATTTTGTAATATCGGAAGTTTTATCTAATTATCGAATTTAACATGGGAAGATTTTTGGTATTCGTCTTGTGCAATATTAGGTATGATTTAAATAATTAATTCGTTCGTACACTAGAATTATACTTTTTGTAGTAAAATATTTAGTTTATTTCTTAATGTTGCTTGTACAATTAATTAATTTTCCTACAATTAGAATATTTAGTTCTAAACTACTATATTTATAGTAAACGAACCAGGAGCATTCACTGTAGATGTGCCCGCAGTAGCCATGGTCATGGTTGTGAATTTATGTCCGGCATTGTTTCTGTCGAGTCGTTGGTTCGAGTCCTGATGCCACTGAGAACTCGCAGTCTAGAAGGTCTGATCCTTACGAAATCCTTCGATGCTCAAAGTAACCATATTGTAACCATGTTGAGACAATACGGGTTTTATTAACGTCGTTTTATAAAGAAACACGATGTCTAATTGCGACGGAATTTGAAATTTTAACCCGAGAGTAACTGACGAGAACGTCACCTGAGTGTGCACCTCCTCTCCAAACTACCACACCATGCCAATAGGTGGGCTTTGATCCTCGACATATTTAATGTACAGTGGGTCTTCTGTGGAACAAAGCTCAAACTTAAGACACTTCGACCACAAATCTATGACCATTAGGCTACCGCAGCCGCATCACTATGTTGAAATTTGAGGAGCCGGGTCTGAACTCAGTAGTCTTCCTCGTTACTTGACCGTCGTTCAAAATTACGAGGTTATTTGCCCATAATCCTAACGAGTGCTGCTGAGAGTAAGGTTAATGAAAAACCAATCATTCACACTTATAAATATTGTATTTAAGTCAGTGTTTCTCTCAAACTGTGGGGCGCGCCCCTAGGGGGGCGTGATAACTCTACGAGGGGGGGAGCGAACATATTGAAAAGTCGAAAATAAAATTCATTTTAAAAAAATTACTAATTTACTGAAAGTAAGCAAACAAAATGCATTCTGACATATTAAAGAATAAAATTAATGTTTACACTGATGTAATACACTTATAAATGTATCAGTACTGCACAACGTATTTCAAAATCACTTTAACAATATAAATTTAAGAACAAGTTTGTTAATTACTAGTGACCCCATGGGCTTGTTATGTATATAATTATACACAAAAATTAATACTTATCTAGGTAATTTGTACGGTTTATAAATAATCCATTATCTGCCGATTAAAAATTACCCGATTCGCACCCCACTGCCACCATTTAAAATGTAGGAGTGCGTATGTGACGTATCGTGAAAGATAAGAAAAAATGAATAAATAAGAAAGCCTCTGATATATATATATATAAATCCTTCGCAAACACTGTCAAGGTTTTTTATTGCGTTCCAAAGCCTTCGAATAATTTTATGGATATCAGTGCACAGAAAAGATCGTACTTCGGTAAGACGTATATATACGTCCAGGGAATTAAACGCACGTGTTGAGCGAGACGTATATATACGCTGGTGGCACTTAAGAGCTTAAAGTCGTATTGTAGCTTTAGCGTCAAAGTATTGAATTTCTGCATTGTTATTTCTATGGAAGGGAGGCGTGATGAAAAATTCTTTTTGAATATTGGGTCGCTAATATTGAAAGTTGGAAAAGCACTGGTTTAAGTCCTCGTACTTAATTTTCTGTCCATATTGGAAAGGACAATAGTACTTACCTAAAGGATTTTTTAAGTAGCTTTTTGATGAACTTTCATGGTTTAAATAAATTTTGCTTTGCTGATTTTGAATTAATACAATAGCTTAAATGGAATGTCAATTAAAAATACAACGGAAGTTGATTTAGAAAAAAAAAAAAATGTTTGCCTTTTGAAAGATACGTTTTGATATTTTGTTACTAGATTCTTTTTCAAACGAGTTGATTTTAAAAAATTATTTTCTTTTAAGTATCTTTACCGTTTTTAAAGGAAAAATTTGCAGTTTTTCTATCATAAGTACTTTTTCCCGGAACATTTTCCAGAATCCACGAGAAAAACAAATAACCATTTTTAATATTTACTCTGATAATAATATTTTACTGAAAGGGGCACAACCTTCATTCATAATTTTTTCTCTCAGAATTAAAAAAAAAAAAAAAAAAACACGTTAAAATAAATTGATGCGTTAGCTTAATTTATTACAATTTCTGCTTTAGAGTCTGAATTGAATTAAAATCTCTTAATTAATCTAAGGTTGAAACTATCTTATTTTCCCAGCAGCAGGAAGATAGTGAAAAAATATCGCTGAGAAAGCGCGCTTCTTCTTTCTTTTTATACTTTATGCGGATATTATTAATAGCTCAGCGCTTTTATTCTGCAAGAAACGGTGCCTTTATTAATTAAGCCTTAATTGCTCACTCTGTCATCTGCCATATTTTTCAGTAATTCTTCACCAGTTTCTTTTATTTCTCACGAATAAAAGGAACAATATCGAGTGAGGAATACTGAAAAAGTTTACACTAAATAAAGTACATCATTTGATTTATTTTTGCTTAAAAAGCTATTATTAAATAAAATAAAAATGTGTATTAGATTTAAGGTATCCGACTACGTTCGGAACCGTGATTTTGCAAATGCGTATAAATGGATAATATTTATGATATTTAGTGTCGCTTAGGTTAGAAAATTATATAAAATTGTTTTAAGAATATTATTACAATAAAAAGTTATTTTAGTACACTATTTTGACCAAAAATGAACATAGAATGACCATTTAAAATATTCTCCTTTTGTAAAAATGCTTCTATTATAAAAGTATTTTGCATGAATATAGCTTAGACCTCTGTACAGAGGCTCAACTAGAATTTTTGAAATATATGACTTAGAAGTGGGTTTATCCATGTTTTACTACAACAGAGGGGAGCAATTTTAAGAAAAAACCGCCGATAATTATATTTCATTTGGTTGTAACTCACAAAATAATGTGAATTTTCCAAAAATCATAGTTGAGCCTCTGTACAGAGGTCTGAGCTATATACTGGCAAAATATTATTATAATAGAAGAATTTTTCACACAAGGAGAACATTTTGAAAAAAAGATTATTCTAAGTTAATTTTTTCCCAAAATATTGTATTAATTTTTTTTTTGTCAAAATGTCCTTAAAACAATTTTATACATGTATTCTAATCTAAGTGACACTAAATATCATTTAAAATAATCCATTTATGCACTTTTTTTAAAATCACGGTCCCGAACGTAGTCGGATACCTTAAGTCACAAAATCCGTTTATTTTCTTTGTACTGCAGTAATTGAAAAAAAAAAAAGAAAGAAAGAAAAAGAAAAGGAATAAAAAAAGACATTAAGTTTTACGTATCATTTTGTTCAATTCAAAATGCAGATTTGCTTATAAATTCAAAATATCTTCATCCTAAGTTGTATTCATATAAGGTATTAATAAAAGGTCATGTTAGTTTTGTGATTAAGATTCATGTATTTAAGACCTGAATTTCAAACCTCCACTCAAGGAAGTTTTAAAGCATGGGCCAACTGGGTGTGGGCCCAGGGCCTCAACCTTGGTGGCAAACTCGTCTCGTTCTTGACCCTGCTTCAATAAGTTCATGATTGAAATAAATTTAATGGTTGAATTTCATTCCAGGACATATTCTCCAAAAAAGATGGAACTTCACACTATATGGTGCTGTTGTCAGTTGGCTTTATTTTGTGTTGACTGCCGACTACGCCTTGGCCAAGTCTTACCCCCATACATCATCATTACTTATTTAATTGGAAGGCTGTAGTCGGTCGAGCCTGTTCTTGCCTAGGTTTGTGAGATTGGGAGTCATGCACATTTATTTATTTCAGACAGTGGCGTAACGGAGAATATTAGGGTCCTCTGCAAAGCCAGGTTTTGGCCCCCAATCCACATCTTACGTACTTGGCGTTAATCAGGCTTTAGGCCCTCTAGAATCCCTCAATGTGAGGTGTACGTTACGCCTCTGGTTTCAGATTGGCCTGCCGATTGGAGTTTCTCCATTGCAGACCAAGTACATTCCCCGAAAGCTGGTATCTCTTTTTAGTGCGGCTCCATGTAGGCGGATACCAATCCCCGCAGGTAATTTTGACACCCAGTTTCCTCCTTAGAGGGAGGAATATGAGCTCTAACGATGCGAACCTGTACTAGGATTTAATTTTGCCTAGGGCCCCCACAAGCCAAACAGACACTCTAGGGATCTCTTACATGCCGTATAATCATACGACATGACCGCTGTCGATTTTCTGCATCAAGAAAATCTCTGACTTGGGCCGATATTGAACCCGCAACCTTGGGTGCTGAAGGCCAGCGACAAACCAACCACGCCACCTGGACAGCTTTTTTGATCAATTCTAAAAGATATGTTCAGTATTCTAGATTACCCCCTGTGTATATGCGTTATTTGTTTAGCAGATGGAGCTTGTATTCAAAAAATTAGGTACTAAAACTTATTTTTAAAAAATGACCATATCATATAATAATAAGAAATATGTTTTTTCGAAGTTAATTTCTTAAAAATTTCGAAAAATTTACCACATATTTTAATAAGAAGATACACTATAACAAACAAATGAGGCCTACCTTTTAAAAACAAAATGAAGCAAGCCATCTTTTACGATACTCCTATCTGTTACAATCTTCTACTATTTTAACTTTGTGGCCGATCCCAAAGTTAAGCACTAATTTCTAATGCATATCAATCGTTTGGGTTTCTGAACCTATCATTACTCTTCTATGCTAATACCATAATCAACATGACGAACTTTTGCTGAGTAAAGCGCAGTCCTCAACCTATACCCTAATGGATGCACTTACAACTCATTATACAAATCTATGTTTGCTCAAGTTTGCCCATATTTAACAAATAGTATGCGAACATTAGACGCAGGTTCTCATTTAGGGGTTCAAGAAACATTCACTCTTATAAATTTTCCATTTGGGAAACCAAAATTATACCCACTCTGTTTTTTATCCAACATTTATTTCTGCTATTTTATTATTTCGAAAGTAGGTTTTATCAACTAGAGTTAAACTAATATATTTGATGTTACCACTTTTCCAATGTTGAGATAATCGTAGGGGGGATAGGAACATCCGAATAAGAATTCTATTTATTGGAATTTTTTTGTGTGAATTAAGCTATTGCAGTAGCAGAAAATTTCAATGATTGTTTCAATAAAATTTCATCCTTGTTGAAGCCTTATCCTCTAAAAGAAGAATATCATGAACTGTCAATAAAATTTTTTTTGAATGTATCGATTAAAACAAGTAATATATATATATATATATATATATATAAAGACTTAGATCAACAAAGAACAATTTTATTTTAGCTACTTTTTATTAAATAGTTACAATTAATATAAATATGTATATACATATGACAGAATCATAACATTAAGTGGTATTTAATTTTTATTAATTATAATTAAAGTAATGTATTGTCATCCAAAACAGTCGTGTATATAAAATTTCAGTTCAACTGAATGCTTTAAAATGTGGAAAAAAAAGAAAAACCTTTTCAAGTTTTGACACAAGTCGCCAACGTGGCTGTATTTGTAATTCTTTAAATAATTAGTTTTAATCAATTAATTTTTATTTATAATTAAATTATTGTATTGTCATCCAAAACAATCAGGTATATAAAAGTTCAGCTGAATTGAGCGCTTTAAAATGTATTTTATTAACGATTGAAAATTCCACCAATATAAATAAATAAATAAATATATAGAGAGTGCGAGCTAATAGTAGGAATTGAAAAACAAACATATACACATAGTGCTTTTATTATTTACAATATTATACTACACTTACAATTATTACAAATTATTTCATGCTTATAATCGGAAACATAACACTTTAGCACCTAATGGAAACAAAATTAAGCAATAAAACCAAGGGTGAAAAAAAATACAAATAAATTCATAACTGTTAATAAAATATAATGTTTAAAGATTATGACATAAGAGTTATGACAGAAATTGCCCCCTTCATTTCTAGTGAAGTAATTTTTTTAACATTATATATACTACGAAGTTAATGTATAGCTGACAAGACATCTTTATAGTGATGTGCAATAGCCATAAAAAAAAAAAAAAAAAAACGATGTCAGAAAGATGTGAAACAGATATCATAACACTTGTCAGAATTATGTCCACACAGTTCTATTGTTTTTCAAAACATATTGTTTAAATCATAAGAACTTTTCACCTTTTTATGTTCCCTGATAACATATATGGGTGGTTCAAACTTAGCTTTTGAACACAGCGTGCTTTCTGAACAGACAGCATGACACAACAACTCGTGTGTGGTTTCGTCATTTCAAATCCTACGGCAGTTTGGATCCATTGGACCATTTTTATTGCACACAATTCAAGGATGCTACATCCATATATTCATCGAAACTAACAGATGCAATATATAAGCCCTTACAGACTTTAAATCATCTCAAATGTACACTGTATGCCCCAATAATAATAGATTGAAGATAGAGAAACACTCAAACATCCTTTTTTCACCTTTGCAACTAGGTCATACTGAATACAGTGACTTAATAAAGCAAAGTTCGAAATACGAGCTTTAAAAAGTGATTGAATCGGAATGTAAAGACGCTACAGCTTAATTTGATTTAAAAGGTCTACGTTCAAAAAGATCGTCCTTTCAGTTAAATAGAATAAAATAAGGATTCAAACCAGGAAAGAACAGAAAGTGAGTTGTATTATAGAATAACAATCTAGGAACCAGCATGGAGTCTAGTAAGTTTTTTTTAAATCTCCTCTTCGATAGGGATTTACAACTAAATTAGAAAATCAAACGTCGGGAAGAATCAACGGGAGTCCTATTTTACACCAAACCCTCCTCGGGCGGGACTTAACTGGAAAAAGATCCCTTTGCAACACAGGGGATAACGTAACACTCGATTGCTTAATGGTTTTCCATTCTTCAGACCGTTTTGTGTACTAGCAATGCTTTCGCGAACGGAACAAGAAGGAAAAAAAATGTCTTTCGTGGAACGAAGCCTCCTTTAATGTGGATAGGTTTCTTTTCTGCAATTTTGCATCTTGTAAATACGGTTACAGTTAAATTAAGAAACCATTTCAAAACAAACCAGCAGAATAATGTTGGAAACAGGGCTTTTCAAGCAAGAGTGTTTGTACAATAGAAAATGAAAAGAAAGAAGAGTGAAATCAACGACAAATTACGTTTTTGAAAATAAAAGCACTTCATTTGAAAGCATTAATTAAGAAGAACAGGGCTATAAAAAAAGGACGCCGAGAGAGTACTTTTAATATTCAGGAAGTAATATTTAGTAAGAAAAATAGCTGCCGGATTTGTTATGATGTTTAATTATATTGGAGAAATGTTCAAACCAACTGCTCTTTTAGGACAACGTTAATTAACTCCATAAATACCGCTAGATTTAGAATTTTATCATGAAGCGAATAAGCTAATGAATGAAAAGCTGTCTCTTTTTGTTGGAGGCTACGGAGCTATAATTTCTTTTTTTGTTCTTTTATAACTGTGTTATTAATATATTTATGTTAAAACAACATTTCTAACTTTATTGCATAATACATTCACCATTAACAATGCTGATCTTGATTAAATTATTCAATGTGCTAATTATTAAAAATGTTCACGACAAAGTTAAATTTGACATTGTATCATATTTCGAAGTTATATTGACTGTACCAGGGGTGGCGAATCTTTTTGGATGAACGTGCCATTTTTTCTTTATGAAATGTTTAATGAAGTATAGAGGTGCCGTCAAATATTGTTGACTTATGATTATTGGAAAAATAATAAAGCTAAATATTAAGAACTCAAAACTCTTTATTTACTACGAAAAAAATGCATTTTGCACTGCAAGTGGTAAAGGTTTTTGTACGCGTAGTTCAAAATAAAGTAACAGTAGTGTGACTACTGTTGTTGCAGATTAGATGACAAATAACTTATTGTAAGAAGTTACTTTTAGCAGAATGCAAGGTGAATTGGAGTCCTCTGCCAAACGGTTTCTAAGTGAGTCTTTAAGGCTGACTATGGTTAATGTTGAAGAATAGGACCAGAATTTGGAACATTTTTTCAGATTCAAAAGAAATGAAACATTAATATGATATTCTGGCTTAACTATACTTTAGAGAGCAGAATTTTTTATTATACTTCCCATTTTCAACAGAGCTTATTCATTTTTTCTGGTATAAAATGTGTTTCGCGCTTTTTCTCCTATACCGTAATGTCAAATGGGCGCCTTCCCGTATTATAACAAAAAGGTAGTATTCATGGAACATTTTGCCATTTTTAAAAACACTATATTGTTAACAGAGGGATGAGCTATAATATTGCAAATTTCCATAGAAATTGAGGCATTTTTTTTCTGTCTGAAAATGTGCTTCGTGTTTAGTTCAAGCTCTCGTACTTTTACCGAAGACAGAATTAATGTTATTCATCTCTGAAAATAATGACTCGCAGTCATAGGAAGATAAAAATATGGTCAAAATAGCATGAGCCAGTTTCTTCAAACAGCTAAATGTATTTGGAATCGAATTCCATGTTTCCAAAATTTCCTTACTAGCATTTTTACTTGTATTGCTTGTTATAATCTTTCTGTTTCAATCAATTCCAACTTTCTTCTTTGTTCAACAGATTTTTGAATCCATATTGAAGAAGGCTAGAAATCAATCAGTTGTATTTCAAAACTTTCATTTTACAACAAGTCGAATTGGGACAAATTCAGTTTATTAAATGAAATCACATTAGAGTACATAAAAAAAAACTTTACCGTTTCCGATAATTCTTTGAACTGAGCAAATCTCGCTTAAAACTCCGACCGATCAGTCGCGTTTGTTCGAAATACTTCATATTGAACTTCGTTATTTTGAAATAAAATGCAAACCATTTTGATCGGTGGCGTGCCCAAAATATTGTGTCACCGCATCCCTGGACTATACCATAATTTTTTTTTTCTACAGATTACTTGTAATTTCTTTGATTTTAAAAACTTCATTACTATTGCTATCTTAGTTTAATAAGCAAAATCTATATTATATTACTTGAATTAAATACATAAAATGAAATAAATATAAAACCAAGAAAGAGATCGATTTTTTGAGAATGATAAAATGTATCCTTTTTTCTAGATTGAGAGCCGTAAAAGAAATGTATAAATCCTTTGCTTAGTATCCTTACACGTAAATTGTTCTCCATTTCGCATTTTCTGAGTAGTATGTTTTTTTTTTTTTTATATAAGGTTAACTAGCATACTATTTTAATTATAATTTCAAATTACTTACTATCGAATGACTTCAATAAATAACAGAATTATAAGCAAATATGATTTCTCGATATAATGCAGACATTTATTTAGTTAAAAAAAATGTCACATCTACAGAAACATTAAAAGTTTTCCGTAATTAGTGATTTTTTTTTAACGCATTTGCATCGAGAAACATCAATTTTTATTTCTTGAAAATTTTAATTTGCATTTAAAATTCACTGTATACAAAAAGTTTCGGAAAATATCTCTACGAATGTGCTAAAAAAATTTAATATTCTCTTACTTTATTCTTAAAATAAGTAATATATATATATAAGAAAAAAATTGACGCCTCTATGAGAGAGGGGGATGATGTTATTTTGAAGATTTTTTAATTCTTTTTTAAAAATAAACATTTTTTTTTTGCTTTTAACACTCAATAAATAAAGGTTGATACAATGATAGAAAAAACATAGGAACAGTGGCGCACACAAGAGGGGTGTCCTAGGGGTCCGGACACTCCCCATAGCCCTTGGTTTTTTTTCGATTGGTTATAATCCTATGTATATATTACGTAGAATTTAATTATAAATTTGTTACTAATAATCAGTTTGATTAATTAATGCTAATTATTTATTTAATAATTAATTTTGTATTGTTTTTGTTCCCGAAAATGAACAAAATCAAAAGAATATGTTGTGCGGCGTATTGGAGCATGATTCCAAAATGGTAGACTTTCGACCCTGGACCCTCATCCCCCCTTGAAAAATTTTTTTGTGCGTTACTGCATAGTAATGTACTAAATTTTCTCTTTAATACTTCAGTATACAATGAAAATTATTGGTTAAGCATTATTGAATTTTTATCCGTGAAAATTATTTTCTCTGTATGCAATTTATTGCTTTATGTGACTTCATGTAATAAAGTAGTATTTTATTTATAGTTTATGTCACCCTAAAGTCCTAAATCAGAAATTATATAAATGACGTAAATATTTTTTTTCCTTAAGAAAAATTATGTCGACCATTTATCATTCGCAAAAGACCATCACTAATATTAACTGGTCTGGGAAGAAAAGAGAATGAACACAAATTCAAGATATTTTAGAGAATACAGTATAAATTTTACACATTATTTTATTTTAAGCTAATATTATATATTTCCCCGAAATAAAACATGTCAAAAACAAAAGAAAAAAACTTAAAAATCGTCCAACATTTTAGAAGTCTTCCAATTGGCGTTGCGTGGAAGCTATGAGAAAGGGTGCTAGATCAGGTGTCATCCTCATCACTTGACCATGATTCAGAATTGCGAGGTCAGTCACCAATAGCCTTCATGTTTTTTTTTTGTGTGACATTTTTACTCATTCACTCTTGCGTTTTGGGACTGTGGTGTTCGTAATAATAAGTATTTAAAAACTGGAAACAAGGACTGATATTTGAAAAGTAAATACGCAACCAATAGGAGACAACTTTTTGGTGACCCGGACGTAATCAGAAAATGTGTCACGTTTTCACTTCTCGAATATCTGTCCTTATACTTTCAGTTTTTAAATATTTATTATTGCGACACGTTACGAAATACAAACAATTAAATGATCATTAAAAAATTCTATTTTGTGGGTAGGCACATCCACCGATATCGGGGTTCCACAATCGGCCAAAGTAATTTACAGGCTAACTGAATTCCCCATCGGTTAGGGAAGGTTCACGCATACTTCCCCTTAGGGATTACTGAGAAGCAAGCCGCCACAGGGACCAGCCAATTTAAGAACTTGTGAAGGAACTTTAAAATTTTAGAAATGAAATTTTGTTTCGAATTTCAGTTTTATACTTATTCATTAGTTAAGGAGGATTAACATTATTAACATAACTTATTCTCGAAGATCTTAGATCTTAGAGATGGAAGTAATGAAGTATTAGAGTACAAATACACATATATATCCTCAATATCAATTGAAAGTACTTAATAACCATGTAACTCTTTTGACAAAAAAATAATTTTAATACTCGTTTTTATCGAGAATTCACTAAGTCTTCGACTCAAACACCTCAGCTTCTGCGGTTTGAATTTTTATTATTTGGGAAATACCCGCAGAGAATTCCTTGAATAGATCGGAATATTTATGAAGCCTGAGCCGGGGCTCGGAATTCTCATTCTGTACTAAAACTTCTCTTTTTTTTTCTAACCACCTTTCTTAAGTCTTCGCCCTTTTCAAATACGTTTACAAAATGAATAAAAATATCTCAGCCTCCAGCTCGGGTGAGAAATACTTCTCGGTAAAAGAGTTCCACAAAAGCGAATGACGATGAAATCGATCCGAGAGGAAATTAAATACAGGTATTTTGAAGTTTTTTTTAAATAATAGCTTCCCCGAGGCGGTTGGCGGGGGATCAGAAGGTTGCTAGAGCTGTGTGTTTACCCACAAATTAAAATTTATGGTAACTCCAGCAGACTTTGTTGACTTGCCAGTGTGCAGTGTTTAAATACAAATATACTCGCTTTTGACGGTAGCTAGCGTTAGAAATTAAATTTCTTAAAGTGTTTATAAATTCTCGACGGAACGAATAATGGGAGCTTTTGGATCGAACTGTATTGTTACGGAATAATATTTAATTTTGTATGGTATGTATTAAACAAGGAAACGAATATTTTAATGAAAAAAAATATATTTCTACAAAAGAAATGGTTATTAATAGTGTGTATTTATCGCTGTCTTATTAATATTTTCGCTCAAATAAATAGTTTCATTTCGATTTTAATTTTAGAAACGCTTTTAAATTAAAGGGTGAGGAAAAAAAATGTCTCTTTATGTATTGGCAGATTTAAATTGAAATACCTTTCTTAAATGTATCATTAAAAATGAATATATGTCAAAAAGATTATGAATTGCTGTTAAAATGAGTAAAAGTGTTTAGAGTATTTATCGTGCATAACTTCATAAATCAGAGTATTGTAAAATTCTTGTGTGAAGAGTTAAAATTGATTGCATGTTAAAAACAATTTTTCTTTTAACATTTGTGTTAAGTATTTATACCTATAAATTTTCTACAATATAATTTCTGCATTCGTAAAAATTAATTTATTTTTAAGAATAAAGTTTGTAATAATTCACTTGTATTTGACTCCTTTTATTCATTTGGAATTTCTTTAAGTTTATACGAACCCTTACCTAAAATAAAACAGTATGATATATATGTATTAAAATTTATTTACAATGTGTGTGCGTGAATATTGATTTTTGCTTTCAGCACTTTAAATGATGGATGGAAGACTCTTTGAGGCTCGGAATCCAGAGAAATCTTAAGATTTTTCTAGGT
>BMAV01002481.1:62635-83973 GCA_019973955.1 Trichonephila inaurata madagascariensis | reverse complement strand
CCATCATTAACTAAACGTGGATTTGAAACAATCCTGCGGTACCTCCCCCGTACATGATTCAACTGTAGCACGATTGTATATCTGAATTAATTGCCTCCTCGCAGCCCCAGAATGTTGTGTCTGTCCTGTCTAAAACTCACATTCCATTGGGTTTCATGTGAATAAATTATGAACGCGGCGTTGGTCAGAGCGACAAGCATTAGTTTGATGGCGAAGCCCTACGGATTTACGTCAGTTAGAAATGATGTATAACATGACGTGTTAATGTTTCCCGCGGCCACAGCGGTCTCTATTATTGTGTGTTTTCGAACCGAGGATGTTTATCTTCTACCTGAGTTCATTTTTCATTGCTTTCGGAGCAATCATCACGGCAGAAATATCCTTCTTTGGCGAGGTAAAGAAAAATGATGACGCAAACGCAGGACATCAGTCCAGGTCCTATCTTTGGCTCGGAATCAAAGGATTGATGTTGATGTTACCGCTGGGGATAAAAAATTACTGCTGTTTGTTATAAATGTGGTGTTAAGTGTCACGCACTGGCCCGCGTGTTGAAGAAAAATATTGATGCTTGAATTAGCACGATTGTAATTAGGTGGAAAAGCCATCATTTTTTCGATAATTGGTGTTAATTGGTATCTTGTAGTTGTACATGGTAGCAGCTTCTAAGCTATTATTCTGATAATTAGTATATCTGATACCGAAAGCATTGGTAATAGAACAGAAAATACATATTGTTTCAATTTCTACTATTAGCTCATACTCTCTAAATATTTATTTATCTTGGTGGAATTTTCAATCGTTAATGAAATACACTTTAAAGCGCTCAATTGAGCTGAAATTTTATATATATGATTATTTTGGAGGTCAATACAGTAATTTAATTATAATTAATAAAAATTAATTGATTAAAACTAATTATTCAAAGAATTACAAATACAGCCACGTTGGCATCATTTTTGGCAACTTGGGTGTCAAAACTTGAAAAGGTTTTTTTTTCCCTCACGTTTTAAAGCATTCAGTTGAACTGAAATTTTATATACACGATTGTTTGGGATGACAATACGATATTAATATTAATTGTAACTATTTAATAAAAAGTAGCTAAAATAAAGTTTTTCTTTATTGATCTAAGTAGGAATTGACTTAATTTTTTTTCATATTACTTGTTAATGTGTATATTCAGTAGATAGTTATAGCTTGATAATCTTTTTTTAAGTGTTATGCAGAAAAACTATTTCTGTCTGTCTCTCATCTTGGTTTTAATATTAATCGTCGAATTGAGTCTTTTTCTCATAGTGGTTGTTTACCGTATATTTGAGGGTAATATACGGTAAATAACCACTAAGTGGTAATAACCACGTAAGTCGATAATTTTTGGAAATTTTTAAAGTACCGTAAAATCCGGGGTATAACGCGCACTTTTAACACCAAAAATAAGAACGAAATTTAAGGGGGCGCGTTATACGCCGGGTATAAAAATTAGCTCTATAAAAATAAAAAAGGAGATGAGCATACAGAAAATTAGACTTCTACATACTATCTCGAACTACTGTTTATTTTAAAGATATGACTTACCTAATGACCTAAAGTGTTCCAATTCTAGAAGTATATTATTTTTTCAGTAGTCTGGGATAATACCTTGAATAAATTATTTTAAAACATAAGAGCAGTACATAAGGCTCCTTCCGAAAAAAAAGGGGGTGTGGGTTATACGGCAAATATACATCAGAATTAAAAAATGCAGCGTGAAAGTATAGGTGCGTGTTATACGATGTTGCGCGTTATATGGCGGATCTTAAGGGAATTGAATTGGCTTATATACTGATTCGCTAATATAAAATAAACGTATTTTAGAGAAAACGTTCTCCTTCCCCCCACATATTTCCCCACGCAGGCTTTTAAATCTTGATTCGTTTTTGTCTTGAAAGCAAATACATACATACGTTCTATTTGTATTTCCAATTATATTTGTATATCTGTTACATGTGGCATACACATGAATTTTTCAAGGGGGAGGGGTGAAGGGTTGGAGAAGTCTACCGTTCTCGTATTATGCTCTAATAGGCCACCCGATATATTTTGTTTTTGACGATTTTCCGGAACAAAAAACAGTAAAAAATTAATTATTGAATAAATAATTATAACATTAATTAATAAAAAAATAACAAATACTTAATTAAATTGTTTATACTATATACATAGGATTATAACCGATAGAGAAAAAAAAATCACAAGCTTTGAGGAGGTTTCGGACCCATGGGAACCCCTCCCCCCTTGTGTGTGCCACTGCCTGTTACAAATATACGTATTATTTTAAATGCCTCTGTTTTTTTTTTTTTTTATCGTAGGACGAGTTTAATATAATCATGAATCTAAAAAAATAGTGGAAAAAATATATAGAGAAAATATGATTCATATATTAACTCAAACCTTTAATTTCAATGTAACTATGTACTTATATTCCAATTTATTAACAGAAAAAAATTCTTTTTATAGTTCGACCGTTAGATGTTATGATTGAAGGCGACCGTCAACCCCTATCAGCCCATAAAACAGTGGAGTTAGTGTGTCGAGCAACAGGTTCAAGACCTCCCGCCGTCATCTCCTGGTGGAAAGGCACATCAAAATTGAAAGCCCTCAAAGATAACATCTCTGTGGATGGCAACGTCACCACTAGCATCATCACCATGACGCCATCTAGCGAAGACAACGGGAAGCATTTATCCTGCCGAGCTGAGAATTCCCTGATCGCCGGAAGTGCCATAGAATACGGATGGAAACTAGAGGTCCACTGTAGGTAACTAAGGAATCTGCAATAATTTGTGTGAGATCACTACGTAAACAGCTTCGAAAGAGGTTTAGTCAAATCATAAATTATTAATTAAGTAATTTTAAATTTAATATACACACATTTTAATCAGTTAAATAAATTATGCTCACCGAGACCGACAGTAATATAAATTAGTAATTTTAAACAAATACTACTAAAGCATTTGGTGGATATAACTCTGTTTCTGCGATAAACTGCCATTCAAAATCGCTATCAAGTTCCAAAGTCTTCAAAGAATTCCAATTACCATAAGAGAGTGAAAATAATGCATTCATTAACCATACATTCGATACTTTATTTGCATCCACATATTTTCTTTGTCCAGTTTCGTACTTACGAAATTCGCACTCTTCCATAAGGAATATTTGAGATAAGAAAATTATATATATTAACTAAGATAAATTTAGAAAATAAGGGAAAATTGTTAAATAGTAGAACTGGGTTACCAGTTTTTAATGTCCTTACCGAACGATGTACAAGTGTTGAACTATTGATTCAAATTGTAGCCGAGTGGTTATGTTCTTGGGGTAATGGCCGGCATTGTTAGAATCTAATCGTGCGTTTATAAGTTCTGATGTCCCATCCACACACCGAGTTCTTTTGTACAATTCTAAAGACCTATTCTTGTATTCGGGGACACGGTAGCCCAGTGATCATGGTCACGAATTCGCAGCCGACATGTCTTCAGTTCTTGCCATAGTGACACTGAGGACCCGCTGTGTCGTGGGGCTGATGGTTGTTGAATCTGTCACTGCTCAAAGTCCTCATGTTGGCTTGTTTAAGTTAGAAGAGAAGTGTGCCATCTGAATTAACTGTGGTTTAAAATTATGAAGTTCATTCCCCCTGACCAGTGTGTTACTTTATTGTGTGACTTCAATAAAGCAATCATCCATACACTTATTTTCTAAGTAACCAGTTTTCATTATCTTCACCAAACGATGTACAAATTAAACTTGGATTTGAGGTGTAGCCACGATAGAGTCGAGTGATCATGTTTGCGAATGTTGGTTGGTGTTTGGCAGTCTGATCTTGGGTTCGAGTCCTGATATTCTATTCCTGATTACTGAGTTCTTCCATCCATTTCTTAAGAAACATCCGCTTACTGGAATTAATACATATGGAACCTACCAAGGCTAAGTTCTTGCATCAACAATGCGTGGAAGCTTGGAGAAACTGCTCATATGTCGTCTTCGTCGCTTGGCCGTGATTCAGAATTACAAAGTTCTTCAAAATGCCTTCGTATTGCTTATAGATGGTTAATAAATAGTCAATTAGCTTTCATTCAAGACTTTCTTACATGGGTTCCAATTCTGATTCATCGTTTGAAATAATGGATTACTGTATGTTAAACCAAACGAAACTTGATATCAGGTGATGTAGAATTTATGCAACCAGGTGGCACTTTCATTCATTTGACAAGAGTATATCACAATTTCGTCAATAATAGCTCTTTATGTTTTGCTCTAATCCAGTGTTAATACAAAATAGTTGTATTTACATCACTGGTAAGTACGTAAATTTTTTTCCCGCTACTTTTCTTAATGGATTGATGAGAATGGCGTATTTAGTGATAAGGTCAACTTAAACTTAGCGAGTGACTTCAATCGCTTCTTTTTAAAGGTTTGAGTCCTGATAGTATCAAAAATGCACCGCTTGATGAACCGTACCTGAAACTAGATTTCAAAGTCTTCACTAGGTATATTGAAGTTATAGCACAAAAGCATAGTTCCGATGTCATCCGCATTATATAACCTTGGTTCAAAATGAAGGTGTCCTCTGGCAACTGCCTTAGAGTGAAGTTAATTCAAACGAAATCACTCGTAAGGATGTAATTGAAAGAATAATTTTATTTTAAAAAAATAGAATAGGTATTCTTAATTTATAGACTTGCGATGAGCTTTTTTATTTTAAATAAAGTTATTCAACTTTGTGTACGGTTTATTAAGGATAGACCTAATATATACTGTAATTTAATGTAGGATTAGGTAAAAGAGATGCTTAAAAACAAATTTAAGATTTTATATTTAAGAAGTCGTTTATTTTTTGTTTATTTATAGCTTTTTTTTAAGTAGAACCTACTAAAATGTCAAGCACGATGCTATTTCTTTAAAAAAAAATCTACAAGTGTAGAATTAAAAAACAACAACTAGGAATAAAAATATTAAAACACGTAGCCTCTTACGTACAATTATCCTACGTAATTAAGCATTACACCACAAAATAGGATTATGAATTATGGAATTTTAAATTACCATGGGGATGCAATCTTAAACAGGCTGCCAGGATTACTTCCTTCCCTATTTGAATAATTAAGCTTGATTTTCATTTAAAAAATGAAATGTGGAAGCACGTAACACATATTTACGGGTTTTATAAATTTATGTTGCCTTAATGACGTAATACTTTGTAAGAACTATCTGCATTTGTATCTTATAAAGAGCAATTTTTAAAGGTATTTAAATAGTTTTATATGTAATAATTATTGTCGTTCTAATTCAAAAACATTTCTGACTTTGGTAAAAAAGAGAGAACTTCAACAATTAAAACTCTATTTAACACGTTATTTAATTAAGAATTTTTTAAAGAAATGTATCCTTTTATAAAATGCACAAGTAATTCACAAGGGGGTTTTACTGAAAATAAATGTAAATTTAATTAGACTTTTCATCACAGTAAAAAAAAGCAAAGAAAAAAGGCATGACTTTATCATGTTAGACAGAGAAGAAAAATATTTCGTTCCTTTTTTGCATCAAAACTACTAAAACATGCAATTAATTTTACTTTAAGAACTAAACTGATCTTTAGACAATAAATTATGGTATTAATTTGCTTGACGAAGTCTGTTAATGGTTTAATAATTCTCTTAAATAAAACTAGTGTTTTCTTATTAATACCTTTTCCTCGGTGTCGTTTATGGATTAGCAGTGCTCAGAATTTATTTGCTAATTTCTCATGCTTTATTCCTTACAAGAAACAATTAAAAATGCCTCCTCTAAAAATCATTAATTTCTACATAATTAATTCCTTAACTTATTATAATTTAATAACGTTGACAGAGTAAATGTAAATGCAATGCTAATATATAACAAGTAATATATATATATATATATATAACTAAGTCAACTCCTACTTAGATCAACAAATAAAAATTTTATTTTAGCTAATTTTATTAAATAGTTACAATTAATATAAATATTAATATCGTATTGTCATCCAAAACATTCGTGTATATAAAATTTCAGTGCAACTGAACGCTTTAAAACGTGAGAAAAAAACCTTTTCACACAAGTTTTGACCAAAGTCGCCAAAAATAATGCCAACGTGGCTGTATTTTTAATTCTTTGAATAATTAATTTTAATCAATTAATTTTTATTAATTATCATTAAGTTACTGTATTGTCATCCAAAATAATGTATATAAAATTTCAGCTCAATTGAGCGCTTTAAAATGTATTTTATTAACTATTGAAAAATCCACCAAGATAAATACATAAATAAATATATAGAGAGTGTGACCTAATAGTAGGAATTGAAAAATAGGTAGAAGATCTCTGATATGTGATAGATTTATCGAGCGATTTTTTATTAACGTCGCACTTTCAAAATTTTGAGTTTGAGTTTGAGTTTGAGTGAATATTAACGTCGCACTGTTCAAAATTTTGAACTTCGGGGAAGTGACGAGGATGACAACTGACCTCACACCCCACTCTAGATTTTTGCATCGCGCCAAAGCGAAGACTTTGAGCTGAGAACGATTCAACGTGCACGAGGCCCTCTACACGGCGGGTCTTCTGTGGCCAAGAGTTCTTGGCCATCATAACTCTACTTCAGGCACTTGCAATGCTGGAAAAGGCTATAGAACCAAAGCATATTCTCAAAAAAAAAAAAAAAAAAAAAAAAAAAAAATGCTAATTTTAAACCTTATGCCAACTGACAGGAATGTCTTGAGGCACGGGCACAGGACCTTGGCTACAATGGGGGTTTCGTCTCGTTTTCAATTCAGTCTTAATAAGATCATAATTAGAATAAATTTAACGATCAAATGTTATTTCCGGTCGTATTCTCCGAAAAACTTGGAATTTCAGACGATATGTCAACTGGCTACATGTGATGACCGTTTTTCATGCATAGGCCTAGGCTTAACAACATACACTACTATTACTTATTCAGTCTAAGGGTGGCAGTCGGTCGAGCCGGTTTATGTGATTGTAAGTCATGCACATTCATTTGCTTCGGGTTATTGTGTGCACGAGTATTTGACAACATAAGTTACGTACCGTCTACTTTTAAGGGTTATAGTTGGGACCTACTTCTGTGTAAGGCCCAAGGCCTACTTTTGCGTAGGGACCCAGGGCCTCAAGAAGTCTTAAGATGTTACTGCCAGCAGGCACAGTATAAAGACTGCGTTATGTCATGTCCGTCCTCCCTATCTAGGCCTACATCATCCATCATGCATCATCACTCAGGCGAAAGGCGGAAGGCTGTCAGTCAGTCGAGTCTGTTAGTGCCAAGGTTTGTGAGATTGTGTGACACGCACATTTATTTGTTCTGGATTACCGTTTGTACGAGAATTCGGCAGCATGTGTTATATACCGCAGGTGGGCCCCAGAGTTTTAAGATGCCAGTGTGTGTAACTTCATTGAATTACATTATAAGGAAAATAGAATAGAGGTTTAAACAATTGTGAATTACCTAATGGGATCTATCCCTTAGAAATTTCTCTCGAATCCTTCATTAAGAAGTATTTTTTATCGGCAGTAATTTATGAAGCCCGGTGGCTGAGTGGTCATGTATCGCGCTTCCACGCCACAGGTCCGGGGTTCAAACCACAGGTTGGGAAAGGTTGACTCATCCTTTCATCCCTTTAGTGGATCGATAAATAGTACTAAACTGTCTTGGGAACTAAACACTGGGAGTTTCGCGTTAGACTGACCACTTGACCGAAACATCTGCACATGCACCCAATCGTTTAGGGTCACGTAAACTGAGATAGGCTCATTAGGACTTGCCCCTCAAGGGCTATTGTACCATTGAGCTCAGTTCAGTTAATTAATTTATATTTAATTGAATCAAAGTCATACATAAGTTTATTATGTTAATTTTGTTACACTTGTGTCCACTGGCGTAACGTACACTCCCGCATCGTGGAGAAGGGCTGCAAGATTCTAAGGTTCCCAAGCCCCTTAGACGACAAGTACGTATTCCTCAGGTGTCGTCCTTGTCACCTGGCCTTGTCGTCAAAATTACAGGGTCCGTCTCCAAAAGCCCTTGTGTAGCTGAATATTGCGACGTTAGTATTCACTCAATTGCTCATTATTATAACAAAGTAATTTATTTGCTACAAAAAATAACTACAAACGAAGCAAGTAAATAACAGGTCAAAAACAAAACGGCTGAAAACAGCATTGACTTTTCCTGAATTATATCACAAATATCACTCAATCAGTAACGGCGGGGGAAAAAAAAATCGCGTGTGTTCTATTAATTGAAATGAAGTCACCAGCACTCATATTCTGTGATACACACAAGTCTCCCGTAGCAGGATGATGATGAAGCTGTGATTCTCTCTCTCTCTCTCTCTCTCTTATCTAGATTTGATCGATGGATTGATTAATAAGAGATGATTGTTCTTCACAGAGACACCAAGTAAAGAGTATGATCGATGCGGACCCTTACATAATAAGAAAAATGTTTCCAATAACTCAATGCTCGGTCGGCAAGAATTCTATGAAATACAGTTTCCAGGATTTCTGGGAACAAGAGTCACCATTAATAATAATTTTAAGTGAATCTTATAATGCGATGGACTGAATGATGTATGGGGTCATAAATTTTTCTCTTATCATTAAGCTGCGTTTAATACAATAAATGACCTCTTGGGAATAAATATCTAAAAAGATGGTGTCATCTGATGTTTTATGAGGCGCGGAACTTTTAAAAACAATGTAATACGCAATATCTTTCAACTAAAGAAATGATGATCCGTACTTAAAATAAATGAGCTTATTTTGTATCGAGCTATTTCCCGTTCTAAATATTGTATAATGAAACTACTTTTTATAAATATCTATAATTTTAGTTTGTAATTGTATTCGTATTCCCTGCAGTGGGTCGATAAATGAGTACCAAGCTTGCTTGGGAGCTAAACAATGAGGTCTAGACTGACCATCTCGCCGGAACATCTGTGGCCGCGGTAGCCGAGTGGTATAGGTATCAGATCGTAGCTTGCCTTGTCACGAGTTCGAGCCCAGTACCACTAAAGACCCGCCGTGTAGGGCAGCGATGCATGTTAAATATGTCGAGAGCTGAAACGTCCTCCCGGTGGTGTGGTGTGGTAGTTAGGAGAGAGGGGTGCCAGCTCAGGTGTCTTCCACGTCACTTGACTATGGTTCAAAATTACGTGGTCCGTCGCCAAAAGCCCTCGTGTAGCTGAACAGTGCGACGTTAATATTCAATCAATGAATCAATCGCCGGAACATTTGCTCATGCACCTCAGCGCCCAAGGCCACGAAAATTGAGTTGGGCACATTAGGTCTTGGTCTTTATGTGCTGTTGCGCCCCCGAGTATAATTTAATTGTATTTAATTTGCGATATTTAGGTAAAAAATCTTTTAAAATTGCAATTTTTGGAAGGAAAGTTGAATAATGCTTCGTTTAAACGACATTGGTTTAACAAAAAAGCAGTAGATAATTTTTATAATAGAACAAGTGGCCACTGTAGCCTAATGGTCATGGGCTGTCAAGGTCACATTTTCTTGCATTCTTAAGTCCTCGGAATAATTTTATGGATAGCAGTGCAAGGAAAACTTCGTACTTCGGAAAAACGTATATGTACTTCCGGGACAATCAACGCTTTGGCTGAAAGAAATGTTTATATACGCCGATGGCACTTAAAAAGTTAAAATCGGATTGTAGTTTTAGCGTCAAAGTACAGTATTATTGAACTCACAATACATTGTTATAGTATGAAGGGGGCGCGATGAAAATTATGATTCAATATTGGGTCGCAAATGTTGAAAGTTTGAGAAGCACTGGTTTAACCCTTTATCTACCACATTGTGTTTTAATGCAACTTTTTTTCATGCAATATTTTTTTTTTTGAATCACTACACTGAAAATTTAAGGATATACATAAACAAAATACTCAACTTTGGGAAATTTAATCCAATAGAGCTAATTAATTAATTAGAGATAATCAACTGTAAATTTAATTATATACACATTGTTTCACTTAAAATAAAGATTCAAATTGTTTTCTAAGGTCTTCATTAACACAAAAAAAAGACACTTAAATTTTGACATTAACTATTTTTTCGGGACAAAAATGATAATCTTCGCATCCTCTGAAAACACCATCAGCTGAAAATTCAATTTCTGTTATGAAACTATTCGCTTTCCCCACTAAAATACTCATTACAGAACCCGTGCTGCCATATATCTTAGAAGAGTGGATTTCAAAGAATATCCCTGCTAAGTATCATCAGAATATTCATAAAAATGGTTATTCTATGTAATTTTAAAGTGAGTGGTACTTACAAGTACCGTCGATAGATAGATAGGTTAATAGATTCAAGACTTTAAGATGATATCAATTCCTTGAATGATATTCCATTTTTTTTTTAAAAAAATATAATGACACTTTCATTTATTTATTCTATGGAAGCAAAATTTGTGCCATCAATTGCTCATAGGTATCAAATCAAAAAATGTTTAGTATTATAGTTCCACTTTTTCTAGCATCAAATATATTTGTTACGTATAAAAAAAAAGAATTTTCATTTAGAAACTCGGAATGAATTTATTAACTTTCATTGTTTCAGTTTAATATTAATTTCAAGTAAGTATAAAATTTAATGACTGTGAAATAGTTTCACAGGAAACAAAAACAAAACAGCTTGAAAGTAAAATTTTCACTACGATAAGATAAATGAACATCCCTTTATACATATCTCTTGAGACATTCACTAGTGATTTATTTCATGTACAAGAACTATTCGAACAGTGTTGTGTTTGGACCTACCCCTTTTCGATTTTGACACTACATAATTTTTCTTAGAGAGACAAAAAAGCCTTTCGAATTGCGTATTTATCATTTTCAATCTTCAACCTTAAAAGCTACAACAGGGCTGTGATTGGCTAAAAGGAATACAAAAGACTCTTTTGTCGTCCTCATTTTACATAGCGCTTGTTGAACATGACTGCCTTTCAATGGTCAAACGGTTCGGACTTATTATCTATGATTTGGGCGTGTCCGACAATGATTTTTTTTTTACAATCCTCAGCGGGAATCACTTACTTTTATTCTGTTAGTGATGTTGTCGGTATATATTCCTTTGATTTGTTAAGTACGGAACACTTTTTTTTAATACCTCAGGGCAAACTATTTTAGGCGTAAGCATAAAAAAATAATTTATGGTGGTTTTATGTATTTTTTATTATAAAGCATAATTAAGATAAAAAAAAAGATTAATTTGAAATTTGATAAGCTGTATGAAATTTGAAGTACTAATGTGATGAATAGAGCTGCTGATGTATATTTCTTTTTCTTAATTTTTAAAATTAAATACGTTTCAGAAAATAAGGATATTTAGTTTTAACCCGCTGTCAATGACGCCCTTTAGCAAATTTCCAGGGTTTTTTTTTGGTTGTACCGGAAAATGCTTAGCAATTATCAATCGGATAATATATGTCGGCTGCCATAATTTATAAGTCTTTGGCTTTGTTTATTTTAATCTTCAACTATAAATCACTGGCATAAGGCCAATGCGTAAAAATTCAAATAAAGTATATTTTAATAATGTTTTCAATATTTACTAACCCATTTACGACACGTATTGTCATAACACAACATTAAATTCTAATTTTTCTGGTTATTTTTAGATTGAACCAAAATTTAAATTTTATTTTACATTTCTTTAATTGTTTATTATAAATTATTTCTGTTTTCAATTAGCAAGATTTTCGCACATATATCAAAGAATTTTATTAAAATTAAAAAAAAAAAATCTTTTTGTGCTATTTATATGTACAAAAAGGCCTAAAAACTCAGTTTGGGACAATTCTGAAAGCGCAAATTTAGGACGGTCCTTAATGGGTAAAGGCTTCGTTCCCCTTTCTACATTTTGCAGAACTTTTTAAAACAATTTCTGTGTAAATTCTTCAAAAGATATTTTGCGTATGAAAAAAAAAATAAAAAATAATGGAAAAAAATGGAAAGAAAATCTACGTTGTCGAGTAACATCTCCAGTTGGCCGCATCTGGCCCGCGGGTTTTCCCAACACTATCTTAAAGAAATGTTTTTGATTACTTCGGAATAAAATTGCTTTCTGGTTACCAATATATTGTTTTATTTCTTTTATTTTTATTGAATATGAAATTTACTTTTCAAGCCCAAACAAAAACACACAATCAGTTACAATTCCCGTTTAAGAATTTTTATTTACTTATTTTTTATTTTTATTTTCAGAGATGCACCAAGCTAATTAAGAAATTTTACAAAGATTCCATTGTGATGAAAAAACATCAACACACAAATACAATCAATGAGACAATTTTTAAATTTCTCAGCATTCAATAAATCATGTGTAATAAATGTACTGTAATTCCAACATTTTTAAACACTCGTCTTGTCTGAAATTTAGAAAAAAATAATTTAACATTTGTGTTAAATTATACATTAAATTTTTGAAAAATAATTCGAATTTTAAGAAAAATCAAAAGGTTTAGGATACATACTTGTATAACATTAAGCAAGTAGGCCACTGTTATATCGTATTATCTATTATGATATGTAGGTAGAAAACTTCACGATCTCTCAAAATATTAAATTATACAGTAAATATTTTTAAAAAATATATGATTATCAAGAGTAAAAAAAATTACGGACCCAAGGCATTAAATTAACATGGACATATATATATATATCTGTGTTGCATATAATTTTCATGAATTCACATTTTAGTAGTGATTTTTCAAGACATCGCTCTATTTGTGTTCCTCTGTATTACTCGATTAACGAAAAAAAAATTAAATTAACTACTATCTAATTTTTTCTCTCTCTGATGTGTACAACCTAAGGGCTTTTAGATCAAGAAATAAGAAACCGTTTTTATCAATCCTGAACATCACACGCGCGTTTCCGTGTTTGAAACTATAGTTATGTTTTTTAAATGTATAGCTCTCGCACAAGTGT
The DNA here is from genome assembly GCA_019973955.1 of Trichonephila inaurata madagascariensis. Lineage (NCBI taxonomy): Eukaryota > Metazoa > Arthropoda > Arachnida > Araneae > Nephilidae > Trichonephila > Trichonephila inaurata. The sequence continues at coordinate 70,951 of BMAV01002481.1, read as the reverse complement.
TTGTCTTCTTACAAATTACGGTGAGTTATTGTTTATTAACGTCACACTATAAACCAACACCAGGCATTTGGCCATGAACCTGGTAATTTAGAATGAGGACGAAACCTGAGCTGAAATCCCCTTCTGCAAAAAACCACAACCCGCCAACGGGGGGGGGGACTTTGATTCTAGGTAGATTTAACGTGCATCAGATCCTCTACACGGTGGCTCTTCAGTGGTATTATTACTCGTAATGACACGTTGGGCACGAGTTCGTGACCATAACTACTAGACTACCTAAACCAGTGTTTCTCAAACTTTCAATATTTGCGACCCAATATTCAACCATAATTTTTATCGCCCCCCTTCATATAAATAACAATGCATTTGAACTCAATAGTTTTATATTTGGACGCTAAAGCTAGAATTCCCGATTAACCTCTCAAGGGCCACTGGCGTATATATACGTCTCGCTCAACCAGTGCGTTAAATGCCCCGGACGTATATATACGTCTTACCGAAGTACGATCTTTTCTGTGCACGACTATTCATAAAATTATTCCGCAGGCTTTGGAATGCAATAGAAGGGCCTTGACAGTGTTTGCGAAGGATTTATATATATCCGAGGATTTCCTTATTTATTCTTTTTCGCCCCCCCCCCCCACCGATGCATTGGGGAGCGAATTGCGTAACTTATATTGGCAGTTAAGGGGTTATTTACAAAAACTATCAAGATAAGTGTTAATTTTTGTACATAATTTTATGTACATAATTTATATGGCAAGCCCACGCTGTCACAGCTAATTATTAAACCTGTATTGTTAAATTAATTATAAAATACATTGTGCAGCACTGATACACTTATAAATGTATCATGTCAGTATAAATGTTAATTTTATTATTTTATTATGTCAGAATATATTTTGTTAGTGTACTTTCAGTAAATTCATAATTTTTTTAAAAATTGTTTGTTTACGACTTTTTGATTTTCTCGCACCACCTCTCATTGAGTTATCACGCCCCTCTAGGGGTGGGGGAGGACCCTAAATTTTGAGAAACACTGACCTAAACCAATCTTAAAAAAAAATTAGAAGCTCAAAGTTATTACCAGCAAACAAAATGGTCTACATCAACTTTTCACGAATCGATTTGGACGCTACTGCATCCAATTTGACATTCAAATAACTCATATTTTTTCATACACTTTTCAAAATAAAAAAAAAGTTCTAAGTAAATGCATTTCGTGAAAATATTCATAAGAATAATTGCTTACATTAAACCACAACCTGTAATACGCTGTTTACCAGAAAAGATTTTGTCATTTATCAAACATTCACGCCAGTCATCCTTGGAATGCTTCAGAATGAAATATCGTTACCTTCTAACCTCCCTCATTCTTCTTACATGTCCGTATGTCGCTCTCCTTAAGACACCCCGCTTTACGGCAGTGAAAACATGCGTGATATTACAACCTTACATACATTATAACCTTACACACAGACTGTTAATACAAGTGAAAAGATTAGATAAATGTTGAATAATATATCAAAAGTTTTTACTGAGCTTTCACGATGCTTTCCGTGCATTATTTTCACTCAACTTATCTTTCAGAAGGTAAAGAACATCCATCCATATCTTAATCTGTATTTTAGAAGTTTCTTTATATGTTGTCAGAGTGTTATTATTTGTATTTTAATTATATACAGATTGTGCTATTTGTCACAATGATGTTTCTTTTTTAAACTTTCGAAGCTGTTGTAGTGATGATTTATGACTGTTGTGATTCCTTCCCCTTGCTTTTTTTGTGTAGCATTTAAAGAATTCGAGTGTAAACGATGGTAAGCTTTAATTCATCAAGTTTTTAATTTACAGACTTTATATTTATGATTTAAAGTATTTGAAAACCGTTCCAACAAATATCTGCGATCAAGATGACTGATTGGTTAAGGTTACAATCATCCTGGTTGAAAACTATACATCGAGTCATTCAGTGGCATAACTGATAATATTAGCCCCCTCCCTCCCAAATGCAAAGTCAGGTTTTGGCGAGGGGATTACAAGGGATTGCGTACTTGGCATCAGTCAGGCTTTGAAACCCCCCTTCCCGAATCCTAGATCCACATCAATGCGGGGAAGTACTAACACACTGGAGTCATTTCTTCAAATCTCGATCCTAACGTAGATCAACGAACAGAATAATAAAAGCTTAATGTTGGCATCATCTTTTTATAGTTTTTGTGTTACTTTTTTGACCGCCGTTTAAAAGTATGATGCTCCTTGCCATTACCCCTAATTTTGCTCTAAGGTGATTCGGCGACAAGCTGTTGACCTTGAACCTTTATTTGAACCACCTGCCTGACTGTCCACAGCTACGTCGAGTACGCGTTTGGCAACTGGAATGAAAAAAGTTCCCTGTTTCCGGGCACCTGTTAAGCTATTTTATTCCTGTTCTTTGCTTTTTGAGACTTGCAGTAGAAGGGCTTGCTCAATACGAAAAGGAAAATCGTTTTATGCTGGGGATGGACCTTCTGATCGATACATAGAGAATGCTGTTTGTCCTGCCATTACTGGAATTAATGTACACTTCCAGTAAGTTTAAACGTTGCTGTTCGTCAACGTTTTTTGTTGATTTTGCGAGTAGTCACTTGCTGAGTTGGCGTGTCTGGTTGACGCTTTCTCTGTAGCCGTTTGCATCACTAGTCATGATTAATTGGAAACATCTTGTAGTTAGACCTCCATGGAGTGAGCATAATCAACCAGCGGTGTTAGGCTGTGCTGCCATCTAGTGTGCAAATTCTGAGTCATCACTTAGGAGCAGGGGCGTAGCTACCGCCATGTTAGCCCTATCAATGATACGGGTCCCCCAAGCTACAGGAGCCTCAACATGTGTAACTACAACCCCACTAACAGGGCCCTCATATCTAAAAAGAGTTCCGAAGAAATTTTGACACAGGGCCCTCTCAGAACTAGCTAAGCAAGTGCATAGGGGACAAACTGTTGACCTTGACATGAGTGTGTTTGAAACACCTATTTGAAAGTCCACAACTCTGCCGTCTACGTATTACACGGCTTGAACAAAAAGTAACTCCTATTCGAGCCAGTCGTTAAGCTCTCTTATTCCAGACTTTTCTATTTGCGACATGGGGGAGAAGTTGTCGATGCATTGGCATTAATTAAAAACCAATCGAGCATTAACAGTAGACAGCGAAAGCTCCTTAAGTTTTGTCTATGTCTGGAATCGAATAATCAATAACCTAGAATCGATTACAGGTTATTTTTTTTCCCTCAAAATTATTACAGCAAAGCTTACTATCCTGTACGTTCGAATTCTTCTTTAATGTTAATAATGTATTATATGGATTTAAAAGTCAATTTTAATAGTATAAATGATTAAGCTATATTATCAACATAGTTACAGAAGAGAAAAAAAGTAGTTGAGTATATTTATATTAGGTAAATCCGTTATTTCAAAACAAATTAGCAATTATTCTGCATCATCAAATCCAATAATAATTATAAGTTTAGGTGCCAAACATAGTTTTAATTAGTAATCGATCGCTTGTGATTAATATTTAAATATATAGCTTTTATGTACTTCTCTAAGGCTTGTATTCTTAAAAGCGTTGATTATTTGCATTTGGGTGAACAAAATGTGATAACACTTTTATTGAACACATTTTACACTTACTATGTGTTTTGAACTAATTCCATACTGATTCTTCGATTTGTTTATTAAGTTAAAAATATATGTCTTTATGAAGAGTGAATTGCAATAAATCATATATACATAGGCAATTTTTAAAAAAAATATTAAAAATTTTTGTATGATTATAATCATTTTTTATCTACGCATTTTGAAAATATTTATATACTAAATTAGAGTAACAAATTTAGAAAGCTTTAGTGAAAATTGTGTGTGTGTGTGTGTGTGAGCATCATAATTAAAATAAGCAAATGAAAATATAATAGGATTTATACATTTATTCCCTCTGTGGCATTTATTTGCAGTTGTTATCTAACTTATTTTATAAAGAAAAGTAAAAAGGGAAACAGGATTTTTATTGGGCTCTCTTGGTTTCTAAAAATCACTCATTAAAATCGGTAAATTCACTCTTATTAATTTAATTTTAATGAAATGTTTTTCAGGAAAAATTAGATCTTTATAGTAATTGTTGTTAAAACGACTAAAATCTTGAGATCATTTTACAGAACGCTTGTAAATATATAAACTTTAAAAGAAAGAGTACGTTATGGATCTGATATCAAGACAAGATTAGATTCTAAGAACGATAAGAATCATTTCTCGAAATGAAGTTTGATTAAATTTTTAATTCCAATTTGTGAATTTTTAACGCGTTTCATTCTTTAGACAATTAATTATACTTCACTGAAAAATGTCTTTCCTACCTTATATTTTGATCTAATACAAATCATGTTCTTTCTTTAAAACCAAGCATGTCACGGAAGTACAGTAACAATTTCAGTCACCACTTTAAACTCCAAATTTTACATTCAAATGAGTTTTACTTTACATTAATCTTATTAAATTATTAATCATTCTCTGACTTATCTTGCATTATTAATATCGTATCTTAAACGAGAAATCATATTTTTTAATCCCAAATACAATTAAAATTTTATTCTGTTAAATATGCATTTCAGTAGTTATCATCAACATAATTAATTTTTCATCGAAAGTTAAATTAGAATATTAAAACTTGATGTGTATTTGTAAAAGTTTTATATCCTTTCTGTGTGATCGTTTCACTGTCGTTTTGGATAAATAGTTCCGCAAAATTTAATTTTGAGCAGGCATTTGAAAGTACTCTGCACACACTCTGCATTTTACGACTTGTTTGCTTGGCAAAAGTGATTAAAATCGTTGATGAGTGGTGATATATATAGTAATAACCGTACAAATAAATTACTTTACTTTCAACCAACATATTTTTCAAACCAATGATCAAATCGCATCGACTAGATTTCACATCAAAATAAATAAAACTTGAACCATCTAGAGAAATAATAATAATCGATAATTAAAGTGGAGAATAATAAACACGGGGACCGTTTTCACTTTGGGAAGATTAATTCTCTAGTAATGCATGAATTGAATATTATTCATTAACCAGAAGAATTATTCAATTTATTTTTGAAAATAATGGAAATGAGTTTTCAAGAACATGTGCTCCTATAATTAATTACAAACCTAATGTCGTGTAAAGTACGAATGTTTATCTTAAAATCAGTTTTAGAGAAATCGATTTAAATTTCAGTTGAATTCTTATTAAAGATTCCTACAATTTAAATTTAAAAAAAACAACCATTTATGCTTTTTAATGTTACTCTACTGCATCCACACTCATTAAAATCGATGATTTCAATTAAACTTAATTAAAAATAGGAAAATATATATTTATATAAATGACTGCTATTTTCTAAAATAATACTTATGAGTGTCGTTTTATAATATTATTTTGCAAATCAATGATTCCTAGATTATCATTGCGAATAATTAAATTGTCGATAAATAATATAATAATGCGCAGCTGCAAGATTTTTAAATGTAGAAAGGTACATATCAACAATAAGCGGGTCATTTTGAAGTTTCTTTTAATTTATTCTGGAATTGTCTTGTAAGTAGAGTAAACTTCCTTCTACAGGTAGCACATGCTTATATAAATACGCAATAGTTCACTTTTAAAATTCACACAAGCATTAATGCGAATGATTTAACTCCTTAATTATAATTTCTCATAAAGCTGATGAAACGCTCAGTCAGTGTCAAATATTTGACTACCATTTTGTTTCTCTGCATCGCGCTTTCCAGATATTTCTTAATTTTTCTTGTTTTTTAATCATCCTAGAATCTTTTGAATTTTTCCAGATTTATTTATTTTGCCGCCAAATTTGGTGACTTAGCGACATCTGACAATTATATTTCTCACCAAATCGTATCATCTAGGTTACTATTACTCACTTAAAGTTAATGAAGAGAATTCTTTCTTAACATGCAAGCAATCCTTTTGATCACAATACTCTTATGACAAAGAAGCGAACACATTCTGAGTTTCCAGTAAAAGTACATGCGTATACTATACAGATGCATTTTTGAATCTTCAACAACAACACAAATAATGTGGCCGTTATGGCCATTGAATCATGTTCTCTAGGTTTTATATCTATATAAATATAATAAATATTTATTTAAACAAGGAATAATAATTAATTCATATCAGAAACTAAGTTCAAAAGAATTCTCTTACGAGTGGTCAGAGTTTTGAAGTCTCAAATTAGAAAAAGGCAAAGTAATTTTTCATAATTTAAAACTTTGTCAACAGTACTTGGAATTTTTAAAGTCTTAATATTTTATGAAAGTTTACAATTGTGTTAATAGTAAAGTAAATAAATAAAGGGGAATTTTTTCTTACAAATGTAACTTTCTCCCCTCAACTTCGGAAAAATAAATGTAACAATAGTGCAATGATACATCGATTTTGTTAAAAATGTTTTACCATATATTTAAATAAAAAAACAAACATTTATTTAGTTTTTCGAATAATTTATAAGTTGAATTGTATCTACGTGAAACGTAGTATTAGTGTAATCCCTGACGTTATATAAATACGAAAATCATTTTTCAGTTCTTTTATATAATGGGAAAAAAATGCAATGTTAAAAATGTAATATTTATCAGGAAGTCACGGATTTATTTGATATAATCTTTTTTTTTGAAAATTTTAATCCAGCTATATTTATTTTATCTTCATTTCATTAATACATAATAAGTCAAAATATTTTTTACAACTTAAATGAAGCTGATGCGGCAATAAAGCTTAATGAAATAAATAAATAAATAAAAAACATGTGTGCTTATGACCACACGATAGAAGTGATAACTTCAAATTTTGTAATGCTATTTCAGGGTTTAGTTAGGTGAATAAAGAACAAAGAGATGTGTTACTATTGTCCTATAAAATTATTTATTCATATGTCTGTACTTATAAAGTAATATTTTTGTGCGAAATGTACAATCATATTTGGGAACTAATTGTATTCTAAGAAGGAAACAATAGGTTTATAGTAGCTGAAATAGGTTACAAATACTTTAGATTTAAAATTATTTATATATAGCAAAATAAATTCCTCAATCATTGTTCCGTACTTTATCGTGCTTTCATTTGAATGATTTGACATAATTAAATTGAATTTTGATTTTAAAAAATCTACTAAAGGCTTTGATTTGTCTTTTGAAAAATCTACATTAAAATCCACTCTTGAAATAATAGGCAATTTGTTCAGAAGAGTTGACCCGGCTTCAGTCTAGGCAACTAAATTTTTGTGAATGAATTCGATAATTTTCTCTACAATTTGATTTGGTGAAATATAAATAGGAACCAATAGAATTATCTGTCCATTTTCTGCTCTACTTTTCGCTGCACAAATTTCTCCGATACATGACTCATTAAACTCAAATGATTCAGTAGTATTGTTACCATTGTTACAAACCCGAGCGTAACAATGCTTGGCTTTTTAAAAAACGCATCATTCAAGTTCACTCTCCAGCAAATCGCGCCTGAAGAAGTTATCACTTCAATAAATTTAATTTATAAGTAAATCATTCTATGTCGCATCATGCCAAATTAAATTTTTATCTTAACTTAAAACGAGCAACTTATTTTAATGTAATAAGTCAAAAAATCAATACACTCGTCTGTACTGAGCAAAATATTTCTACTCAGTCTTCAAACAGGAGGGAAAAAAGAAACATGGAAACGGATACAGCTCTCTTTGACTCTCTTATTCTTTTTATTTCCTTGTTTCATAACATGCTTTTCCGGATATGACATCTCGAATTAAATGTTTTGTAGGATTTTCCTTTCAGTGTAACGAATTAATCGCATTGGCTTTAAGCACACTTTTATTTCCGAGTCCGAATCAAATTATGGACATTTCTAGTCTCAAATTTGAATCAAATTCAGTTCCTTCCGCCATTTGACTTAAAATCTAGTTACTCCAGGACCGTCTTATCTTTTCAATTTTCCCAATGATTCCTCTACCAAATGGCTTTTATTTTATTTTTTTAAAATGTTTTTTGTTTGTTTAGAAAGCGGCAAATGTGTATTATGTAAAGGTCTTTGAGATGATGACTTGTGAAAATGCCTTTTTAAATATTTATGAATGCTGTTTAAGATCTCGAACATACATATATGCATATTTTTAAGCAGAGTAGATATAAGATGTATCGTGCATACCTGCATACATTTCGGGAGAAAGAAAAAGATTAAGTGGGATTTTTTAGAACAGAAAATCATTCCTATTCTCCCTCCCTTTCTT
>BMAV01002481.1:17699-50185 GCA_019973955.1 Trichonephila inaurata madagascariensis | reverse complement strand
TCAGTACTGCACAATGTATTTTATAATTAATTTAATTTAACAATACTAAGTTAGGAACAAGCTTAATAATCACTAGTGACTCCATAGGCTTCTTATATATAAATTTATGTTAACAAATTAACAATTATCTTAATAATTTGTGTGTACAGTTTACAATTAATTTTTTTCTTTAACTGCCGATTATAAAAGTTAGTGATTCGCTCCCCAATGCCACGTAGATGTGCGTATGTAATGCATTGGGGGTGGGGTGGAAGAAAAGCAATAAAAAATAAGCAAATACTCTGAAATAAATAAATCCTTCGCAAAAACTGTCAATCTTTTTATTGCACTCCAAAGCCTTCGGAATAATTTTATGAATAGCACTGCACAGAAAAGATCGTACTCTGGAATGGCATATATTTATGTCCAGGATAATTAACGTTTTAACTGTGCGAAACGTATATATACGTCAATGACACTTAACAGGTTAAAATCGTATATTAGCTTTAGCGTCAAAGGGGAGGGCGATGGAAATTCTAATTGAATATTGGGTCGCAAATGTTGAAAGTTTGAGAAGCACTGGGTTATACAGTTTAAAACTATTTTCCAAGACAAAAATTGTTAGCATCGACATTATTTGATTTTTATTCAAATTCTATACGTAAATAAAGCAGAAATCATATAAAAACATAGCATAATAGCATACAATAAATTATATTATCAATCATATTCTATACTGTTAACCAAATCAACTAACATTCTGTATTCCACACGGTACAAGAACTCACAAATACATAAAACGGAACCATTCCTCTGTAACTTTAACCGAAACTCGGATCTGTGGAATCCATCTCTTTGACATTTTATCCCCGAAGAAAAAGTTGGGTTAGGAACGGAGTTCAAAAAGTAAGTGCTCGTTTTCTTGGGCAAATTTACATTGTAGAAGACACTGTTTGCCCCTTTACTCTGCTCGTCTTTTCATCCCTCATTTTGTATTCTTTCGTCTTCTTTAATTTTGTTAGGATGTATTCTCGGGATGGGATGATGTTTCCCGGAATAGAGAAGGATGCCTTTATGAATGCCCCCCCCTTTTTTCCCTTCCTTCTGGGAACTTCCGCCATTGTTTAGTAGATTGACGTTGTTCAGTTGTCCGGGTAGCGGTGGATGCGTGCGTTGTTGTGTAGGCGCATTACCTCCAGGCGAAGTAAGGGAAGAAGGAGACATGTTCTGGAATGAGAAAAGAAATATTTGAATTCTTTTTGAAATATACCAGTACACTTGTTTCAGAATTATTTTATTGCATTATTGTATAGACAACATTATTTCCTTTCATATATAAATAGTAACACATGCTATGTCTTGTTTTTTCCCCAAATTTTTGAAGATTTCTTCTCCTATAGACTTGCTTTTAAATTTAGAGAACTGTAAAGAAATAATTCCATTAATTCTTAATGCAACATTATTTACAAATAAATCTAACACAATTTGTAGTAATAGACTATCCTCTCTAACTCGGGTTCTTTTCGGTCAGCCAAATTGGCACTTTGAGATGGAACAACTCCACGCTGCAAGCGAACGTCATCTTTAAATATAATACAAATAATCACTGAGATAGAGAATAAATTTATGTGAACAATATAGCCACGCTAGTACTGCCTGAATTGTAGTCGCTTATTGAATTTTCGTCCGAAGCTATAGTCATTCCGCTATTGGAAAATTTCTTGAGTGGCGAGTAGGGATTGCAATATCGGACTAAAATTCAATACCGGTATTCGGTATTTTTAAGATCTTAAAACCAGTATACCGGTTTGAATACCGGTAGAAGAAATTTTAGAAAAAGAAAGGAAACACAAGTGTTTCTTCGTTTTATTTGCCAGTTTAATATAAAAATTACAGAGTGTAAATATCAAAATGTGTAACTTATAAATTATAACAGTATATACAGAATCAAAAATTAATAAAGGAACATCTTATTGGTTTAAATCACAAAAAAATGCAAATATCACAATTCAGTTTTTGTTCTGCGATTTTCATCATATAAATAATGAAAACAAATCGAAGTATTATCAACTGATTTATTTATGTTCTTTAAAGTTATTCTTATTCAATATTATGGATTATTTTTTATGAGTATATGCATAATAAATCTGAAAAAAAAAATAGTTTGAACCCTAAGGTATGATATGCAAATACAATGTGAATTACAAACTCGCCAATATTGAAATATTACGCACTTTCTTCACAAATACAACCTTGTTTTTTCACATATATGAATATCAAACTACGAATCCTGTGCGTATGCAGTATCGCTCTAAACTGTAATAGGATAGTTTTGGCCCGCCTCCTTCGAATTCACATATTTTATCACTTCTCTTGACTGAACGATGCAACTTTGTCAATAGTCTAATTAATTTCACCCGTTAGGGAGACATAAAAACAAAAACGTATACTATTTTGATATGTTGGCGATCATTGAACATATAGTGGAGACGATTTAAAAAAATTATAGTAAATACCGAAAAACCGGATTTTAAACTTGTGAATACCGGTATTACAAAATTGTACAAATAGCTCAAAATACCGGTATTCGGTATCCCGGCATTGCAATCCCTAGTGGCGAGATTCTGAGGTTACATTTCATTAAAATAAGTGTCTATTATTTATTACTAGTGTATTCTGTGTCTTGTCTACATATTGCGTAATCACAGGCTTAACGTTGGATTAATGAAAGTGAATTATTGTGATTATCGGCTTGCATCCTTTCGAATCCAATTTAATGCTTCCCAATTATTACTGCGTTTGGATGGGCGCCCCCCCCCTTTCCCGAGTATCTGGTTGATGAGCGTGATTATTTCCACTTCAACCAGCATTGAAGTGGAGGTACCGCGACAATGGATATTAAACACTACTGCACTTTGATCCCCCTGAATATCTGGTAAAGGAGCGTGACTTCCACACCGGGCAACGTGAAGAAGAGATATCGTGACAAATTTTCATAATATTAATTTTTTTAAATATATGCCACTATTTATCGACAAATAATTGCTGCAACTTCCCACATACCTTGTAATTTTGAAGTACAACTCCAATTCAAAAATAAATCAAGCTATACTCTACACTCAAAATCTTACAATGTACTTACAATCAAAATCTAAGCTATACTACACTTCTTCACTGTTCGATTCGAAGAGTTTAAAGTAATTACCATTAGCAATTGTATAATTATGAACAATGCCTTTTGAAATCGTTTCTCGAATCGACGTCGTGTTAAATATCTAAGCGTTTGTTTTGCGTACTTTTAATATTTAAATTACTATCGCAATTTAAATAACTTTAAATGCTTAAATCCCTGTCGTCGAATATAAAACTTCCAAAACTTATGTACAGCTTCCTGAAACAACTTAACTGTGGGACTTGTTATTGGTCTAGAGAGAGAGAGAGAGAGAGAGAGAGAGAGTTTTTTGATATTTATTACTTCAAAGTAATAGCTGGTATTTACGACAAAACATGGATAAGAATAATATAAATTTACTTTTACAATATTTATTTTGTCTTTCTCATGACAAGTAATAAAAATTTATATATTTATTTTTGGCTGGAAGGATTTTGTTTCCGCAATTCAAAATCGATACATCATTCGTGTATCATATCTCCGAAATTTATAGCATTGTACTAAAATAAATTTTGGGATCCAAACGTGTTCAGATAAAGTTACACTCTTTGTATGTTTTTGTAGCTACATTTCATAGATATGTAACTGTTACAGAGCGTTAGACGTAAAAAGTTAAGTAACAATTATTTACTATTCTTTTAAAGTTCACACGGATAGCAAATTTCATTTCAAAAATTAATGGCAAAGAACGTAGATGGTTTTTTCTGCTTTCATTCCTCGCTTGGCCTTCAGTGAAGTCGGCTGCTTGCTAGAAGGCGCTTCCGCTGGAGCTGCTAGTCAGTATAGTTATTATGATAAGAACTGTTACATTGTATCTTTTTTGACTTCAAATCAAGATTACTTATTTCAACTGAGTATTTTACTATCAGTATTTTTAAGTGATTCTCTTTATAATTAGTAGATATTGCTATTATATTTTCTTTTATATGGCCTTATGTGGTAATAGTGGAAAAGTCAACGCATTTTTTAGCAGGTAGCTTCTTTTGGAGTCAATCATAATTTATTGTAGATTCTCTAATATTTACAATACATTTTCTTCTAACATGAAACAAATAACACACATGCATACATTAATAAAAGCATAGATTTGTAGCGGTATCTTGTTAAGCCAGAAACAGCGTCCGGAAACGGGTGATCACTTTTATCTAGTGGTATGTTACGTGTTTATTAATCTATTGATCGTGTGTTCTGTCCTCCGGAAAACTACCTCCATATTGGTGAGCTTGGATAAATTAAGCAAAAACGCAGCCTTCTGATCTATCGTGGCTCTATCTACCCGCAAAAGGAGCAATCAAAAGTCGCTAGAACCACTTGACGCAGCATCTCCAATTAATAACAACAACGCTCATGCTACAAACACGCTCGCCATAACTATATCGTTCGTTTGCCTATCCAGCGGCTTACTGGTAGGGAGTACTGCAGAGGTATCCTCTTAAGCCAGTAACAGCCTTCGGACATTGGTGATCACTTTTGTCTAGTGATATGTCACGTGCTTACGAATCCATAAGTCACAGGTGCTGTCCTCCGGATCGGCACTTCTACAGATTCAAAAATCACAGAAATATTAAATTCGGCAATTTAAATCCGTAAACAGCAAATAAAACACACAATCGCTATAAAATATTTAGCTCTCGTATTGCTTTCGCTACACCAAATCTGTATGTTCATTACGAGATATAAATATTATGTTCAGTTAGATTTGACGAAAAAAATATATATAAAAAGATAGAGGATATTGTTAACAGAAGCACACACACACACATGAATGAAATTTCTTAAGTTTACCTCACATTTATCATAAATGTAACTAAATGCCTAAAATATATTGAACTAGTTCTTAGCCTTTGAGTTATACTATGTGTACTTAATATGTGATTAAGTAATTTAAAACAGTTATGCTTTCTAAAAAGGCATCTGTAAATGATTTTGAAGTTTTGAAATTTGATATAAGTACAAAGTTATTTTATTTTCAAATAATTTTAAATTTGTAAAGCATAATTTTTTCAATTCATTTAGATCCATAACTTGCTACAAAACAGTCTAAATATTATTTTAAGCTTTCATGTTTCTTTGTATAATGAATCGCTATTTTCTGTGTTGGCTCCATTACCAATAAAAATTAAATTCAAAATAGATACATCTATGTTCACAGATTTACTATTTCATTTTTCGATACTATTTTGAAAACTCTTTGTGCACATGAATAACTTAAAACGGCCGTAGAAAGTATTCATCTAATGTTAAAACAATATATGTCAATACCATGTGTATTAAGAAGCAACAATAGAAAATATTCTCATTTATTTTTGTTTTGATAAACCTTTTGTAATTAATATTTGTTGAAACAATATTTCTTTAAAATCCTTCTTTCAGATGAATGTAATTTACATGCAAATGATTCTTTTTAATTTTATTACAATTTACAATGTTGTCGATGACATTTAGGAAGCGCCATCTATTACAAACAAAAGAAAATAAAAATGACATTCATAAACATATAATTTAAAGCCTCTATATATTGGATCATTTTTGTCAAAATAGTTACTGTCAAAATTTCCGCTTTTATTTGAGATAAACTAGTAAAGTACTTCCCGTTCGTGTCGTGAATTGTTGTTGACATAGATGCTTGTGATTACATTTATTCATGATATGCGAAAATATTTCAAAAACAAACAAAACTAGGATATTAAATTGCAGTTTTTGAGAAATGTTTTGATTCTGAACAACACAACGGATATTTCCTTCCCCTATTCTCAGATTGTATCGTTCAGTTCATGAAAATATTCCCCATTCACAGAAGACTATCAAGGTGCCTTTTGAAGTCCTGTAAAGTGTTTATTGGAATCTAGTAATTCTTATATCCTAAGCTATAAAGTAAACATTTTTTCTCGGAAGTAAACAATATTTCTTGTATAGCAAACATTTCTAGTTGATTTTGTTTGTTTATTCTGTATCATATATGCAAGCTAAAATTTTTGACAAATGAACAATATTTCGAATGCCGGGGGCCCCCCCCCCCAGGAGAGATGGTTTTTGAAAAGAAATTTTTCTCTCAATAACGTAAAATAAAGGTCAAAAGAGGAGGTATTCCATATAGTAATAATTCCATCTAGTAATAAACGGCTACAAAATCAAATGTTTGTATTTTAGTGAACATTACTAAAAGAAGCTTAGAAATAGGTAGCTTTAACCCTTAATTGCCACCGACGTACATATGTGCCCCTTTCAGCCGGTGCGTTAACTGCTCCTGGCGTATATATGTCTTTCCGAAATACGATTCTTTTATTTCCTCTGCTGTCAGTAATATTCCAAAGGCTTTCGAGTGCTATAAAATGATCTTGAGAGTGTTTGCGAAGGATTTACTTATTTTGATGCATTTTCTTTCCCCTCCCAAAATTCAGTGCACAGGCTCGCCTATGAGAAAAATGGTTGAACTAAGGAACGAATAGCGTAACTTTTAATCGGCAGTTGTAGGGATAAAGTTTATTTTCGGCTATTTCATTATTTTTGGGCTAAAAGATGGGAATTTTTTTCGTGCCTTTATTAAACCAAAAAAGACATCTTTTGTAATAGTAGAAGCTCTAACACATACTGGATCGAAAGTTTTACTGTCTTCCAGTGATATATGTAAATTAAGATAGCGAGGTAAGAGCCCGTGTCTTGTCTTCGTAACATAATCTAATTTAAAATTGGCCAATCGAATATCGTCGCGAATGTGCGAGAGGGGCTTAATGGGCTATTAGCCTTTTGCTTAAGAATTGGTCAAATAATCAAAGAAAGGACAATTACTAATATTATTGTTTTCTTCATTATGATTTTTAAGTTTATATTTGACTGGTGAGTTGATGTATCGATTGACTTTCGAGTTATTTTAAAATATTATTTTATTTTATCAACAATGGCCTAAATATATGACAGTCTCATGATAAAGATAAGAACACGTTTTCCATTGAATTCAAAACTAACTTGTACTTGTAGTTTAATTTGTAGCATTTAGATAAAATTTCAAATTTTATAACTGGGAAAAGATGTTCAAGTATTATGGGGAAAAAATTCCTCAAGAAGATTTTAAAATTAAATCAAATTTTATTTTGTACAGGTACTTTATATCAAGAACATTTTGCTGACTTACGTGCTTTAGTGTGGACAAATATGTACTTTTAATGACTTACGTTAATGTTGATAAATATGTACTTTTTAAAAGAAAGTTACTGCATTCGTGTGTGTCTGTGCTCTTCTTTATTCCTGTCCCCCAATACATCACATACGCGCGCCTTCGTGGAAAACGGTTGGCGTTGGGAAGCGAATCGCGTAACTTTTAATCGGCTGTTAAGGGATTAATTATAAACACTGTACAAACTATCAACATAAGTGTTAATTTTTGTTTTTAGTTATATATATGACAATTGCATGGGGTCATTGGTAATTAACAAACTGGTTCTTAACTCAATATTGTTAAATTAATTATAAAATACATTGGGCAACACTGATACATTTATAGATGTAATATATCAGTGTAAATGCGCATTTTATTCTTTATTATGTCAGAATGTATTTTGTTTGTTTACTTTCAGTAAATTAATACTTTTTTAAATAATGTTTTGTTTTCGACTTTTCAATATGCTCGCGTTCCCCTTGTAGGTTTGTCACGCCCCAGTTTGAAAAACGCTGATTTAGACTTTTTTAAAAAAAATTTTTAAATTTTTTTTTTTTTTTTTATAACAAGACCTATTCAACTAGCTACAATCTTAAGGGCAAGAAATGACTCTTTCAGAGCATTATATCAATACAAGCAATTATATCAATATCATTAACTTCTGTAGTTAACATCAACAATAAAAATGGAGAAAAAATTGCACTTCGAAAAGGACTCCTAGCGTCATCTGTACACGTGAGACAATACTGATTTATATGAATTAATATTAACTTACAGCTAATGAAAGACTAAATGGTTAAAATAGGAAGATTTCGAAGACAATATAACTGTACTAATATTTCATTTTCTCTCTTTACACGCATTCCAGGCTGAAGTGTTTAAATTTAAGACAGCCTTCCATGCTCCATATCACCGAATTTGTTGGATTCTTTGGCACTAAATAAATGTCTTCTCTCCAAAACCTTTAAAAGCAGAAGAATGATTCTTTATAACCAGTAATATTTAAGTGTATGGGTAGAAGTACCATTTAATACAGGAACCTATATACACAAGAGATAAAGCCACGAATAGATGCGAAATAAGCGCAGATAGCCAATTAGTCGAGTAAACTATGCTTTATTGACAAGATAATTTCCCAATAATTGTTAGACACTCATAATGCAATAGCTTAATTGATAGATAAACATTTAGCCCCCCTGATATTAACCACAAAACTAAACTAATTAAAACTGCCCAGAATGAACTATTTCCTTAACTTATCGCTAGCAATAACTTATGTTGATAATTTAATGAATGGTACAGTTACATAACAGCGAATTAATAATGCGTTGAACCAACTGAGTTTTATCTGCTTTTGACAGCGAAAATGTGTGTGTGTGTGAATAATTTTAATTTATTAAGAGAATTCTTTGTTACGACTTAAAATGTGAACATAACATAAGAGACAGAATAATATTTCTCTTTAAGTAGATACAGATGATTTTTTAAAGTTATGTAGTTGTTTGAATCGCTCATTCAATGTTTACCATTTTTTTAAAATACTTTACAAGTTATAAATAATTCAGCAGTGTTTCTTGATAAAAATGCAAACTTTAAATATTACTTAATTTCTTACATTGTACGAAATGAATATGCATAAGACAGATCAAAGGAGATACGAAATAGTTCTGATCAATTACGCTGTCTGAGAATTTCGTCTGTAATTATAACTTTGTATCTTAAATATATTAGTACACTAATTTTTTCTATTGAAATACATATGTTTGAAATAGATCTTAATCGTCTAATTTAAGATGTAAGCTAAAGCACTAGGGTCTAAATGCACTTATCACGAAACATGCTTTTAAGTAAAATAGATTATGTGATGTTAATAAGAGGTTATTTTTCAGAGTAATTCTGATAAGTATTGTTTGATATGAATGCGAGATATGGTAATTTATGTCTATAAATAATCATTTTTATCCTTACATTAAATTAAATTTGTTGTAGTAAAATTACCAAAAGCTTTTTGATATAATAAATATAAATTTTTGTAGATTTCTAATATCTTTCTATCTTTAAATTAATTTTTATTTTTTAAATTCGTATGTCAATGATTCCAGTGAATAAAATTGAGGCTGTATAGTGTTTATGCTAGCATAACACTGTTATTTGTATAATAATGATACTGCATTATAAAGAAATTTCGGACGTACTTCGCTTTTCTGCCGAAATTGTATTGTGGGCGAATTATCCTAGCCGAAACAGAATACTGGGATTGGGATTGATTGATCTTGGGTGCAGACTTTACGACAAAATTATCGCCAAGTCGCCAAATTCGGTGACAAAGAAAGATGTATTTGGTGAAATCCAGAAAAGTCTAGAATGATTACATGAGTGAATAACTTTAGAAGCTCTTAGAACGAGTTCACAGCCGATATAAGAACAATTTAGAAAATAAATATTGGGATTTAATTTTAACAGTGACTACGGATTTATATTACGAATTTTAAATTTGTGTTAATATAATGTTGTTTTGGTAATTGTTTTCCTATGGATAAATCTGTCGTTTACTCTAGAATCATCTCAGAATAAATTAGATTTACTTTGAAAGAGTCTACGTGTTATTTTCGTGGACTTTATCTGCGTTTGGAAGACGGTTCACTAGGCAGCAATTTAAATAACAAAAGCAAAAGGGTATTCATTATTACATACTTGGCATTCAGTTTTATTTTGAATTTTTGAAGAGAATTATTTATTAAGAGTGTTCCCATTAATAATGGGAAAAATTAGTACCTAAAAAATTATAATTCCTTACTAAAAAAGTATTTCTGATGAATAAAGTTCATGTATTTTTATATGTATAACAATTTTGTGCTGCGACCTAAAAAATGTTTTGTGTTGCAGTAAAACTAATCATAGTATTTTATTTATTTTTGAAGAATTACAGAACTAAGTCTCCATCCCATATTAAAATTCTTCTTGTGTGTGCGGTTATAAAGATCTGTATTTCTGTGCGTGTTTAGTTTTCAACATATGCTCTCTCCTATGCAATCCCACAGTTCGATGTCAAAATATGGGAAGTAGAATTAAAACTACCTTTACCATGCTCTACTTCAAAATGAGGAAGTCCGTTTCCAATAATACAGTTATTATTGAGATATAATGAAAAATAAATTTCACACAAAACTGAATCTTTTGGAAACGATGCGTGGAATATCAATATTATTCGAACATTCTCGTGAAAAAATAACATGAGCTTTAATCCGATCCTTTTATCTCAGACTATCTCATCTGTACCGACTCTCTTAAGTGTATTTCTTCATCTAACAACATAGGTGCCGAGATCCAAAAGCCTAAAAGATAAAAACATATCAATAGATTTTGCATTTGTTCGCGGATACACGGGCGTTCTTGGGAATGAGCGGGCCAATTGGCTTACAAAGGCTGCAGCCAAGTGCAAAATTGACATTGCCGTTAATATTCCTAAATCATTTTGCAAGAAGTTCACGAAAAGAAGAATGGTGAAGTCTTGGAACCAAGAATATCTCATTTCAAATAAAGGGAACTTAACAAAGAAATATTTTCCAAACATCAATAAGAGACTGGCCTGCCATCATTTTTATATCAATTACAAAATAACCCAATTTCTCACTGGTCATTGTAACTTACTTTAAAAGCTACTTAAAAAAATTAAATTTAGTTCCTTTACCTTCCTGTGACTATAATATTGGTGGCGAGGAAAATGTAGAACATGTGCTCCTTCTGTGTTCCAAGTGTGTTAGAGAGAGAAAGATCATAAGACTGGCTTTCAAGGGACGTTATATAAATTGGCCTCCGAATTTTCACCTTCTTTCTAACAGAAGTGATTTTAAAAAGTTCTGTGAATTTGTTGTAAATTTTTGTAATACTTTGTATTCTCAATTTTTGCCCCTTCTTTCCTTTGTAATGTGTGATGAATACTTACTTCTGTGAGCCCCATGTTGTACTTTGTGGTGCGTGAGGATTTTATTACTGAAATCCAAAGAGAATTGCAACAGCTAAGAGATGTTTTAATGGAATACGAAAATATTTAAAATCGAATTTAATCAAAAGAAAAACAAAGGTTCTATTATTGTATAAAAGTCTTTTAAGATCAGTATTGCGTTATGCATGTGGAACTTGGTCCATGTCTCGAGCAGATGAGATAAGTATCTACGAAAGGAAGATTTTAAGATTTATTTTTTTGGAGGAATTCAGAAAAATGGAACGTGGCGAAGAAGATCAAGTTTCGAGCTCTATTAATCATATAAAGAATCTGGCATTTTTAACTTCATTAAAATACAACGAATTAAATGGGAAGGTCACATTGTCGGAATGGACGAAGACCGCACCACTAAAAAAAGTCTTCAATGCCCAACCAATTGGCAGGCGAAAAAAGGGCAGGTCAAATCTTAGATGGATTGATGACCTAGGTAAAGATCTCTTACTTTGTAGAACTTAGAATTGGAGAAGTTAAGCAGGAAGAAGGCTAGCCTGGTAAAGGCTTCTTGAGAAGGCCAGCCTGGCAAATGCTTCTTTAGAAGACCAAGGCTCACCCTGGGCGTTCGAGCCACTGAGAAAGGAAGGGGATTTTATAATTGTTTTCAATAAATTAAAAAAAAATCCAACCTTTTTTAGCCTAAACTTAATTTAACAAAATCAGATATTTCAAAAGTGATTTATTGAATTTCATTAATATTCGAATGCTCTTGAGAAAGAATAATTCATTTAAAAAAAGCATTTTCTATCAAATTCTTTAATAGCAGGATCGAAGGCTATATTTGGTTCGAATGTTCTCCTAGAGGAGGGATAAGCTAAGCTTTCGTTAATGCAATTTGATCCGAGAAAAATATAACCTATCTAACCAAACGGCCGAATATAAAATATTTATGCGCTGTGCCCAGTTATTCTCAATAAAGTGACTCCTCTGTTGCTTTTCTGCTGCCTTCTCATTACTTAACAAGCTGTAGCTGTTGCTTCTGGGTAAAGAGGTATTCCCCATGATTCTCTCTATCTATATGCTATAAAAACGAGAAGAGATCAAAAGCTTTTTTTCGTAACGAACATTGTTTACACCCCAAATCAATATCGGAAAGGAAACTAGAACGAAAGGAGAGGAAGGAAAAGAATATACTCGAAGGAACCGGAAAAACGGGAAAACTATCCACCCTCCACCGTTATCTCGAGATAGGGGAGTATCCCAGAAATTGGAACCCACCGCCAAACTTAATGAATCGAATCACAATTAAATTATTGATATCTGTCTCTCTCTCTCTCGACTCTTCCACCCCTTTGTCCCATTTTGATGATGTTCTGAAGACGACCCTTTCCTAGAATCGTCGGTGGAATTCTTCGAATATAATCAAGGTATTCAGATTTGTGGAATTTGATTTGAATGCGGGGAAGAATTGGTTTCTTTTTATCTCTGTGAATTCCATGCAGAGCTGGGATTTTTTTTTTGTACTAGAAAAATGTATTGTTACTCTCGATTTCCGCTTGGCCATCAAAAGAGTATTTATAAAGTATCTTATTGCTTTATTGTGTAGGGGTGACCGGACTTCTATAGAGAAGGAGATATATAAAAGTGTAGGGTAATATATGATTATTTTTTCTGTTAGTGACAATATGTTTTTTTACTCATTTCTGGCATTATAAATAGAATATCTGTGATTCAAACACAATAGATTATTAATGCCAGAAGTAGCTATAATAAATCCCTTATCTAAATATTTGTAAAATGGTTCTTAATTCGTAGCATAGGAATAATTGCTTAAATCAGTGCTTTTAAAACTTTCAATACTTGCGACCCAATTTTGAGTTATAATTTTTAACGCGCCCCCGATGGAATAGCAATGTATTGAATGCAATACTTATATACTTTGACACTAAAGCAACTATACGGCTTTAATTACTAACAGTACATGTTATCAAGATAAGTATCACGCTTTGTATATAATTTTATGTGTAACGTACACCCCCGAAATCCCCGCATTGCGGGGGGGGGCAGGGATTCTAGGGGGCCCAAAGCCTGACTGACGCCAAATACATATTAGGGCTTTTGGGTCCAAAAGCTGACTTTGCAGGGGCCCTTAATATTCTCAGTTACGCCATTGTTCATTGGTAATTATTAAAATTGTTCTTTAGTATTGATAAATTATTTATCAAATACATCGTGCAGTACTGATACATTTAGAAGTGTATTCTATCAGTTTAAATGTGTATTTTATTTCTTATTATGTCGGAATGTATTTTGTTTTGCTTTCTTTCTTTAAATTAATAATTTGCTTAATCTTTTTTAGTAATATTTTGAACTTTGCCATATGCTCACTCCCCCCACGTTGGGTTATCACGTCCCCTAGGGGAGGCGCCACACAGTTTGAGAAACGCTGGCTTAAATAATTCAAATTTGTTTGATAGTATGAGGTATATATTTATTTACAATGCTGGATCTTCAAAATTAGGAAACAGTTCAGAAAACATGTATTTTTTTAAAAAAGAATTTAAATCCTGATGTTGATAATTTCATGTGATTTGATGCTGACATTATAATTCCTTAGATGATAATGTTCATATGATATCTTATGTATCAAGTAGAAAAAGTTTGTGGTTTTTTCGTAAGAGTTTTTACATTTGTGTTACAGAGTACATTTCTGTTATCATCAATGCTACACTCGATTCTCAGAAGTACATTGCAATAATCAACATCATAAGTATTTCTTAAAATTTCAAATGAACTAAAATAAAATTCACCCCCAAATTAAATTTTTTTTACTTATTGATTAATGTGTTATTCTATTTTATATTTAATTAGGAATCTAAATCTGGAACTGAATTACTTATAGAATTTTAAGAAACAGCTGTGAAAACATCATATATGTTCGATGTCTGAAAACATTGGATATGGTCATAAAATTTAAAAGCTCAACTTAATTTGATTAATTGAATCAACAAAAATATTTTTCAAAATCAAAAGTTTGGCATATTTAATAAACGTAAATTATACAAATTTGAATTAAAATTTAGTTCAAAAATTTATTTTTATTTTATAAATTCTTTTTTGTGTGTGTGTTCTAAGAAATTCCTTTTTATCTGAATTTATTTATCTTCAAATAATCTTGAAACTTTCAAAACAGTAAAATTCACCAAAATAGTCGTCAAAAAATTAGATTGGTCATTAAAAGAGAGGAATTTCGTTGAAATTGGCGATTATTATGATTAATTTTGTGTAAGTTATGAAAATTTTTATATTATTTTAATGAGAACTAAATTAGATAATAGATTTTAAGAAATAAAATAGAGTTCACATAGAACTAAAATAATTTACTTAATTTCATATATAATTGCGCTGATTATATACGACTAACTTTGTTTGATAGATAAGATTCATCTAATTATGTTAATTTTAGTGACTAATAACATTTATTCAAATAAATATATTAGAGCTAGTCACATCTAATCATTGGAAGTACACAAATTTGAACGAAATTCATAAGCATTTAAGTTAGATATTTATTTTGAATTCATGTATCTTCAAAATTGGGAATTTACGAGTATTTGCAAATTAAATTTACGGAACTCGGGTGGGAATAAAAAGCCCCTTTATCGTACAAAATCGCAAATAATTATTCATTCAGATAATTTCACGCGGTAATAAAAAGTTTTTATTCATTTGCATCTATTAAATAAAAACAGCTGTCTGACATGACAGCTGCAGATATTTGAAACAAAAATGCTTTTCTCTCCGGATAATGAAATCAGGCAAATATTACGTTTCTAACTATTTTTTTTTGAGAAAAATTATTCTTTTGATATTAATCTCGTGGAATGCATAGAAATCGGTATTGAAAACACTACTGAATTACTTTTCTTAAGAAACACTAAGTCCCTTGATATTTCTGAAAACAAAAAGAATGTTGGAAATGCGAGAAAATAAATTAAAACAATGAAGGTGCTAGAGATTGTGCATGGAGCAATATGCTGAGATATTATCCTATTCAAATATAATTTAAATTTATTTTACGCATTTATTTCTCTTAACCGAGATGAAAATCAACATAAAATATCATTCATAATATCCATACAATAGATTCTTTGAACTAAAATGGAAAGCTGAAGTTATTTATCTGTAAGTAATGAAGATTAGCAAGAACGTAACATATTTTTGAAGTAACATATGCGTGTAAGCTTAGTGATTTTTATTATAAATTATTTTTATACTGTTTGTTTCATTTTCTCATTCTCTCATGTTTAAATTCAGTATTTTTTTCTCAATTATATATCTTGGCTTCAATTTGAGATCAAACAAAAGAATCAACTTAGGAAGTGAGATAATAAAAAAATACAAAATCCCTCACGTAGAAGATTTAAAATTAAATTTATACGTTATAATTAAATATGGAATGAAAAAAATAAATGAAGAAAAAAGTGAGTGCAGCATAAAGCTAATTTAGGAATTATTTGGCGAGATATTTTGCTAAGCAAGCCAAATAAAAGCAAAGGGGGGGGGGAATTGAGCTACAAGAAGATGGAATGGCGTCCTTATAACTCCTTTTAAAATATTTCACCCTTAATTATTTTATTTTTAGAAAATATTCAAACGTTACACGTAGTAGAAAATCAATATACATACAGGGTGTTGCCGAACTCAACCAACAAATTCAAAGAGGTGATAGTAGGCAGCATGGGAATAAAAAATCATGTTTAGTGGGTGAAAATCACGTTAAAAGTAGTTGCTGGGAGGATGATGAGCCAAACCAGAGGAGTGGCCAAACGAATGCGGAGGTATACCTATAGTGCCCGAACGCGTCAATGGTGAAAAATACCTTGTTTTCATATCGCAAGTCCTCCCGGAGTTGCTGCAGGGAGTACCGATCACTGCGCACCAGAAAATGTGATCCAATCACGATGGCTCACCAGCAAGTTTTTCGAATGAGATGAGTAACCATCTCCCTACTACAAATACCGGGAGGTGAATTGGTCTTGGCAGACTTGTTATTTGGCCTCCACGCTCAACGGACTTTAATCCCTTGGCTTTTTTTCTTCTTGGGACACCTAAAATCGCTTGAGTAAGATACACTGGTGGCTACATTGGAGGATGTCACGCTACTGGACGTTGTCACTTGAGCTGACATCACCAGCTCAACTGAATTGTTTGAAAGCGTTCGAGACAATCCTTCGTCCGTCGGTGCCGGTTACGCTATGACCTACGCGGCCGCAGTTTCGAACTATTCCTGTGGCAATCTCTTGTCGTTGCATTTCTGACGTCGAGCTAAGATCCATTGTTCATATTATAAGTATGTTTTACGCCTAATAAATGTATTTTTAACATCTTATTGTTCCTTTCCATTCCACTTCACATCACAGCTCTCATAATTGTTTTTGAGAATTACTCCGACTAAACGTAGTTTGCGACTCCATGTTCTATGGAGATTTGTCCTCCACATGTTTCCTACTATCCCCCCTCTGAATTTGTTGGTCGAATTTGGCAACACACTGTATAACTTCAGGTGCAACATACATTTAAAGCGTTCATATAAGTAATAATTTGTAAAGCGTTTGTGATACGTAGCAAAACTTTTCAAATCTTTTTTTATTTGCTGCTTATTTTTTTCGAAAAAATGTGTTTTCATATGACCCGGGATAAAGGAATATATAATGAATTCCAACTTTTTTTTTTTGATAATTAATGATAAAAAAATTGATTTATACCTCAATTTTTTCTTATAAAGTGTATGAAACAATTTTATAATTGATTTATGACAATGGAAATTATACATATTGATTAACTGATGAAGACCAGTGGCTGAATGGGAGTGTATTGCGCTTCCACGCCACAAGTCCGGGATTCAAATCCCAGTCTGGGTAAGGTCGACTCAGCCTTTCATCCCTTCAGTCAGTTGATAAATGATTACCGAGCTTGCTTGGGAACTGAACATCTGGGCGTTTCTCATCAGACTAAAAATTTGATCGAAACATCTGCACATGCACACCAACGCCTAGCGTCACTTAAACTGAGATAGGCACAGTAGGCCTTGGTTCTCATGGGCTGTTGCACCTCTGATTTCAGTTCAGATTAATTAATAGTTGCTGATCTTAGAAAAAGTACAAATTAAATCACTGATGGCTATTTTATACTGCACACAAAATATATTTTTCATCTTTTTGCATATTTAAGTAGAATTTTTTATCAGTTGTTTTACATCTTGAAATTAATTTAAAATCTCTACGGTCTTTAAATGCATTCATTTAAATGCATAATAAATTATGGCTTGCCATAAAAAGGATCCTATTGATCTATGATTACTGAATCATCTACATGTAATACTCTACCATCATTAAAAGCATAAGTTTACTTAGACTTCCGGAGTTTCCGGAAATAAAAAAAAATTCCAATCGGAAAATAAAACTAAATAAATTAATAAAACAACTTTGACCTCCTTGTGTGTATATGTATGTATGTTCTCAATATGAGAAAATATGACAGTGTTGGAAATTCGTAAATTAACAATTTACTCTACAGTGCTGTATTATTATATCCAAGTAATGTATTTTACTATAATTACATACGGTATTTTTTTATGAATATGCTCAATATATATAATGTACATTTTTATATTTCACTTACGTTGCTATATATATTTATAAAATATTATCACATGCTTTGTAAAGATTATCATGGTTTTGAATAATAAGAAATAATGATCTTTATAAATTAGAATTGAAATAAAACGACTCGTGTTAGCATATTGCCAAATTTTTGACTTGTAAATTTATATATATTTGCTGTGAATCAATAGCATAGAATAAGTTATTTTTGTTAGCATCCAATCTCCTCGCATATCAAGTGCGTTCACTATAACTCTGCCTTTAAGAGAAGTCCAGGAATTCCCACTTGTGTATAATCATTTATACTTGATTTTCAGTTGAGGCCTGCCACATACGGTGTCCGTGCTTTGAAGTGTTATAGTCCCAAATCAGAGTACTTAAATATTAGTTGGTTACAGATTAATATTGTAATGAATTAAAATTGCAATTAGTGACAGTCTTTCTGATTGTGAACAAGAACATTCCAGATTATCCATCAGTTCCATCATACAAGATCATTTAAAGTTAGTACACAAGAGGAAGCGGGGGAGTTCTCCCCCTCCATAGACTCCATAGACCCTCTCCTATTTTTAATTTTTACAATGGAATACATCCCTGGGCTACATGTTTTTTAGAATGTACCCCCCCCCCTTCTATACTTGAGGACTGACCAAGATGCCATTTGGGAAGCCGTCCAAATTGCGTTATTAAGTAACTCCTGAAGCCAATGTTTCATTTATGTTGAATTCAGTAGATTTTTTTTATAGTGTCAATATTTTTTGATTATATATGTATATATATATACATATGTGTGTGTGTGTGTGTTTAGATGTGAAATATTGAAGAAATTTGGGCACTAAGGATTTAAAAATAAGTATATTTTTTTGTATCCTATTTCTATGTATACACAACATCTGATTCTCTCTTACACTACATTAAAACTTACATAAAACATTCTGCATTTAACATTTCTCTCAATAAAAATCTCACATTTTTTTTTTTTTTTTGCTTTACTCTTACAGACAGTCCACTGTGCAAGTCTGGTCAGAAAGTTGTGTACGGGGCTGCCAGACACGAGGCCGTGAACGTCCTCTGCGAAGTGGAAGCGGATCCCAGACAGGTCAATTTCCACTGGGAGTTCAACAGCTCCTCGGACAATCTGCAAGTGTTACGGTTCGTCCCCGAGGGACTGCGCAGTGTGGCCACCTACATCCCCCGGACGGAACAGGACTACGGCACTCTGCTGTGCTTCGCAGAAAATAGCGTCGGCAGACAGAAGGAGCCCTGCGTCTACATAGTGGTCCCCGCAGGTATTAGATTCCACCAGTATTCGGAATTGGAGATTTGGATTTTTCTTTGTCTTATAAAAGGATTGCTTGTAGATTTTTTCTTTTGCTTCAGGAGAAGTGCTGCCTCTGCATTTTGTTTACTTTTGAAAAGCTTTACATCGGTTTAAGGCTGTTTTCGGTTAATGTTAAAGAATATGACCCGAATTTGGAATATTTTTTCAGATATAAAAGAAATGAAAAATTTAATATGATATTCTGGCTTCACTATCCTTTAAAGAGCAGTATTTTTTATCGTACTTCCCATTTTTAATTGAATTGATTCATTTTTTCTGGTATAAAATGTGTTTCGCACTTTTTATCATATACCGTAATGTTAAATGAGCTTTGCCTTCACGTACTAAAACAAAAAGAAAGTATTCACGGAATATTTTGAATTTTTAAAAAACACTATATTGTTAACAGAGGCACGGGTTATAATATTGCAAATTTCCATGGAAATCGGGTCATTTTTTTTTTTTTTTTTCTGTCTGAAAATGTTCTTCGCGTTTAGTTAGAGCTCTCGTACTTTTACCGAAGACAGCCTTAAGTTAACAAAATCAGCTTTTTTTTTATTACCATATTCTTTTCTTTTGTGTGAATTTATAGTTTCAAAACAGTTCTTGTAATGCTTTTCTGATTAATTCTTTTTTAATGGTTTGAGAATACATTTGCTTAACAAGCTTTTGTTTTATATTTCCAGACGCATGTTTTATTTTATGTTTAGATAGAGAACAAATTCATAGAATTTGATCTTCCTTTAGTTTTATTTCAAGTCACTTACGTTTTTAGAGATTTCCTTAAATTTAAAACAAATGTCACTTTTTTTTATTTAAAAGTTTCTGATTAAGCTTTAAAAAGGTTGAATTAAAGGAACTTTTAATCACAAAATTACATTTTCATAGAACATTCTTCAGAATTTTGTTTTCTGTTTCAACGATCATATTGATGTTTCGGATTTTTAATAAGTACTCCATTCAAAAGTAGTATAGAAAATACTGAGTTGGACTAAAATCAATGATTTAGTATTATATGAATTTAATATTCAGTTATATATACCAAATTTCCAGTTATTTAACAAAAAATTTGAAATATACGAAAGCATTCTATTTTTTTGAGTTAAAAATTCTTATTAATTTATAAATACAAATGTAGTTACTACTCATTTATATCGTGCATAAATAATATTTAGATGCATAAGAACAGTAGCACACCCCTCAACTTTTTCAACGCGGCGCGGCGCCGGTCCGGGGTTGAAAGTTCGCCTTTCTTGTATCATGCTATTTTTGATTTTGTCGATTTTTCAGGAACAAAACACAGTAAGAAACTAATTATTGAGTAAATAATTAGCATTAATTAATAAAATTATTCATTAATAACAAATATTTAATTAAATTTTACGTATTTATATACTTAGAATTATAACCAATCGGAAAAAATCAAAGGCTTGGGGGGGGATTCCGGACCCCCAGGACTCCTCCCTTGTGTGTGCCACTGCATAAGAACTATATTCACAAATGTATTCACTTACTCAATGCTGCTACACACACATGAATTTAATTTCATACAGAATTATACAGTTGGATGTAGTTTTGTGTAAAATTATCTTTACTTATTTACGCTAAAATGATCAAATTAAGATAAATATTTTAATAGTTTCCGAAAGAATTTAAACATTATACATTTTCCTAGTTTCTTCTTTTATCTACAATGTTTATAATCCTAAATAATACTAATAAATTAAACTGATAGAATGTTCACCATTGCAGGAACATTTCTTCGGTGAACTATTTATTTCCCTTTTCAAGAGTACAAAAATTGTGTCTTCAAACCCCACATCTTGTATCAAAAATTCATCCATCATTTTCGATTTATTCCTGATTTAGTATTGGATCTCTTCTAACCGATTATCTGAATAATATTTTTTTTTTATACGCGGATAATTTCACATAAATAAAGCTTGCAAATTTAAATTGAAACATAATACAAAATTGTGTAACATGGATATATATAAAGAAATTCAGAATTATAAACATTGGTTTACTTAAAATATTTCAATAGATAATTATATAGAATAGTTTATGCATAATAGTTCAGGAGCTCTGTGGATGCTATATGTCTGTTGTTCTATATATTCTCTTCTAGCAAGAGTGATTTTACAATAAATTCAAATTAAGTATTTGGTATAGATAAATATTTGATATATTCATCCATTCATTGAGTCCTGCCCTCCCCCCGTGGCAGGACTCAATGTCTTTGGAGCAACTGTAATGTTTTCTGTATATTTACCAGTGGCGTAACGGAGAATGTTAGAACCCCTGAAAGTCAGGTTTTGCCTTTAATATTTTATAAATTGGGTAAATACGTATTTAGCGTTAGTCAGGCCTTGGGCCCCTAGAGCCCTACCCCCATCCCGTGATGTGGGGGTGAATGTTACGCCACTGAAATGTAGAAACTTCAAGACGCTCTGTGTGTTCATTTGTTATAATCTCCGGACAATGCGCATTCAGTTGCTTTCTCTCAACGCTCCAGCACCCCGCTCTTGATTGAAGATGAAACTTTCAATGACAGTGACATTATCAATAATTTCATAGATTATGAAGACGGACACACACACAAGAAGAACTGGATTCTTTGAGAGCGGATAAAAATATGCAGGGATCCAGCATTCCAACAAATTGGAAAAGCGTTTTCTTAAAATAGATACCAATTAAGAAAGGAGTATAAAATTCCAAAAAGGGCTTCAGTCATGTATATCTGGTTATCGTGACATTTACTAGCAACTGACCACCCGACCTTCGTCACAAACACTTACCTCTTACTTTTTGTTGCCAAAAAATATATCAATTGAAATTGTACCTTCAAGTAACGAAAGCGATTTTGAACTTATTCATCATAGGGCTTTGGATTACGATGAGTAGCAATGAATTATGTACGTGCATTTTGAAAACTTATCCGTGTATACAATGAGAAAATATATGTTTTTAAAATGTTTCCATGTGTAATATTTAATTATTTATTTTGTTATGGAAGTATTCTTACATAAATTTCGTAAATTATTGGCGTATTTTATAAATGCGATTTCTTATGTGGTCCCTATTCACTACATAAAAAAAAATCTGTAGTATTTCCACGAATTAATTTGTTATTTGTAGGAATTTATGAAAAAATTTGAATATTTCTTTTGTGCGTTTATTTTTATGCGTTCCCTATATACCGCACAAAAACAGGTTCAACTGTATATACATATTTTTATTTACTGTCATTATTTGATAAAAAGTAATTAAATGAAATTTTTCTTTGTTGACCTAAGTAAGAATTTACTTATTTTTTTTTTAATATATATTTCTTGTTGTGGTCCAATGTTGAAAAGAAGATGTACTCACACTCTCTCTTTTGTTAACTAAATTTTCATAAAATGGCCAACACCATCTAACAAACATGCCTTTTCCTTCAAGGAAACATAACAAACTAATCTTTAGAACCACCCGTCTGTCTTCCAGGTCCTCCAGACCCTGTGCAGAACTGTTTTGTGACGAATCAGACTGAAGATTCATTTCGTGTGGAATGCAACGAGGGATACGACGGGGGCGTATCGCAGCACTTCGTCCTGGAGGTTTACGACGCCGTTAACAATGTGCTCCAGACGAATAAAACGTCCAATGAGCCCCTCTTCAACGTCAAAGGCCTGCTGCCCGGGACGGACTATCTTATCATTGTGTATGCCATGAACAGCAAAGGACGCAGCGAATCGATAGCCCTTAGGACGAGCACCCTCACCACTCCCGAGAGTTTGACGAGAGTTGGTAAGTTGGCCACTTGATAAAGTTACAGTCAGAGACAATAAAGATTCTCTAAATGTGTTTTTGGTTCTTGGAAACAATGCCAAATGGCTTCACGTGCTGTTATAAGGTTTAATAAGAGCTTATTGTTATCCTTTTTTTTTGGGAAAATGTCTATACAATATTTTTCGTTTTCGTATATTTTAACTGATTTAAATTTTTGTCCAGTAAATATTTTTGTCCAGTTAGAAAATAGTAATTAAAAAAATATAAATTATGTTTTAAACTTTGACGTATTAGGAAATGGGGTTAGTTTTCCATTTTTATTTCCTATTGTGTTCGTTTTTTAAAAAAAATGTTAAGGGGACACAGTACGATTCAATTCACTAAAATCGATAAAAAAATCAGATTTAATTTTTTTATCCTAAATTATTTTTTATATACTTTTCTATAATTTCACAAAATTTGGAAGCACTAAACTTAAAAAACGCAGAATTATGATAGCTTTCACGTTCGTTTTTATTCACATCTCTATGGCAAATCAAAACTTTACAACTGACTTATCTCAGAAAGATAAAATAACTAGTTTGTCTTCAATTAAAATGCTAAGGTTTTTTTTACCTATTGCTAATAGCACATGGAACAAAAGTTGATACGCATTTTTGAATCAAAGCAATATTTATTTTTTTAAAATAAGTGAACTTAGAATTTATACATTTTTTAACGAATTTTCAATAAACATTCACAAAAAGAAATATCGTATGAATACCAATCACGTTAACGCAAAACCCATACCAACTTTTATTATACATAGTTTGACGTACATGTAAATCAAATTTCATGCGTGTACGTCAACTTTTGTAGGAGGAGTAGCATTTTAAAATCACTCCACAAATTCTAAGTTTTTTTCCTTAAAAAATTACATGAATAGCTTTTTATGAAATTTTGAGAACAAAATCTGTTTAACACAGTATACATACATAGGAGGCAACCAAAAATATTTAAAAATCCTTAAATTAAAATTTTTTTGCGTAAATCGTACCATGTTCCCTTAATTAAAAAAAAAATTACTTATAGTTTAAATAGTTTTTGGAAACTCACATAAAATTCGAATTTACGTAAATACGCACTTTTTATAGAAAGTCCACCATTCTCGCATCATACCCCAATACACACACACACACACACACACACAGTAAACAAATGATTGAATACATAATTAGGATTAATTAATAAAATAATTTAGTTATAAATAATAAATAAAATTTCACGTCCTATATACATAGGATTATAATCAATCGAGAACAAAAAACATAAGGGTGATGGCGGGGGGTCCGAACCCTTGGACCCTCTCCATGTGTGCACTACTGGCTTTTAACTATCTTTATTTGTATTTATGAAGATGTCATTTTACTTAAAGTATACGTTTTATCTCCCCTTAAAGTACTCGATATTCCAAATATTATTTCATCTGCTATTTTACAATAAATTACTAAGCCGATTATTAATTTTATTGAACTTTGGAAAAATGCCAACAATCTATGGGAATTTAATTTAGTTTAATTAATATCCTTATGGGATAGTTGAAAGCTATTAGCACAATTTTGACAGTCTTGATTTAATATCCTATTAACATCGCCCTTGAAGCTGCACAAAGTCTATTGTGGAAGGATCTCGTAATTTCGAACTTTGGTCGAGTGACGAGGATGTCACCTGAGCTGATCCCTCCCTTAAAACTTTCTCGCCACGCCTACGTTATTTTGATAGACAGAACTAGGTGCATGCAGTATTTCTTTATCCTTTTATTTGATGACTGTTGGCTCCGATGACATTTGCGTTGTTATCCCACTCTGTTATCTTACAAACTGCGACATGTTATATTTTTGCAATTCAGATGAATTTAACTTGAATTCACCTTTTTAATCCAGGCAATAAAGTCAAATTTATCTCTATAAGTGGTAAATATATTTATGTTTCTTATTTGATATACTGATGTATCCAGCTTGTATATATTTTTTTAGTTAATTACTTAGAGTACAGGCAGAATAGATAAATGTATTACTACATTTGATTAGAAATCGTATTTACAATGTTTGTGATTACATAAACAAAAATAATCGAACTTTAAGGAAAAGCAACTCAAGGCTATATGAAAAATTTCATTAAATATTAAAACCAGAATTCTTTATTTAAGCGGAATTTAATTCGAATATTGCCTCGCTTTGCTGCCTGATTCCTTGGAAAGTTACCACTTTAAACGGTTCTGCTAATTGATTCCAATCTGTAAATTTTATTACTTATAGAATTTAGACAAAGAAAGTGAAATTCTATGTTGAGGAAATAAAATAACCCATAATACATAAATAAGCAAAAAATAAAAAAATATTATTTAATTGTGTTATTTAAAACTTTTTGAAATTTAGAATGTTTCTTTTTTCAAGCATCTTTGTTGTTGTTGTTGAGTAAAGACGGTTGAGTGTAATACGATCCCTTTTCGCTAATAAAAAGTAACCAAAATCCACTTATATATCATATTTGAAATAGACTACTGAGAAACATTTCCAATATTGTTTCATTTAAAATTAAACACAATCCTTTCAAATAGTTTTAAAACTATAAAACTAAAACATAGATTATCACTGAAAATAGTTGAAAAAAAAAGAATTTTTTTTTTAGACTATTTTCCTTTTAAGTTTCATATCATAAATTGCGTATATAGCCGAAGAATGTGTGTCTTCCAAATTAGAGAAATATTTGTTTAGTTGACAAAAAAATTCCTTCATATTAAAAAAGCGCATTTAAAGTACTTCTTTCTATTCGAAGTGTTTGTTTTGGCAAGAGATTATCAGAATGGCTA
This sequence comes from Trichonephila inaurata madagascariensis, assembly GCA_019973955.1. Taxonomy (NCBI): domain Eukaryota; kingdom Metazoa; phylum Arthropoda; class Arachnida; order Araneae; family Nephilidae; genus Trichonephila; species Trichonephila inaurata. The sequence continues at coordinate 24,330 of BMAV01002481.1, read as the reverse complement.
CTTTAGTAAAGTTTTTTTGTACATTTTTGTACACATTCCAATAACTCCAAATCCCAAATTATTTTTTGAAAGTGTAGTGGTAATTTAATATGTTCTCAACTATAAACTCATTCATCCATGTGGAAATCAAATTGATAAAAGAATTGATACTTTCCGTTATTTTTTCCCCTTACCATTATTCTTGATTTTATATTTTGTACATTTAATCAATTTTCCTGAATAACTATAATAATAATTTAATTTAATTTAGAATAATTTTGCTGTCATTATTCAGGTCCATTTCTTAAGACTCCTTTGAGTATTATTATCATCCTTTCCCTGTATTATTATCATTTTACTTATATCATATATATATTGGGTAAAATATTTTCGTGAAAAAATAATTTATTTTGATTTTAGTAATCCACATAATAAGAAAATTATAGTTTAACATCTTCATATTGCTGTTTTTAACTTTCAGTATATTAAATAAAGTATTTTAATAATATATATAATAATAATTAAGCCCAGTGGCTGAGTGGTAGTGCATCACACTTCCACATCACAGGTCCGAGGTTCAAATCCCGGGCTGGGCACGGTCGACTCAGTTTTTCATCCCTTCAGTGGGTCGATAAATAAGTACCAAGCTTGCTTGGGAAATGAACACTGGGGGTTTTTGCGTCAAACTGACTACTTGACCGAAACATCTGCATATGCAGCGCCTAAGGTCACGTAAAATGAAATTGGCCCAGTTAGGCCTTGGCCCTTATGGGCTGTTGCGTGAGTGAGTTCAGTTCAGCATAATAACAATTAACAAATTTTAATATTTAATCATTGTTATTGTATGATTATACTAATATGATTGAAAAGATTTGAAATGATTGTATTTCACATCATAAAAATATTTCTGCATACTTTTGTTTTTTATCTTTATATTTTTAAAAGCCCTCATGTTCGTTTAATTTAATTTAATAATTTTTTTTTGTAGCTAATATAAAAAAAAAATCTACAAAAGAGTTTTTTGATAAATTTTATCTCAGAAAAATAATACATCTTGAGAAATTTAGAAAAAGCTTCTTTTTATAACTATTAATTATTTATTTTTATATAATAAACTAAAGTTCTCGAGAATGTGGGTGTGTTGTAACACATGCATTATTCTTACAAAGGTAATTAATTTTACTTTTTACAAAAAACGATATACTTGAATATGCAAGTATTCATCTAGATTTGCAATTCTAACTTAATAACAAAAAATATCTGATAGTTTTTACATGAGGGTTTTTAATCATGTACATTTATAAAAAGATGACTGTGGTTTCGTGATATAAAACATAAGACTTAATGAAAACTAATATAAAACACAAATGTACAAAACATTTAATTATAAACCAAAAAAAAACCCCTTTTTATGGATTGGAAAAATAATTTTTTATTCTTTTTAGATTGTTATTTTTAATTTTCTGTTTATGAAATACCTTTTAAAATTAACGGAAAAAAAGGGGAATGTAACAATTTGTTCATTTTTTTTCCAAACATTAATTTGCAATAAACGTAATGTGAATAATAAGAATTAAAATATAATTGAATTCGTTTTGAGAAAAGTATTTAATTATATTCCTTTTCTTTCTGTGTTTGTGTACTTTTTTTTGCCAAATTTTTGATTTCCATTATCTTATTTAAGTATTATTTGAGTTCTAAGCCGTATTCCTAGAATAGCGTGCTTTTTCTTGAAATATTTAATGAAAACAGTCTCAGAAAAAAAATAATAATAAATAACTGCGAATATTATTATTTTTTTCTTTTGTGATTTGGAAATACGAGTGTTAATGTTCATTAAACAACTAATTAAAATCCGCTCTTGTCAATAAAACACTTTAGAATCCTCATTAGAAAAATAATTTGAAAGTTATTGCAGACGCAATATTTGATAGTATTGGTTAGACTGACATAAAAGAGATGAATTATTAGGAGCAAAAAAAATTAGATTAGCTTTAACTTATTTGTTTTAAAAAAATTTAATTACCTTTCTGTGAGAAATGCATGCCCTTTGATAAATAAACTCTTAGTAAAATCATTTAAAAATAATTCTTGTAATTTTTATTTTTAACCCAAAATATGCAAATTAATTTTCTTTCTGCATCATAAAAGTTAATCTTACCTAATAGCATAAGCGCATTATTTCGAATGTCAAGAAATTTAATAATTTAAATATGTATTTAATGATGTTTTGTTTTTCATTAAATAGGCATATTTTGTGAAAATTATTATTAATTTTAAATCCGTAAGTTTTTTTTTTCGAAGATGGCATTTATTTTCTCTCATTAAGATTGGTTTATGGCTGAAAGCTGTTGCAATTAAAATTATTTTTATAAGCTGAATCAATTTATTTCCTGACGAAAAACAATGAAAGTTTATGACTTTGGAATTGAAAATAGAAACTTTAAAATAGTTTTTAGTTTCCATATTAAAATTTAAACAACAACATTTTTGAATTTTTGTATGCGTTATTTGCTTGAAACAAAATTAAACATATAATGTCACTCGGATGTATAAATTGTTTTATACTATTTTATTATATTACTTTTATTTATCTAGAAAAGTGACTCCCTCATACGTTCCCTCACTTATCACGAAATCTCTGGAGCTAAAATTAATCTGGAGCTTAAAATTCGGCAGATACATTCCGTTTGTGGAGTTGGCCTTAAAAAAATCGACTCCCAAAAGGGGTTACGAGGGCGTTATAGACAAAAGTTTCGTTTTCGATTTAGTACACCCCCACAGACTTAAAATTTGGTAAATATGTTTCTTGTATTGAGCAGAAATCCGTTTCGAACCGGCTTTTCAAAAATCGACTTCCATGGGGGTTAAAGAGGATTACAAGGGAGTTTCTAATTTTAAGATTCCCTCATCCATTAATTAGACCTACAGACTTGAAATTTGGCAAGCAAGTCTCTTTTAGAGTAGAGATGCGCTAAAAATGATGTTTGAGAAAATCGACTACGACGAGAAAGGCTACAGGGCCATAAATGATAGGTATACTTCAGTTTTAGAAATTCATGCCTCATCTTTCTTATTAAATCAAAAGGCAACGGCTATAAAACTATTTTTCAATACAATTGAAAGTTTAATGCTGTGATTCAGATAAAAGTGACTTAAAAAGAAATGTGCATAGTCGTACAATGTCAAGAAATAAATGCACAGCAAAACGGGCTGGAAAAGTCTTGTAAAATTATTAATGTTTATGTAAACGCGTGATTAAAGCTAAAATTGTCTTAAGGTATCCGACTACGTTCGGAATCGTGATTTTGCAAAAGCGTATAAATGGATAATATTTATGATATTTAGTGTCACTTAGATTAGAAAATGTATGTAAAATTATTTTAAATAATTTTTTATTGTAATAATATTCTTAAGTACAATATTTTGACAAAAGATGAACATAGAATGACCAATTTTCAAAATGTTCTCCTTTTGTAAGAAATGCTTCTATTATAATAATATTCTGCATGTGTATAAAGTTCAGACCTCTGTACAGAGGCTTACGTAGAATTTTTGAAATATATAAGTTAGAAATGGGTTTATTCATGTTTTGCGACAACAGAGGGGAGAAATTTTAAGAAAAAACCACCGATAATTGATTGAATTGGTTGTAACTCTGAAAATAGTGCGAATTTTTTTAAAAAAAATAGTTCAGACTCTCTAGACTCCAAGTTAATTTTTTGTCAAAATATTGTATTTAAATAGATTTTTTTTCAAAATGTCCTTAAAACAATTTTATATATGCATTCTAATCTAAGAGACACTAAATATCAGGAAAATTTTCCATTTATACGCTTTTTTAAAATCATGGTTCCGATCGTAGTCAGATACCTTAAACATGATAGACACAGAAATAATAGAACACACAGAATTTTGTAACATTTCAATTGCTAATTCCAGATTGTGTTATTTATTTCATTAATTTATTGGCATTAAATATATTTTAAAATGTGGAAGATGATACTTTAGTCATAAAATATATTAGATCCCATTCTAATTTACTGTATTTAAATCTTCCAGCTGTTTAGAAAATGTTTTTCGAGATTTTTTTTTTTTACATAATAAGAGTTTGCTTCTTCGTTACATTGAAATAATGCACGTGCGCAAACATCGACCACGCCTATAGTTGGTTAAAGCGAATGAGTAAGCAAATGAATGACAGTTTACTGTTTTGATAAATGTTTTAGTGACAAGGGTCTTTTTTTTTTCTTTTTTATGCTAATTAAAAAGTCTTGAAGAACAATCGGGAGGGTATTACAAAGCCAAATTGGCTTCCTTTCTACGAAACATTCGAAATCACCTTTCTTTCATTTCGCACCCCAGTTAAATCTAGAATGCGTGACTGGTGTTTCCCGTATTTTGTTCATCCTCAGAAGGGAAATATTTTCGTGTTAAGAGTAGGAAAAAAAAAAAAAAAAAAAAAGGAGGAAAATACAGGAGTTAGTCGTTTTGTGTTAACCGATATTTCATCTTAAGCATTTTCGCGTTATGTATACATACGATGCAGTTCTAAACAATATTAATAAACACCAAATTACTTTTTTTGATAAATTTTACTAAATGGCTTTTACCAAAACTGAAGTGAAATGCGAAAAAGATTGCTTATATTACTTTCCTATTTTGTATAACCTCGCAAATACTGCATTTAAATTCGAAATCTAGTGTTCCATGGTTCGGTCCATCGGCAATCTAATCAGTTTTAACCTTTAAGCAGTGTTTCCTCACAACAGACTTTAGACATGTTTAACAGAGTGCTTAATCCTCTGTTCAATATGTTTTGAAATTAAACATACATTAACTGTCGAATAATCTCTGAGCAAATGCTGCACTGGATGGGAGAGCTTTTAGACGTGACTCCCAGAATTCGAGGCAAATTCTGACGAGGCGTCTGCATATCTTTGATTAGAATATGGATGTAATCCCTATTATGCTCTAGGCGAGGAATTAAGACGAATGCTTATTTAAAATTTCAAACGTTGCATCTTCATTGTATAAATTTCCTGTGTGTCATCTAATGCATATAGGATTTCTAAATTTACATTAGTGTGGGTGATTGATGTTTAACCTGAAAATAAAATCTACTGTTTGATTTAGAGATTAAACTATTGAATTGAAAGAGGAAATTAATTTTGCATTTCAAGACGTTTAACTTTTGTGTTGAGCTTTAATTTATTTTTCGTTGAAGGAAGAGTTTCTGGAAGCGACTGAGAAAATAATCTTTCACGTAATAATTGTATTTACTAAAATAAATTTATATTTTAACTTTTTAAAAGTAAATTTGCACTTTGTTTCAAATAAATTCTTTTTAAAATTGAAACCTTTTTTTTTAATAAAATAAACACATTAATCGTAAATACAGCTTTGTTTTTCATAATTTTGAATCAGTTTTAATGGGAATTATTCAGTTTTTGTGTTTGATAACTTATTGAAAATATGATATTATTAACAAAAGTAAGATATGGAATTAATAGATGCGAATTAAAAATATGAAATATTGTTAAGAGAATATGCAGCATTATTAAAAATGAATATATATTTGTTTTAAAATTTTAACTTTAAATAAAATATATTGATCAACATCTTCTAATACTATTAAACATTCACGTTTTAATGTTAAATCTGATTTTCTTAGATTATTCTAAAATGAAATAAAAAATATTATTGTATTTTCAAATATTGCAACTGGTTCTCTACGTTCAATGAAATATAGTATTACCTGTATTATGGATTAGGTTTAATAGAGTTTTATATTACTTTGTCACTTTTAACTTTTTCATCGCTTTGCCGCTTTTCTTTATTTGTTGTGTTTTTTAATAAATATTTATGAAATTATGATTTTGTTATTGAGCGACATATTTAATAACATTAATAATAGACTGAAGTTTAACTTTACATTTTTTTTCCAGAAATTGTTAAAATATCATTTAGAAATTAATTTATTATGTTGGTGTTTGAATATACAAAAAAAAAATGGTTAAATGTTTTGAAAATATACATCAATGTTACGAAAATGTAGAAAGAGAACAAAAATAAAAAAAAATCCACAAGGAATATTTAATTAGGAGAGATAACAATTTTTGTTTTGTATTTTAGTTTAAATATATTATATATAAATAACTCTGACACATTTGACAAAATAATTAGAAAAATTAATTTTGTTTTTTGTTTGGAAAACCGAAATTTCTCATCATCTATCTCAGTGTTTCCCAAAGTGGTCTATATAGACCCCCAGGGGTCCATGAGGTGTAAATGGGGGTCTATAATAGTGGCTCTCATTAAACCAGATCATGACTTTAATCTTTAAAAATAGTTTGATCTAGTGGAAACCAAATTTTACCAATTTAATATATTTATTTACTAAATTAAGTGAAATTAATTTGTGGTTACTAGGTTAAGGACGAATTTTTACAGAATTAGATTAAAGAAGTCTAATATTGGACGTTTTGAGTTTTCTCAATTTGTCACTGTTAATCTGTCAGGACATTTTAACCTACGTTCAACATTTAAATGCCATTTACTCAGATTTTGAAACAAGGTTTGAGATTGTTTTTTTTTACATAGTAATATCACAGTAGACAATGATTATTCATATAGTCACATTGAAAAAAAA
>BMAV01002481.1:0-13112 GCA_019973955.1 Trichonephila inaurata madagascariensis | reverse complement strand
CTAATTTGGACAGTTAGGTATAAATCAAACTTTTCCCCATCTTTTTTATAAAACTATTCACCTTTTTGTTTATGAGAGGAGAATTAACCTACAACTTAAAATTATTTTGCATTGCGCTTCAAAATATTTTCTAAAATAAGAGATACATTTTAAACCAATATATTCTTCGCTTTTTGAATTCCTTGAATTATGATCCTCCTTTATGAATTAGCTATCGAAGGTTATATATTGCTTTACATCCTACAGGAATGGGTCTTCTGAAATTCATGCTTAAAAATATAGAAATCAAACTAGCAAAATGTGTAGAGAGTCTTAAAAATGAATTACACTATCCCTGTATTGTATTTTTCTCTACGATGCTCTTGCAAAGAGTATCGAGATTTTTTATATCGCATGCTTACAACCATGTTTTTGATTTTAAGCCCTATAAAATGAATCGTAACTTTATGATCTTCAAAGACGTAAAGCGGAATCTCCTTTCTCTGCAAGCATGACCGAATCAGGACGCATATAAAAACATCAAAACTTTCCTTTCTCTTCTTACTATAGATCCTATAAAAGCCGATAGATGCTTGTTGGAAAACATAAACATGTTTAACTTTCCTTCGATAGAGAAAATATGATTTTTGAATACTGAGCTGGACGATCCTTTATTTGTGCCCTTGTTTCTTTTTTTTTGTTTACCGGGAAATAAAAACATAAGATTTTCAAAATTCAGTCACGGATACCCCAGCTAGGTACGTGCTGACAAATACAGTTAGAAAGCTCGCACTTTCCACAAAGTCTAAAAACCATTTTGCCCCATTAGGATCCATAGTTTAAAGATCGGGAGAAAAAAGGGACATCAGAATTTTCTCTCGACCTTTTTTTATTTATTTATTTATTTTACTTTTAGCCCATCCTTTTATCGTTCCCCCCAGGCTGAAATCTTCTTTGAGACCCGGTAAAGAAAAGCGAAAAAAGAAAGAAAAATAAAATCCAGACGTACGTCGTCAAATGACATATATCTATATACACAAAATCTTTCACATGGAGTTGAAATCCTAAAAAAAATATTCGCATTGCTTAGACGCTTCTTCTTAGATGGCATCCATTTCGACTTCAACAAGGTATTACACCATTCTGCACTCCCAGCCATCTCTTTATCTCCATGAGAAATTTTTAGACGTCTCTTTTTGGCATTTTTTTTTATTCTCAGTCTTATAAGGATCAAGATGGAAGCTTAAAAATCAAAGTATACAGTATATATATTTCCAACTGTGTGTAAAAAACGAGTAGCTGTTTTGTTCTATCAATAACTTGCATCGATTTTGAAATTTCGTTTTCAATTATCACTTTAAATAAATAAATTAAAGTTTAAAAAAAAACTAAAAAGCACCCTTTTACAGTTAATCGAACTAAGTTGTAAGTTAATCTTTTAAGTGTGCCAAATCCGGAATTAATCACCAAATCTGGAAATGGGATCCGAAATTAGTCGCCAGATGCGGAATGGGATCTGAAAATTGGAAATTGTTAATCCTGATGATCTTGATCAGGAGAATGGAACAAAATTATTAAATTAATGTATTGTCATCGGTGCTGGACAAGTGAGCAAAATTTCGAATTAATCTGACCTTTTAAAGTGGGTAAAAATTGAGTTAAAAGATTTTTTGTTGCATGATAGTTATGTGATGTATTATAAGACAATTCTTTATGTATTTCTTTTAACTTCTTCATCTTCTAAGTGTCCTCGATCTGTCTCATTTTACTATAAATCGCCAAATTTATGTCACCATAATCCATTATTACCTTATCATCACTAATATTCTACATCAGGGCTTGGAAATCTGTGCCAAGCACTACAGTTCTTAAGGTCACTCTGCACTACCCTTGGAATTGGTCAATTTTTGAGTGGATGTAAGTTGATAAATTTGTGATGGACCTCATTTGACAAATAAATATCTTTAGAATTATGGACATTTACGGAATTACAAAAAAATCTGAAAGATAACAGAAATAAATATATTATATGCTGTTTATTTTTATGTTAAGAAATATTTTTAAATGATGCAAAATTAATATATAATAAAACTGTAAATCTATATATTGACCACTATTATTTAACTATGCATGCATTATCGCGGGTATCGAATATTTTCCAATATGTCCTATTTGACACGGCAAATCGTAAGATAGATTAGTTTTTGGCACACAAGAATTAAAAGGTTACCGATTCCTGTTCTATAGTATTTGTTCCACACTTGTAAAGATGATGTATTCTGTAATGTTGATTATGGCGCTGTATATTTTGCCTTCAACAACCTACTATAAAAATTTACATAATGTGTGCTATATTTACAACATTGGATGAAATATAAGCCTTCTTTTGAAATCTTTAATAAATGTGTTTTTTTAAACAATGAACACAGATATTTTATGCATCGAATTCTTCATATTTATCTTCTTATTTTTCACTTTAATGTAGTCGTGTAGCAAAATCATAGGGAAATATTTCCTGAGAAAAAGCAAAAAATTATCAGAATAAATATGAAATTAGATGGTATGAAAATTTGTATTCTAATTTTTTTGTAATACTAATATAAAAAAATACGCGTTTATGAAAAAAATGCATTTACAAACAATATAGATGAAACATTATCTCCCGAAATGTAATTTTCAATGATCTTTCTCTATCTAAATAGAATTCAAATCAGTATCTCATAAATCAATTTTTCTTCATTCGTTTCCTAATAAATAAAATGTATAGTAATTTATAGAAAATCATGAATTAATTATGCCCAGAGCAAAGGTTTCAACCACAATTATTTGGTTTTTAAAGTAATCTTTTAACAAAAAAGCTTCTCAACAAAGTGAATTTACATTTTGAAATAAAGACTCTTTTAAGAGACTCGTGTGTATGCATGCATTCTAACATCTAATACAATTTAAATCAGGTTGTATTTGAAAGGAGATTGTGTTTTCTTCACTACTTTATTCACTATTTTGGGAGGTTGAATTATTTCAATTTTGAGCTTGAGTACGTGTTTTGCCCGGGCATTTTCTGATCCATCGTCCCTGTCAACGAGATTAAGCGCTTAGGAAATTTCTCAACTGTTAAGCAACAAATAATTTAATTTAGTTTCCCAGTTTAATGAAAAGACGTTAAAGCAAAGTTTGTCAGTATATTCGCAGTGCATTTGATTATTTCGCGACGTGTGAACTGTCCATGAAAAATACTTTCTAAATCTTCCTCTTAATTTCGTTAGTAAAATATGTTGAACTTCCTCTGCGGGTTATCATTTGTAATTAACAGTAAGCAGTGTTGTTGTTATTGCAGAGCTCCTGACAATTCCGCATTGTAGGTTAACAGTTACATGCTTAATATAACACATTTTAACTATTTGCGTGTATTAAACCCAAAACTTACCTACGAATTTTACACTATGCAGTAAAATACAATACTTAGAAGAATTTCTTCAAAATATATTACGTTAAAACAATAGAATATTCTTGTATCAATACATTGAATAGAAAATATGTAGTTTTAAAAAAGTCTAAAATACGTGGGGGAAAAGGCATTTTATCTTGTTGATTACTTAAATTATGCTTGTAAACAGAATTTTGTATCGAATATGTTTGCTAAAAATATGGCTAGAAATATAAAAGACTTAACATTTTTAAATGATTTATTTTGAGAATAATTTTATTATAATTAATATCTTTTAACGGCTCCATTCTTAAAATCTTTTTGCATTTAAAAGGAAAACTACTAAGTTTCTTAAAGTTCTTTTTTTTTGGTCGGATATATGATGTATTTCTTTTTATAAATTTTAATCATTTTTGCTTTACTATCACGAAATTATTTTTTATGTAAAATTTTCATTATTAATTGTGAAATTATTTAAAATCAAATATTTAAAATGCATACTGAACATTTGGTTTTTATTTTTGGTAGTATGCCAAAGAAATGACGATTAGAATACATTTCCCTATGTGTTATGTCCTTTTTATTTCTGAAATTAAACTTATGAACCAGAAGATTTTTTTTTCTTTGTAAGTTAACTGAAACTCTATAGTTTCTTTATTGTTCGCTCTATTTTTTATTTCAAAATGGCTCTTCAAGAAATAAAATGGCAAATGCAATATCTTTTCTAGCGTAACTGAGAATGTCAGAAGAACTTCAGCAGATTATCCACTTCCCGTACAATATTAGTTATTTAAAAGCCACGATTGAACTTTTCAGTACTTTTTTCCAATACTTCTGACATTAATGATGATTTATTTGCATGAATTAGTTTTTGGAATTAACGAACATTTTTTTTATTTCATTGCGAATCCTTTTTGAAGGTTTTTTAAACTTGAATATTCTCTTTTATTTTTAAATCCGCTGGACAGTAGAAAATTATTGTAATGAAAGTTAATTTTCACTACAAACGTTTCCGCACGAACAGTTAACATGCATGAATTGTACACGAACGTAGTTAAACTTCATGTAGTTAACGACACGTAGTTAAATTTCATGTAAAGTGTATACATATTGTCTACCATTGATAATATTTAAATGTACATGTATACTGTCTTAGATTTGTAAGATATTTTAGAAAACCAGTCTGCTCTAATATTGCATTATTTTATTATAATATTCAACTCTAAACATTCAGAAAGATTAATATGAAAATCATGAAGGCTTTTAGGGATGTTTGCTAATTTTGTGTGTGTGTGTGTGTGTATTGTAGTTAAATTATCCTTCATTTCTTAATAACTCGTAAGGATTTTACTATTTCAAAATATTTCCCTTAATACAGCAAAAATATTAAGCACTTATTCTAACTGTACCATGAAATTATAAATATAGAACTATCCGCACAGTTCAAATGCATGTGTTTTTTTTAATGTAAAACGAGTAGCAAATATTCATGAATTCATCACTGCTCGTACAAAAATAACAAACTTGGAAATGTAGCTTTTGATTAGAATCTATAAAATAGATTTTTAGCAAAAGAACTTGAAATTAAATAAGACTTTTTATTATAAGATAAAATTTCATCCTACAAACTATTTAAAACCTTTTCTAATAAAAGTTTTGAACTTTTTTACAAAGCTTAAATACTAATAAACATTCAGAATGACTTAAGAAAAAAAACAAGAGTATTTATTATTCTAAATAAAATAAGAAATGCAATAGGGAAAAAGCAAATCCAATTCCAAAATGTAGCTGCTTATTTTCTTCTATTTCTGGAAGCTTAGAAGTGAATTTCAGGGTTAAATATATTTTAAGGTGTCAATCTTTCTCTTTTATTGCCAAATATTATTAGTCAGAAAAATTAATTTCTTCACACACAAAAAGTAATAAAAGAGAGAGACGCTAAGGATTAAAAAAAAAAATAGTAAATCTTTGATATGAATGGAAAATGATATTAAATCAGAATGTATGTGTGTAAAGTATTTTTAAAAATATTATATCTTTCAAATTCTGTGATCTATATGCGAATTCAGAGCTGAAGAGTTTTCTTGTAGCGAATTGTTACATTAAAAAGCAAAATGATAAAGCATTATTAACTAAAATTTTAAACCCATTAATAATACTAATATATTTATATAATATTTTTTTATTATTTCTAATAATATATATATATATATATAAATTCCATGAAATATCTGTGCGTGTATAACAGTTTTTATGAAATAGAAAATATCGCCATTTGTGTGTCTAAAAATGGAATAATTCGTTAGTAAATAACAATTTTAGTAAACCATATAAAAATCATCTAATGATTTAACTCCTTAAAAATATCATGGAAAAAATAAATTGTTACATTTCTTTATATAAAATTTTTTTAAAAAAATTAAAAGGGCATTTTTAGGCAATCGGCATTATTAGGGTTATTGTTTGTAAGAATCAAATTAAGGTAGTTTCAATGAAAAACTATACTTAATTTGAAATAGCTATTTTTGCAAAAAAATGTTAATCTAAATATAGAATGTCATCTAAAATATGCAACATGGCTACATACAATTATTTCAGTTATAATAAATAGATATAAGCAGTTATATATATATATTAAATTAATAACTGCTTCTTTACTTGTTAATAAGAGTAAAGTATTTATTCTTTAACAACTCCGTCATATGAAATTTGGTATGTGAATGTATTTGCTCTAATCACCAGCATTTAATTTTCTTCCTCTTTTTCAGACGCTCAAGATTCTTCGAAAGACGACAAGTAAGTATATATATTTTATTCTTCTTTTTCATGTATTTCTAGCTCGTATAAAATAAACGTCGCTGGAAGCTACAATTTCTGTAAATGCCTTTACCTAATGAAGACGACGCGACATTCCTTTTTCTCTCTTACTCCGTTACCTTTTCTTGACGAACATTTTCCGTCAACACATAGAAAATGAGAGATTCCAAAATCGATGAAAGAAAATATTACAACAAATTCTTCGACTATCGCCATTTTTTTACGTAATTAATTTCGCCAGTCTGCTTAGTTCTTCTATTCACGTGTGTTTTAGTATATTTATTCTTTTGATGAGAAACAACAATGAAAAAATAATATAACGAATAATACAAAGTTTATTAGTTGTTGTTGTAAGACTTTGTTTCTGAATAACTTGTTGAACTAATATGCTATTTATTTTCCCATCCTTCAAATTTCGACTTCCTTTTTTGAAAAGCTTTTGTCGAGATTAAAAGAACAAATAACGAGAAAGAAAATACATTGTTTAAGATTAATAAAGCAAAAAACTAATTTTTTTTTATGCGTTGAGATACTTTTATATAAAAGCATCAACTTGCAAAAAAGAAACCGGATGGGGAAATGTTTTTTATTTGAGGAAGACATACAATAAACAGATTTTGTCGCGTAAAATAAACATTAGTAAAAACATATTTGTCATTGTGTCTGCATTAAACAATTGTTTCTTGTTTTACTTTAATAAATTATTTTTTATGCAGTTTAAAGATAAACACGTCAGATGCTAATATTGTACTCAATATATATTTTTTATTTGTTGATATATATATATTTTTTATATCAGTTATTTTTAGCTTAATTTAGTTTCTTATGACAGTTTCAGACTGTTATAAAAATTTGTAGTAATCATATGCAAATGTATTCATTTTTTTACTGTGAGATGAAAAGGAGAATTATTTAAAATCACAAGAAATATCAGTTTATTAAGGATAAATTTCAAAAAGGTTTTAAATATACTCGCACAGTTTTTTAGGAAATATTTTTTGTAATTTTGAGGATGAATCTATTGAAAAAAAGTTCATAATATTTTACGAACTCTATAAATTTACTTAGTTTGTGAGGCAAGAAACTCAGTCATAATTAATCCTAAAATATGCTTGTTACGATTCCCTAAGGTAAAATGTTAACAAGGATTCAAATTTTGTCAACGCTGAGGATTTAATAGATTCTATTGACAATTTCTATTTATATTCTTTAAATATACAATTTTTTGAATGATTAAGCTAGCCTCACATTTTATTTGAAAACTACCTTTTAATATTAAAAGCATTTTCTTTTTTAATTGTAATTAAATTTTCTTTGTTCAGATAAACTGTTCTTTTAATCTACTGAGCACTACATCCAAAGCCACATTTAGGCACTGGTACATTAGAAAGGGCGGCTGTGTGTGTGTGCTTTATCGCGATATTGCTTGATGTATGTTAATTATATTGTACCCGGCAAATTCTAGTTTAGTGGGATTTGTGGCAGTAATTTTTATCACCTTGTCTATAGGCCAGAGCTTCCTAAACTTTCAATATTTGTGATCCAATATCAATCATAATTTTCATCGCCCCCTCCTCCTTCCATACAAATAACAATGCCTTAAATTCAATATTTTACTTTGACGGTGAAGCTACAATACGACTTTAACCTATTGAGTACCACCGGCGTATATAAGCGTCTCGCCCAGCAAAAGCGTGAATTCCCAGGACGTATATATACGTCTTTCTGAAGTACGACCTCTTATGTGCACTGCTATCCATAACTTTATTCCGAAGGCTTAGGAATGCAATAAAATGATCTTGACAGTATTTGCGAAGGATTTTTTTATTTCAGGGGATTTGCCTTCTAAAATTTCTCCCCTCCTGTAAATACATGACATACGTCTGCACACGTGGAAAACGGTGGCTTTGCGGAGCAAATCGAGTAAATTTTTATCGGCAATTAAGGGATTAATTATAAACCGCGCTAATTATCAAGATAAGTGTTAATTTTTATTTTTAATTTTATATATTACAAACCTATATGGGGTCACTGGTAATTATTAAACTTGTTGTTAACAGTATTGTTAAATTAATTATAAATCACATTGCGCAGAACTGATATATTTATAAGTGTATTATATCAATGTAAATGTGCATTTTATTTTTTTTATTATTTTATTATTTTTACGACTTTTCGATATGCTCGGGATCCCGTTGCAGAGTTATCAATCCCCGCTAGGAAGGCGCGTCCCCCAGTTTGAGATACTCTGCTATAGGCACAAAACGGGTTTCCAGCACTGGCCATATTAAATACATTTTACGTACTTAGAAAATGAATGGAAAACATAGTGAAATGAATTAATTACCAACTGATCTTTAAACTATTTCAGATGCCAAACTCCCTTGCGGAAGGACACTGATGACGAATGGAAATCTTGCAGCTGCGCCGGCGAAGAAAAATGTCCTGATATAATTCCAGGTGAGATAAAAATGTTGATAAATACTCAAAAGATTTCAACTTTTATTCAGGTTAAACATTGTACAGACTTCTGTAACCATTTATGTTTCCTTTCCTCTCAGCACCTTTAAGAGAAGGAACAATTGAAGATGACGATGACCTCTGCGGCGATGGTCTTCACTGGCGAACATCATCAGTGGACAGTGGACCTGGAATTCTCACTCCAGAATCATATTCTAGAAGCAAATTGGTGAGTATCTGTTCTGACTTTGTGATTGCGGGTCCCTCATTTTGTCCTTTTTAACGAAAATCAAAAAAATATCTTTTAGAAAACGAAACATAGAATAAAAACACAGATATTAAACATAAAATTAGAATTAACGTTAAATATTCAATAAACTGTGATTGATTGGTTTGGCCATAATATTCTAGAGGTTATAGCCACAAGCTCGTGTCCATACGCCAATAGTTCGAGCTGTATTTTAAGGGCTGTGGTAGCCCAGTGGTCAAAGTATCGGATCATGGCAGGCATGTCATGAGTGCGATCCAAGTACCACTAAAGACCCGCCGTGTAGGGCAGCGATGCACTTTAAATCTGTCGAGAGCTCAAACGTCCTCCCGTTGGTATGGTGTGGTAGTTAGGAGAGGGGGTGCCAGCTAAGGTGTCGTCCATGTCCCTTGACCATGGTTAAAAATTACGTGGTCGTTCGCCAAAAGTCCTCGTGTAGCTGAACAGTGCGACGTTAATATTCACTCACTCACTCGAGCTGTATTTTTTTCGTTGGTGTGGTGTGGAACTTTAGAGAACAAATACCACAGCTCAGGTGTCATACTTGTCTCTTGATCATGGTTCAAAATTCCTTCTAATTGTGGGGCGTTGATAAATACTCACTCAATGGACTGGTTATATATTAACGCCGCTCTTCGAAATAACCCGATACTATTGGCCCTGGACCACGTAATTTTGGACCTCGGTGAAGTGACGAATACGACACCTGAGTTGGCATTTTCTCTCTTAGCTACTTCTCCTGAACAGTGGAAGGACTTTGAACTCGACAGATTAATCTGTATAAGCCTCCTCTACACGGCGGGTCTTCGACACGCTGACCACGAGTTCGTGATTATAACCAGTAGGCTACTGCGGGCATGTTAAAGAGGCGTAGAAAGAAGATTACTGATGTCTAATTGCTGGTATTAATTTGAAAAAAAATAAGTTTTTTTCTACGGGTGTATAAAAAAAAGATATAGTGCGTGCACACAAGTACTAAGAAATCATTCATTTGCTGTCTAAAAATTAAATTTTCTCAAGCAATAAATATCAAGGGAAAAATTCATAAAAAGTATTTTGAAAATTACTGTAAAATCTGGCGTATAACACGCACTTTTAACCCCAAAAAATAAAATCGAAATTTACGGCTGCGCGTAATACGCCGGGTATAAAAATGAGAGATTTAAAAATAAAAATAGAGATGATTATAAAAAATAAATTATTCCTTTACATATATATCAAAATACTGTTTATTTAAAAGAAATGACCTTCCTTATCAACTTAAAGGGCCGTAGTTCTAGAAGTATACTAATTTTTCTCTAAGGCTTGAAACAAACCTCGAATAATTGACTTAAAAACGTAAGAGCTTTACACACATGTATTTCAGGTTTCTTCGTAAAATAGGGATGTGCCTTATACGGCGAGTACCAAAAAAAAAACTAAAGAATGCAACTTGAACGTACGGATGCACGTTATACGCCGGATTTTACAGTAAATAGAATTATGTGCTTATATAAATGACAGATCATCCATAAAATGACCTATAAAGTTTTCATTTTGTATTTTTAATAAATATAGAAAAATAGCGTATTTAACGTTATATTAAACTGATAGTAAATTTCCCTTTCATTTTAAAATAATAATTAAAAATACAAAAACTTATCCTCAAGCGCAAAAACAAATGACAGCATTTCTTATATACCTTGCAGAAATATAAACAGATAGAAGTCGAAAATATGTAGAAATAAAATACGTAAGTTATGACGTTAGAATAAAATATATATTTGCGAAAATATATTCAAAAATATATATATAGTTTCGAAAAAAGGAATCCCCGTCAAGTAAAATACACTGCATAGGTACTTTACAAATATACATATTTGTGCTTATTTATTATGTATACAAGTATAATACTTTGCATTTAGATGGAAGAAGACATTTGTATTATAAAATGCGTTTCTCACATTCTTAAAAAAGATAAATTTGAAAATATTTACAATGGAAATGGAGACTGGACAAACGGAATAAAATATTACAAAACTTTTTTAAAAGTTGAAAAGTATTACGTATTTTAGAATTTTTGGCATATATATGTAAATATAAATTTCTGTTTCTATTTATTGCATATACGCAATTATTCTGGTAGAGAATATAAAATGATCCTTATAAACTTGTTTTATTTCTCACTCTCTCTATATATTTACTTCAATTTAACAATATTGCGTAAATTTACATCTTAAAATATCCAAGTTATACTTAAAGAAAAAAGAAATATCTGCTTTATATTTATAAAAAGCCAAGAATAGTTAGATTTTAGTGAAAAGATTGGAGCAATGTGAGTATATTTAGTAATAAATACATAATTTTACAATATTGATAAGATTATTTGCTTCTAAGAAATGTAAATACAATTAATCCAAGTATTCGTAATATAATTATGTTATGTATTTATGTTTAAGGTATATAATATACACAAGTTTGTTCGCACTTTATGGAAACGATGTTGATAATTAGTTTTTGTTTATAAATACCGTATTTTTGTGGCTATTTGCTTTTATATGATAGCCATGATTTTTGACAATAGTTCTAGTTGAATTTTCCCATGAAAGTAAACTTTTTCTTTGTACTGTGTATCTAATTTTACCCCCAATCCCTTGAACCGTTTTCAAAGGCTCATTTTAATAAGCCGAAAGCACATAAACCCATTGGAGAAGAGTCAGAATTTTTATAAAGGCATTTCATCAAATTTGATGCATTTTATTCCTGTTTCTAATTCTTTCTTTGCTAAAAAGTGGTAGTTGACTTAAATAATGTGATTAGAGTCTTTGTCCATATGAAGCTCAACTTTATCAATGTCATTTCCCTATAAAGTAGAATTTCTTCTACACAAATTGGTTTTAACATATTCTGCGGATAGTAGAGTGAATTAAATTTGGCTTTATAATTGAGACTTTTTTATTCTTAATTTTTCGTTGTAACAAAATCCTGCAGCTATAATGAACCTCTTTGGGAACTTTTGTGCAAAAACTGATGAAGCCCCATTTTGTACGGTCACTAAAATATACCCATTGCGGTTACTTCAATATATCCGTGCCTCATCGAGTGTTACGACAAATTTCCATTTTTCAGCATCTAGATGTTTTTCATGTACAGTTCGTTTTTCTTTCAGTAATATGTTTTGACAAATGCCAGTTGCACTGTAGGCTTAAACATCTTTCTAAATTTAAATCCTTATGAATGATTTTACTTACAGTTCCGGATGACATTTCTAGTTTCAATGCAATGAATCTTTGAGTCGGCAGATTTCCTTTTAGGATCAAAGACTTCACTTTCTTGATAGTTGTCCACGTTCGAACAGTCTTAAGGAGAAGTTTCGTGATCATGCTTTCATTTTTACCTTCAACTAAATGATTTATTCCTTTCAAATTTAATATATTATTATTATTATTTTGAAATTCAATAACCGAGATTTTTACACCACTTTATAATTAGTTGACACGAATATTTTTACGTAACCTTCGATCCACCTATCAATTTTAAGAGCCATTTTCAAATTTATATCAAAACGCAAATGAGGAAATAAATTGCAAAATCGGTTCCATAAAGTACGAACGACCATCTGTATTCTTTGTAAATAAGAACCCATTACATACAAGGGAAAGTCAAATAGGAAAATGAAATTCAAAAAGTCCCTTTGCTAAGTTCAGCAACTGTGCTTGTATTCAACGCTAATGGAAGGGTAGTTGGCAACACTTCTATACAAAGTGTCACTCGTCTTCCCTCGTAGTCGTTGGAGTGTAGCAGACCGTTCAACACGGTAGCCCTTCAACATCCCTTCAACACCGATGGACTGCTCGAACTTTCGTCGCCACGTAAAGAAGTTCTTTCTTGTTCGAAGCGCTCTATCAATTCGTAGATCTTACTTCGCGATAAACAGTTCTCACCATTCTTCGTTTGCATGCAACAAATAATTTCCGCAAGTTTCCCACCTTCCGCAAACAAAAAGCTGTCTCTGGACATATGGCTCGCGAAGCGATCCTCCGTCCCATATCATAGGAGTTAATGTTTCCTGTGGAAGTAGCAACCTGAATGGCTGTGGGTACGTAGAGAGAAGGCGTGGCTGACTGGAGCCTGGAGTTGGAGGCAGAATGGAAGTGAGAAATTGAAAAGTTCATCCTTGAG
>BMAV01002480.1:0-19431 GCA_019973955.1 Trichonephila inaurata madagascariensis | reverse complement strand
TTTATTTTTTCAAAAAATTCATCGTAAAAGTATCACTGAAATTTTTGAAAATTGTCCTTTTTTTTTTTACGATAACTGCTTTTCAGCAAAATATTTTGAGAAAATCTCCAAAAAGTAGCTCCATTGTATATAGTTACATATTATTTATATGCAGTAAGAACTGAAAGTACATTCATTCAGTAGATTCTGTGAAAAAGGTACACGCAGTTTGAAACCAATCATTTTGAGAAAACTGCATTTTTAATGTAAAAAGGCACTTCATCACAAAAATAATGAATTACAACATGTATTTGCCCTATTTTATTAAACATTAGTATATTCGTAATTTTTAAAGCATAAAATAGGAAACAAAAAAGTCTTAAAATGTTCAGAAAATACGTATATAGTATTTTCCAGTTTTTGTTCAACAATTTTTTTTTTTAGCATTTTGCATCAATTTTTTCAAATTCTGTAACATTCTGTGAAAATTTTTTAACTTTGATGCATTACAAACATCAAATTTGATCTTAAAACATCATAAATATAATGTAAACATGTATCAATATGTAAAAGTAATGATTTGGGAATATGTGATTTTACGACATTGCGAAAGGTTTCATTATGGATTTGTATATTCACATGCAAACACAATTTCTAAAAGTTTCAAAACTCAAAATTTTCTCTAAACTGTACAAAAGATTTCTAAAAAACGATACATACGTACATTAATTATAGTTATATACGTACATTGTATTTACAGTTGGAAGTGTAAAGCTGAGGGGAGGAGAAATGCAAGTGACGGGGCTAAAAACGTGTACACCACTGCCCAAATGTATGAAAGCAAGTGCATCTACATTAATGTGTGCAAAAGGGACGAATAAGAATCAGAGACCTTGTAAGGTATTCATTTACATGTTTTATAAGAATTATAGCAAGAGTTAATAGTTTGAGAATATTATAAAAATTACTTTATGTTACTTAATTTGATTTGTTTGTCATATAATTCATATATACAATTATTTTAAGATTAAATCAGAGTTTTTCAAACTGTGGGGGTACGCCTCACTAGGAGGGCGTTATAACTCTACGAGGGGGGCGTGAGCAAACTGAAAAGTCGAAAACAAATTATTATTTTAAAAAGATATTAATTCACTGAAAGTAAAACAACAAAAAAAACAACAACCCATTCTGACATAATAAAAAACAAAATACACATTTACACTCTAGTATTATACACTTATAAATGTATCAGTACTGCGTAATATTTTTTGCAATTAGTTTAACAATACTAAGTTAAGAACAAGTTTAATAATTACCAGAGACCGCATGAGCTTGTCATACATAAAATTATATGCAATTACTTACACTTTTCTTGATAATTTGTACCGTTTTTAATCAATCCCTTTTCTGCCGATTAAAAGTTGTGTGATTCGCTGACCAATGCCACCGTTTTTCACGCAGGCGCAAGTATGTGATGTATTGCACGGGGGGGGGGGAGAAAATGAATAAAAAAAATAAATAAACAAATCCTAAGCAAATCTGAAACAAGTTAATCTTTCGCAAGCACTGTCAATGTTCTTTTAATTCATTCCAAAGTCTTCGGAATAATTTTATGGATAGCAGTGCACAGAAAAGATCATATTTCGGAAAGACGTATATATACGTCCGGGGCAATTGAGACTTTGGCTGAGCGAGACGTTTTTATGCGATGGTAATATTTAAGAAGTTAAAGTCCTATTGTAACTTAAGCGTCAAAGTATAGTATTATTGAATTTAATACATTGTTATTGTATGGGAGATCCGTCGTTTTCTCCTGTACCCAGCAATGACAGATCTGCATCATTTGGTTTCGTCCAACACGGTGACCAATTTCTCGGAAGGATAATACTCAATCCATATAGGGTTACTATTTTTCCTCGGTCGAATTCAGAAACTTCGCCCGATGTCTTCCACGAGGGATAAGTAAACAGCTTACGCAAAAAAATATAATGATAAAAAAATGCCTTACTTTAAGTTTTTAAGCCGATTACGCGCTGGATGTCTCTGGGCATGTGGCTCACGAAGCGAGCCTCCATCCCATATCATAGGAGTGATGTTTCCTGGTGAAGTAGCAGTCCTTGGTGGAGAGCGAACAACCTGATTGGTCGTTTGTACATGGAAAGAGGGTGTGGCTACGAAGTGCCTGAAGAAGAAGTCACAAGTGGAGAAAAAGTTCATCCTGCAATGGCTGATAGTCTGTCTTGTGATTGGGCGAGGGAGATGAGTGAAATGGATCTGGATTGGCTGCCCTGAAGTTATTGAGAGAATTAGAGAATGGGAAAGTTGCCTGTGTGGGTGCAGAGAATAATTGAGAATTAAAAGGAAAAATAAGTTATTAAAAATTGAGAATTATAAATTTTAAATTTAGACAAGTCATTTGCCAATATTCAAGATTGAGAGTGTTGTAATTATTGGTGAGATGTAGTGAATCGAAAAATTTAGTAGCCAGTTTCTTAATAAAAATTTTAAAAGTTGGGAATTTAAGTGCATTATAGGTATCGGAGTTCTTCATATACATGCTCGCACGAACAATCATGCGAATAGTTTTATTTTGAGAAATTTCTAGCAATTTAATGTTACTGTTAGAAGCATATCCTCACACAAGACAACCGTAATTCATATTGGCTACAAGAAGGCTGTGTAGAGAAGTACCTTATTTTCTACTGTCATTATTGAATTCTGGCAAATTAGAGGGTATATTAATCTTAGAGCATTCCGGAATTTGTTTCGTATATAAATAATGTGTTGTTTCCAAGTGAGTTAGTTATCAAGTAAATCAAGTAATGATTTGCATATTTCATTGCCGCCAACGCATGATGTAAATTTCTCATACAAGCTCCTTCAGGGTGCTGTATTTGTGTAATAGCAGTGTTTATATATATATATATATATATATATATATATATATATATATATATATATATATACAGAGTATATATATATATATATATATATATATATATATAGCAGTTATATATATATATATATATATATATATATATATATATAGGGTGTAGTCGTGACGAAGATAACAACCAAATACAAAACGAATTTACTTAAGTATTGTGAACTATTAGAGAATGACTATTTTGCGTTCCTTCTGTATAAGTACTACTAAAAAGGGTGACAGAAAAAACAACACATTCTCCCAGCCAGGAGAATTACCCCGGATTTTATGTAATCACATGATGCTTGAAGCTTAGCAATTATTTTAGATTTTGGGTAAATGTTTTTATGCAAATGCTTGTTTCCAAATAGTCTCTGAGTAAGGCATGTGTAAAGCTATTCTTTTACTAGGTATGTCAATACACAGGCTATAGTCACACTAGATCCGTCGGAGATTGAAAAAAGGTATTTTTCTACTCGAATATACATTTTTGAATTTCTTGCTTCAGGAATACCGAGAAATTCTCCACAAACAAAGGGGAAAACATGTCAGAAACTTACTGAAGCAAATTTCTATCGCATGAAAACGCTGAATCGTACTTAAAATACGACCTCTGACGATGAAGTTCGGTGAATGAAATTAGAAAGGCCGATCTGGCAGCATTGGCGAAATAAAACACTGCACATGAGTAGCGGCAGGTGTTGACTATCTGCTCTCACCGTTGTTCAGTTGAGACACATATGTGTTCCGTGTTTTACAAAGTACTTGATTAGTGCGTTGGTTCTTGACTGATAACAGGGAAATGAACGAACAAGAAATTAATTTAAAGTTTTATTTTAAGTTTGGTAGGACACCAAAAGAAACTTATGTGATGCTGGTACGTGTCTATGAAGATCAAGCACTGTCCATGAAGTGTGTGTACGAAAAGTTCATCCATTTTCGAAACGCAGAGAAAGTGTTTCTGATAACCCCCGTAGTGGAAGACTGACAGTGACGAAAACATTAAGAAAGTTAGAAACAATCACCAAATACCCAGTGCATGATTGCTGATGAACCTAGATTAACCGAATCAGTGCAACAAACGGTCACCTAAAAATTTCAGATTAGGGAAAACGTGTTATCGATAAGTGAGGTCCCTACGGTGTCAAATCTTCAGAGGTCTGAAAACATAAAACAAATTCTCAAAACAGGTGGTAAATTTTCAAATCCTAAAATTAAAATGACTGAATCTTTTTAAACATTTATTTTATGTTGAATGGGGCTTCAGAAAAGTATAAAATGCTTTAAAATATAACAATAATTTTAAAAATCATAAGCATAAGGAAAGTACCCTTATGAAAAATACA
Organism: Trichonephila inaurata madagascariensis; assembly: GCA_019973955.1. Classification (NCBI taxonomy): domain Eukaryota; kingdom Metazoa; phylum Arthropoda; class Arachnida; order Araneae; family Nephilidae; genus Trichonephila; species Trichonephila inaurata. Next base: position 15,180 of record BMAV01002480.1, on the reverse strand, counting down.
ATCATTTTTGGTGTTGCAAAAGCACGCTATTTTCTAAAATAGTAGCCTCTGATGTATAAAACTTTGTAGAATTATAAAAATACATCATACTCTTTAAACCCCTGCCTAATTTTTTAGTATTATATACCTGTATACTGCACATTTTTGTAAAACATTGTAATTTTTTAAATACTTTTTTTAAAAAAATGTATTTTTTATTTTTTTAAAATATTTAAGTTATTATTCTATTTATATAAAAATAGCTTCAGTTTTTAATGAGAATACATTTAACTTTATTAATCAACTTATAGCTAGTATAATTAAAGCTACTATTTTAGAAAATAGCATGCACGAGGTAAAACTTAATAAATATTTCTTATTTTCATATGCTTATAATTTTTAAAATTATGATTATATTTTAAACATTTTATACTTTTCTGAAGCCCCAATCCTTTATAAATGATGTGTAAAAGATTCGAATTATTTAATTTAAATTTAAATGAATTATATCTGCTTGAAAATTGTTTATATTTTCAGACCTCTAGAGAAATTTAACACCCCTAAGACTTCTTAACGATATTCTTAACGTTCAACGAAACGTGACGAGGCTTTTGAACTCCATCCCAAAAGAAGACTTCTTGCAAAGTCTCCAGAGCATGCATAGCAGATCTCAGCGGTGTATAGTTAAGGAGGTGACTATTTCGAAGGACAGTAAGGTAACAATCCCCTTAATATTTTCTCTACGTTAATGTTACAGGACTATTCACTGAACCTTATATGGCCAAAGGTTGTATATCCAAATACACATGTGTCTAATTATAATATACTTTGTGTAATCACAATAAATATGTATAACCAAACCAAGATTTTGGATTCACACTTTATACATTTTATGTTTTATACCAGGGTGATTCAGGATCTATAGCGTTCTGGAACGTAGGAAATGGTCATGCCTATTTTGGTCTAGGGGTGACCAGTTTGCCCGAAGAAGAGAAATGCAAACCTTCGAGACATGTCACATACATCAGCGTGTTTGCCTATTTAGATTGGATAAAAAAGTATGTTAAAAACCTGCCGAAACCCTACAAAAGATACGGAAAGTTGGAGGCAGAAGAACGGTGATGTGGGGGCTTCTTGGGTAGGTATAGCCGTTTTTTATCGTTTCAATTTAGACAATTTTAATGTTCAGCGCTCAGATATGTTTGTGAACTTCGGATATATTATGATACCTATGCATAGATGCATTGGGTTAATCTGGTACTTAAGGTATCCGACTACGTTCGAACACGATTTAAAAAAAGTACAAATGATAATTTTCATGATATTTAGTGTCATTTAGATAGAATGGTTAAGCGTATAAAATTAGCTTTAGTGATATTGGCGACAAAATTTGAGTAGTCAGCGGGCAAAATAATCTCAGAATAACCTTTTTCCAAATGTTCTTCTTTTAAAAAAATGCTTCTTGTACAATATTTTGCCCGTGTATATATTCTGTAGACCTCTGTACAGAGGCTAAACTACATGATTTTTGAAAAAATTTAAATTATTTTCAGAGTTACAGCCATTTGAAATAATTATCTAAGTATATTTTCTAAAAAACTTCCCCTCTCTGTTTTCGTAAAACATGGATAAAACCGACTTCCGAGTTATGCACTTCAAAAAATTCTAGTTGTTTCCTCGGTGCAGAGGTCTGAGCTGAATATTGCGTAAAATATTGATCAATAGCATTTTACTAAAAGGAGAACAATCTCGAAAAAGGGTTATTCCCTAATTACCTCAAAATATTGTACTTTAAATAGTTTTTTGTCATAATGTCCCAAACAGTTTTAGACATGTATTCTAATCTAAGGACACCGAATATCATAAAGAGCTATCCATTTACACGTTGTAAAATTGGTTGGGCTCCGAACGTAGTCGGATACCTTACTTAAATTTTTTAAACCAGAAAATGTGGGTGAAAATGGATTGATGGTTTAATTTTAATTTTAAAATTCAAGTTCAATATAGCGAAAAATAAATCAAATTTTATCTCTGAAAACTCAGAACTTCTTTTACAAGTTTAATGATTTAAAAATGTATATTGAACGGAATATCTAGAAGCCTCTGGTATGACCTATAGAATTATAGCTTGTTTAACATTAACCCAAGGATCACTGCGCGGGGTGCTCCTGTACACCCTGCAGCACAAGAAAAATCCTCCCAAGATTCTAAAAAAAGAATGTGCAGAACTGGCCAATTTTTCTGTGAAGTTGTACATTCTGGTCATTGAACATCAGGGATGCAATCCCTCTTTCTCGAACAATTGGAATGTAATGACCTTCAAAAAAGTCATTTGGGGTGGGCTGAGAACTTCCATGAGAAGTTGAGCAGTTGTATTCAGTCTGATCTAAATGTTTGGAAAAATGATTAAAATATTATTTTTCTATACTTTCGCTATCATTATCTCATTAATTATAAAGTATATTTATTACTGGTATATACGTTTTATATATATACTGGTTTATGAAAAAATATAAAATTATGTGTTTTAAAATGAAAATTTTGTATGTTTAGTTTAAATTAATGTGTTAGTCTCATTTGTATGCAATAAATTTAATAATTTTATTTGTATAATACAAAAACATCTTGTACTTTATAAATATGTATCATAATGACTTAATTTTATTTTCATAATTAAATACACGTGTTAAAAGTTTGGGGTGTTCTCTACACCCCGCGAGTAACGGCGGTAGCAAAAACAGGCGCGAGTAACTGCGGGTTAAATAATTTAACAGTCACAGTTAAAATCAGTTTTAATGAAGCCTTTATATATCAGTGGCCAACTGCTACTGGTGTTTAAAGAGTGGAATAGAACATACAACTAAAAATTGCGAAAATAAAGGAAAAGCATGACAACCCTTACTGTATTAACTGTATGGAATACGGACGTAAAGCTTTTTACACCAAGAGCACAAAATTCCCTAAGCCATAAAAGGATTCTCCTGAATACTTTCAATACCAAATAAATACAATTAGTATCCTACGCTAACATTGTTAGTGAAGGACTTCCGGCTCTACCCCTCAAAAATAAATAATGAATCCTGTAATCATGACAACAAAACAAAGAAATCAGTATCCGAGGACTCGACCAAAATCAGGAATGCAATATCTCTAATTTTCTTCTTCGCACGAGTTTTCGAACTTTTCAATATAATTTCTAAACTAAAAACTACATTCAATGGAGCAAAACAGCCCATGAGGGTCAAGGCTTACTGCGTCCATCATACTGGTGTCTACTAAAAAATGCCAAAACACACACGTTAAAATAATAATTCCAAAACTTAGTTCAGCCAAAAACAGCAAGCAAAACCGCTTTATTTACTCTGAAGTTGAATCTATGTTAAAATTTACTTCCGGTAAAATTTCTTTAATGGCCTTTAAAAATTTTTCTACTTTTTCTTTAATTCCAAACTCCATTTATTTCTTTTACTCTAAATCGGGCAATCAACACCAATAGCTCACCCCACATCCCAATTAAAATGACCCACCAAGAAGTTTATGCTCTCTACCCAACCTACACCATTGATTTCCAGGAAGTCATGCTCCCATCTGACCATCCGGGCGCCTGACACCATGCCACCCATCAGCCCCAGACAGGATTGAGGAAGGCCAACGCGCCTCTCATTTACACTGTAAAAACAAAGGTGTCAGCCTCGGTATATAAAACTTTTTCAAATCGCCTTCATTGTGTATAATTATAATAATGATTATTCTGAAGATAAATCAAAAAAAATTATAACTTCCATCAGTAATTTCAATGTGCTTACAATAAGAATTTGACTTTACCTCTCTGATTTCGACCGGAATGAAACGCCTTGCCACCTTTAGAACAAAAAAGATTAGGCAAGTAATTAGCTAAAGACCGGAAATGTTTATTCTTCGCCTTTGACTGCCGTTTTGATAGTCAATTTCTCTATGGTTGAACTGTTACGAAAACCAGTGATACTTCATACCTAACTGACAGTTGTAAATTAGGAAAAACTTGACCACCGTTTTCCCGTGTTCTTTCTTTATTCCTTTATAATGTAAATAACAAGCAAAATGAAATTTTGGAAGATTTCGTATAAAAGCAGGTAGCACAAAAATAGAGAAAAACTTTGAGAATAATTTCCTCAAATAATTGACGTCAATCAATCTCCTTAATGTTTTTACCTCGCTTGTGTTTCTGCGAGATGTTGACTGTCATGGTGATACTTCAAATGCAATATTGAAAACTTAAGGCCTCAAAGTTCGAAAAATGGAGAAGCGAACATAAAATACACTACCATTGGGTAATCAAAGTAAATCACCATGGGCGTTGTAACACAGGCCCCACCGTTTCAACAACAGTAGGCTCCATGCCTTCTGTAAGGATTTACGTTGACCAGAGGAAGTCCCGCATAGCTTCCTTCACCCTCATCCTCCGAAATGAAACCGCAATGCTCTCTTAAGTGGTACAGCGGCGTCAAGTTGACAAATCCTGGACTGGTACGACAGATGTTGCAACACTTTTCAAACAATTTTTTCTTAGGGTTGTATGGGTTTCACTGGAGATGTTTAGGCTGGCATTGTCATGGAGATCTGATATCGTTTGCCACGCTTCTTGAAAATGTTTGCACCATTTGTTCGAACTGAGAAAAGCTAGTCATAGACTGCCCCCTTTAGCTGATAATTGCCTGTATTCAGCTCACCTTCCACTATCAGAAACCTTACCACCACGTATTGTTCGAATATGGACAACGAACAGGTTTCATTATTTCACGTCGTATGGGGTGCGCACCTCTGCCCGCATTATGTATCCCCAGCCTGGTGGTGCTGCTATAGCAGCAATCCTTCTGACACAATTGTCCTTTTCATTTGGGCAACTCTTATAGACTTTAATTTGCAATATTACGATACACTGTCTCTTGCCCCAAAAGTGGCTTTGGCTTTCTAGATGTTTTTCGAAAGGATGAGAACTACGATCTTACAAAGGAAAACGCATTGTAAATCTGGCCTGTACATCAAAGTGTTTCCCAACTTTTTTATCTCCGGGGCGGAGTGGTCAATGGTTGATTATTTTACCGTGACCCGCTGTGGGTGGTTGATTGTTAATGTTTCTGATTATTGTTTTAATATAATAATTTTAATTTACTCAGGCTTAACTATTCGATTACAGCTGAACCGCAGTTAATATACGGATATTTTCGCGATATTTAGTGTCACTTATGATTAGAATACATGACTATTGTTCTAAGGGCATTTTGACAAAAAATTGTTTAAATACAAATAAAAAAATTATTAACTTAGACAATTTTTTCAAAATGTGTTTCTTTTGTGAGGTAAAGTTTCTATTATAAATAATATGTTTTGCCTGTGGCATAGCTTAGACCCTCTACAGAGGCCCAGCTAGAATTTTGTTATATAGCTTAGAAGTAAGCTTTATCCATATTTTACAACAGAGGGAGCAATTTAAGAAAAACGCCAATAATTATTTCAATGGGTTGTAACTCTGAAAAATACGAATTTTCAGAACCTTATGAAGGAGCTTCCTGCAAAGATACTGAGCTTATATAAGAAAAGTAAAATTATTATAATAGAAGTATTTTTCACAAAAGGAGAACATTTTGAAAAAAGATTATTTGCATAATTTTTACCAAAATATTGTATTTAAATAATTTTTTTGTCAAAATGTCTTTAAAACAAATTTTATACATGTAGCTCACCTAAGTGACACTCAAATATCATGAAAATTACCCATTTATGCTTTAAAATCCCGGTTCCAAAACGTAAATGGATACTTTGAATATGCCTTCAGAATAAAACACAGTTACATACAAAAAGAATCTAAAGTGACTTAGCATGAAGAAAGTACTTCAGAGGAAGTTGCACAAACCCAAAAGAAAATTTATAGTAAAAAAAATGAAAATAATTAATATATTTTAAGTGTCAGGTAAGGGGAGCATTATTGTACAAAGAGACTTGAAATGCTATCTTATTACAAAAAATTATTATATTTATACTACTTTTTTTCGGAAAGTATGTTTTGAATTGTCTTTACTGTAAAAACCTAAAAATGTACTCAAAAAAATAAATAAATAAAATAAAAATAAAAAATTTTATTTAAGTGTGTACTTGTAAATAGTCGTAAGAAAATTGAATTTCCATTTTACTTGAATAAATTTTATGAAGAAAACTCAGAGGATTTCCGCCTTATTTTTATTAATATCACACTGTGAAATTGTTCGAGGACTATTAGAAATATATTCATAATTTTTAAAACCTCGGTCACATGACGGGGACGACACATGAGCTGGAACCCCAGTCTTCAAATTTTACCACCACACCAACGTAATATCGCTTAGCCTAAACAGGGGGTTCAACGTGTATCAGCCCTCAACACAGCTATTTTCAGTGGCACCAAGACTCTTTGAACCAATCATTCGAAAAGGTCGGGCCACGAGTATGCGCCATGACTACTTAGTTACAGAAGCCACCCAGATCAGAAATAAATTAAGCTATTTAATGGACTATTAATTTCAGCATTAAAAGGAGGCAAGCAAGTGAGTCAGGTATTATGGGATAGTCGGGTAATATGGGAATACCAAGGTTTGCCCGTTTGTAGCTTCTAAAGCGGGGAAAAACTTGGAATCAATGTCGAAAGTCTCGTAGTGGGTGCATTGCAGCAGGAGTTGACCACACTTGTTAAGCTGCCACATCACCACTACAGAACAAAGCCTGTTTTGCTATTTTCAAAAAAGTTTTTGCAGGTAAGTTTTCAAGCATTTTAACCTACTAGTACAATTTGGACTTGGAACATTAAAGGGGCACACGTACACTTACAGAATGTTGTTGTTGTGTTGTTGCTCATGCCACCCGCCCCACATAGTCAGATCGAGTCCACGAAACGTCGTGGCAATGGGCTGATGTACGCCTGTCGTTGGCTTTTGTAGCCTTGAGCACCATACAAGTGACAGTACGATTTAGCTCTCGGAGACTTTCGAAGGAAACGCGATAAGCATATCATGCACCACCTATCTCAACCTCCACAATTCTAGGCATGGAACTGAAGGGAGGGAAATATTCTGCGCCCCTGCACCGTGATTCAGCCCACAAGACTTTCGCGCCGCTGGACCCACTGATTAACGAGCACGCGTACCGGAGGGTATTTGGCGGTACGGGCATCGAACCCAGCTCTTCCCGGTCCTGGAGTCCGGTGCGTCAACCACTGTGGCTAGTCCAATGGCATGTAAAAGAATTGTAGTTTCTAGTACTGTGGTCGTTTCATCCGACAACGTTTTTACCGTTGAGTCAAAGGTTAATTCTCCAAGATGGCGTTGAGTATTATGGAATACCAGATATTCTATAAAGAGGCCCAGCGGCCGAGTGGTAGCGTATCGCGCTTCCACACCACAGATCCGGAGGTTCTATCCTCGGGCTGGGAAAGGTCGACTAGCCCGTCATCCCTTCCAGTGGGTCGATCACTTCCAGCACCAAGCTTCGCTTGTGACCAAAACACTGGAGATTTCGCTCAGACTGACCATCTGATCGGGACATCTGCTCTCTGGTCTTGGCCTCCTCATGGCCAAGTTGCGCCCACCGCTGAGTTTGAGCTGAGATATTAAATAATACCCGACGCAGCAATGAATCTCCATTTTGATGTATCATTTGGTAACAGACTTCATGCCATCAACAAAAGAAACTCAGTAAATATAAAGATGCTGGAATGTATTTTCTGTAACGGAAAATTCCGTGAAGATCAACGAGGGGAAATGCTTCAACTGTTTTCTGTGGTCTCACTTTGATTGTGCTGAGTAAGAGAGAAAATATGCGACCCCTTTGTAAATAGATCAAAAAACAGAAATGACTTTCAGGTATTTTTAAAAGTATACCTTTATAACTAAAAATAACCACGCTTCATGAAAATTAGTTTTCTAATGGTTTAAATTACCTATTCCAAAACCTGACTATTCCATAATATCCTCTATTTATCATTTTCTTAAAATTATTTTATTTTATAAACAGCAAAATAAATATTTTTCCCTTTTAACAAGTGATTATTCCTACAATTAATTATAAATATCTATATCCATGGAAATTTTTTGAGATTCTTTTTAATCAAACAACAGTTGTTATTTTTAGAAAATGTAAATATGGTATTCCATACGCCGCTTTTTCCGCTTAGGCACGAAAGCCTAGGGCGCAAAAAATTGAGAAGGCAAAAAAATTTAGATTACAGCTTAGCTGTACCACTCGTTTGACCGAATAGTCAGAGAAGCTTTTCTGCTCTCGAGAGAGATAAGACTTGTACAAGATCCTCTCTGTAGAGAGGATACTGACCCGTACGACGGGGCAAAACAGGCAGAAGAAACTTCAAAAGAATATTTAACACATTGATATAGAAATCACAATAATAAAACACCAGGAAGTGCTGACACAAAGAAGGGAAATTTCCAAGACAAAATTGCACATCTTGAAGAAGCCCAGCAACGCCGGGACATTTAGCCAGTCTACACGATTAAAATACGGGAGGTAAGCAAAACGTATCTATCTTTGCATCTATGTGAGCTATCTTCTCCCGAACCGCTCAACGCAGAAACGCGACAAAGATACCAAAGATTAGAATAATTCAAAAAGTTATTTTGATCATTTAAATTCCGGATATTGCACTTAGTTAAAATGACATTAGTTAAAACCTTAAAAACCAATTTCGACGCCAACTTCAATTTGTCTGCATTGTTGTAACAACATTATTGTTATAACAATGATGTAGAAGTTGGCTCAAAATCAGGTTTCCAAGTCAAACTGACAGAAAATCCGGCCCGTATTGTCAGTAAGACGAATCGTGCCTTTTAATGTTGTTAATTTATATCATTTTAACTAATTGTGATTTAAACGGTCAAATTGGATTCTGTGGATCATTTCCCCTCTTTTGTATCTTCGAGGTTTTCCTGCATTTAGTGGTTCGTGAGAAGATAACCTGATAAAAAAAAGCAACGTTTGCTTCAATACCTACAAATTCGTAAAAATCGTAAAACATCCAGAAATAAGTATAATTATTTCAATATTTAACTGTAAGAACGTTTTGATTCATTATTTAACAAAATATACCAATATTTTTCTCAAAAAAATAAATCAAGTGTTTTGCGCTTTTATTATTCGATACTAAATATTACCAAATTAATTATTTAGTAATAAGTTCGTGCTTGGTTTTCTCTGTTTTCTTCTTGAGAATAAAAAATTAAAGTAGATCATCTTTAAAAAAATGTTTAATCGAGAAGTATAAAATTTGAAAAAAGATATTATCCCTGGGGAGGGGGTGAAGAGTTTTACACCGGAAAAGTCAGTAAAACGTCGAAGGAACGGAGACAAAAATAAATTTGTCCGGACAGAGAAAAATGTAGCGAAAATTTGGAAAAGGGAATTTTACTGATTAAATATAGAAATCACTCACACTGAGCATACACACTCACCCATATAAGTGCTGGCATTCAAAATGGAAAATTTTCATGGGAATAAAGTTATACCCTCGGAAAAGTCCATGCAATGCCGAACTAAACGGAGGGAAACAGAGAATCTGCCTGACAGGACAAAGAGGTAAATAAATTTTCTGGGAAAAGGGAATTTAATGACATTCATATAGTATTCACACACGCAACCAGATAGTGCTGATAATAACCAAAAGGGAAGGGAAATTTCCACTGGCAAAAAGTCATATACTACAAGCCTGCATCGCCGGGGAATGCAGCAGTAAGAAATATATTACGTAGCATACCGTCGTTCACCTTCGAACGAAAAAGACGTCACCAAATGTCGCGACCCTGTCCCCACACATCAACGAACCACATTACTTTCTTTGTTCGCCGCAAAAAGTGGTAGCATTTGGTGACGTCTTTGATTTGGCCAAATGGGTCGGTTGTATAATATGTAAGTACTGAAATAATGGAAGCATAAAGGATTGCAAAAAATACAAATGATCTGAAGAATCGATGACTTTACATTGATATTGATTGTACAATGTGATGCTGGTATTTTATGGGAAAAATAAAATAAAAAAGAGTGCATGTGCTTATGAGAGAGACCACTGACTTCAAATTTGTAATGCGTTATTTCAGGGATTAGTTATGGGTGAATAACAAAACAAGGATATTAGTATATTGTCATAAAAATTATTTATTCATATGTTTGTACTTATAGAAAAGTATTATTTTTTGCCAAATATGTACAATCATATTTATGAATTAATTGTATTCTAAGAAGGAAGCAAATAAGTTTATGGTAGTTGAAAGAGGTTATAAATACTTTAAATCCAAAATTATTTAAATATCTAAAAAAAAAAAAAACAGCCAAACGTTGGTTCCATACTTTGTCGTGCTTTCATTTGGATCATTTGGCAAAATTAAATTGAATTTTGATTTTAAAAAATTTACTAAAGGCTTTGATTTGCTCCTTTGAAAATCTACATTAAAACCCCACCTCTAAAGTGATAGGGCAATTTGTTCAGAAGAGTTGATCCGGCTTCAGAGTAGGCAACCAAATTTTTGTAAATTCAATAATTTTCTACAATTTGATTTGGTGAAATATAAACAGTAATCATTAAAATATTTTGTCCGTTTTCTGCTCTACATTCGCTGCACAAATTTCTCCGACATGACTCATTAAACCCAAATGTATTTGATGCTACATCCATTTAAAAGTGACATAAGTTGTCGCATCTCCCTTATTTTTTATATGCAACTCCACCAGCTCTATGTTTGTGTCTGAAATTTAGGAAATACAATGAAAATTTGGGAACATCTATGTTTTCTTCATTATTTATGCGCATGCTTGTTAAAAGTAATATAGTTACATGCTGCACATTACATCATCGAGATCCAAAGCATGTGCACGTAAACTTTGGATAATTCAAAGAATATATTGATATTCTATTTTTGTGGAAATGAAGTTTGTGAAGATAATATCTGGTGATTGTTTTAAGTTTTTTGTGATAACCTTTTAAATTCATTCTGTAGATCTCTGAGAGATGTAGATTCTCTTAGGCATGGAAGTTATCACCTTTTGATCGAATTTTTCCGTAACAATGTAAATTCCTTTCAAGATTCGTTGCTCTGATAGCGCAAATACATATACCAATGGTTGGAGAATGTGTTTTCTCGCTACTTATAACAAGTCTTGGAATGATTTTACATTGTTACGGGAAAAATACGAGCGTTACAAAACCCGAGCGTAACAATGCTTGGCTTTTTAAAACGCATCATTCAAGTTCAATCTCCAGCAAAACGTATGCCTAAAAGAAGTTTTCACTTTAAAAAAGTTACAAAATGCACAAATTATACACTACAGATAATGTATAAAAAGTTTTAATTAGAAATACAAAAATACAACACTTTAAATAAATAACATAGTAGTTATGGATTAGAATAAAGTTCATGTCACAATAACCTGCGGATTTTGCTAATTGGTAAAACAAAGATGACGGGTTCTCTAGTAACGTTTCTGGTTTCCCCATCTTCAGCACTTTTCCATTTTTCCATAACCAAAAAATCCTAAAAGAAACAAATTCTAGGAAAACCTTATGAGAATTATCAGTCAAAACATCTTAAAACGGAAAGAATCTAAACATATTAGAAAAATATTAATGAAACAAAATAATCTTGCAAAAAAAAAATTATTTAAAAATATTAGTGAAATCTTTATATTATTCACTTTATAAAATAACTGTACTCGCGTATTATCACAACAATCGCCAACATTCCAGATAATCCCTGCCAAGTTGGCAAACTACAATTTCGCATGTGTCGTATGCTGCACTGAATTGGTAATCACTTGCTTCGCCCATATAATGTCGTCAATAGGTTGGTGATAATACTGTTGTCTTATAGAGTCTGATTTCGAACCATGATTTTGTGTCGCATAAATGTATAATTTTCTATGACATTTAGTGTCACTTAGGTTAGAATGCATATTTTGCTATGGTTTTGAAAATTCAAACTATTTCTGAAGTCATGTTCATTTTGAAATAATTATCGGCGTATTTTCAAAATTTCTCCCCTTCTGTTTTCGTAAAAACATGATAAACCGACTTCCGAGTTATGCGTTTCAAACACATTCTAGTTGAGCCTCTGTAGAGAGGTCCGAGCTACCACAGGCAAAATATTAATACAACAGAAAGGCTTTTGAAAAGGAGTGACATTTAGAAAAAGGTTATTCTAAAGTTAATTTTTCGCAAATATTGTGTTGAAATTTTTTTGTCATAATGTCCTTAAAACAATTTTATACATGTATTCTAATCTAAGGAATACTAAATATCAAGTAAAATATTATCCATTTACACACTTTTGTAAAATCACGGTTCCGGAACGTAGTGTCGGAAACCTTAAGTTAATCTATAAGTCATCCAGAAAGCTTATTGTTTTGGCTACCAACAAATAGATTAGAAATTTTCAATATATTCTTTTTTAGGTTTTATTTATGCACACATTTTTATCAACAATATTTCTACTTCCTTTAACAAATACGGGTACTTATTATATGTCGACCAAGTCAAAAAGACTTCGCCAAATACCACGATATACAGCCAATAACAATGGAGAGAGACAGGAGAGAGAAACCGTTCTCGCACAATTTCATATATTTGGCAACATTTTTTGAATCGGTGATCCTTTTCGGTATTTACGTATTATCGCAACATTATGGGCGACATTATATGAACAGGAAGTGTATTACGTTTGCCAATAGGCTTGATTCATGAAGTCACATGATAAAACAAACACGTTTTCCACTTGAATTCAAAACAAACATTAAACTAATTGTACTTGTTCTACTTGTAAAACTCAGATAAAATTTCAAATTTCATATTTGGTTAAAGATGCTTAAATGTTAGGAACAAAAAATTTCTTCAAAAAAGTTTTTTAAATTGAAGTGTCATATTTTATATTTATACTTTAAATAAAATGCATTTTTTTTATATATATGTACTTTTTAAGAAAGTTTTCCGCCAAGAGCAAAACTTGGGCAACACCGAGCGCGTGAACCGATTAGTTGGAAAACACAAGATAATTTTTTAATGTGTGATCAGACGTCACATGAGCTTTGAATTGATTGGCTAGAATCACGTGGTTAATTCATCATGTGACTATGACGTCACATGAATCAACCTCATTCAAATTATTACGACACACATACAAAATCGGGGTTGCCAACTTGGCGAGTTATCTTGAACGTTGGCATTGTTGGTGGTATTACGTGTGCACCGTCTTTTCGTTTGGCGAAAGTTGACGGTGTAACACACGCAGCTTACTCTTCAGTAACAGCTTCTTCCTCTACATAAAGCACGTTGGTCGTAATCGGAAAATTTTAGTGATTAATTGCGGCACAAATATGAAAGTAATCACAAATATAGATTGAAAATAGTAAATTTATATTGAACACCCCTACAAGATATTCACACGACCTTCGAACCCAGAACTGTATATAGCCTGTGAGCGATGGGATGACAGTGCAGTCCCAAAACTTTTGTCTTATGGTATTTTGAATCAGTTTGTCTGTTTCCAAATCATCAGCGTTGCTTCATCCAGAACTAGGATTTTGGTCTTTTGAGGTCTTGGCGAGACATAGTTGCTGCCCCTGACCAACACTAAATGCAAAATAATGAATATGAAGCTTTTAATAATAAATATGTAGTTAAAATAAATTTTAAGAACATCAGAAATTTTGTATTTTTAAAAAATGGTTATTAATAAAAAAACCTTTCTTTTTAAACTATGAATTGTGACGTTTCGACTGGGGTGAATTCACCCATCTATTCAAGCGAATTTTTATGGCCCAAACAGACGTTGGGGGTGACAAGAGCACGTGGGGCCGGGGGGGTCGTGTAGTCTGCCCTCGGACAAAGGACATCCATTCGGGGTTACAATTCGAGACCCGGGGAAAATGGGGGACTATAGGCGAAGCCTGTATGAAAGCTGGGCCGGGGAAGAAGGGGGTTTTAAAAAACCCCGGTGGTGTGATGAATAAGAGTTTCAGAAGTTGATGAGAATTATGGTGCCCTTAGATTCCCGACAGACCAGGAATGTTTTTGTTTTTCCCCACAAATAGGAGAAAAATTGGCCGGGACGAGGGCAGCCCTTTTTGGCCTGCCAATGAGGAAGACAGGGGACCCACCCCCCGGTGTTTAAAAGGGGTTTTTTTAGGGGGAAAGGGGGGAGAGGAAAAACTTGGGCGGAGCCCTGATGGAAACAGAGAGATAGCCCGGAGGGGAAAAATAGAGATAGAGCACTGGAGTGAGACAGAGAGGAGAGCCCTGATGGAAACAGAGAGGGGAGCCCTGAGTGAGACACAGAGGAGAGCCCTGATGGAAAACTTGATGTAGAGCCCTGAAGGGGGCAAAATTTGGAGCCCCCGAAAAGAAAAAAGGGGGAAAACGAGTGCCTTTCGGAAAAAAAGGTTGAACTCCCCTGGAAAAGACGTCCGCCCGGGGCATATTTATTGGGCTTTTTTGTAACCCATGAAGCAAATAAATTGCTTTAATTTTAAAAAGAGGCCGTGACAAAATTTTTTTTTTTTCTAACTACTCACGACGTTAAGAATAAAACAGCTTAAAATAGCAACAATAACAGTTAAATTTACACAGCATTTAAAAAGTTAAAAAATTTCTAAAAATATATTCTGAATTGCAAATTCTAATTGTTCTTTTTTTCCCCCTCTAAACCTGAATTTTTTTTTTCTGATTTTTTTTTTTGTGGAAAATTGTCATGAAATAACTTTGAAATTATTGAAGAGGAATCGCATGAATATTTAAACAATAACGTAATGTAAAAAAAAATAACGAAATATCACAAAAAATTTTTAAGACATATAATTTTTTTTTCAAAGGGAAAAAACAGAAAGTAAACAAAGTCAAAAAATAAGACCTCAAATTTTCTCCTCCCCAGTACTTCATAATCTAATCCAGCCTGTAACGAGTTAACAAATGTTTTCGGGGATGCTCGTCGCCCCCCAAATCTTCATCGGTGTTCTCCAAAGGATCCCAAATTGATCTTAGGCTCCCCCTGAATACTACGGGATCCAAAATTTAAAAAAAAACATATAGCATCAATCAAATGCGCGTTGTATATAATTTTTTCAAGAACTTATATTTTTGATATTGATTAATAATTATTAAGAATCATCTTTTTTAAAGCAAGATAAAACAAATTTCATTTC
>BMAV01002478.1:0-28337 GCA_019973955.1 Trichonephila inaurata madagascariensis | reverse complement strand
GAGCTTCTTTATTTTTAGACCCCTTTTTTTCATATTTTTAAATTTATTTTGAAGCTGCTGCCGACTTCGTTTACATAGTTTCGTTTATATTTTTCAACAAGATTTAACAACAATTCCATTTCCTGAACTGAAAAGTTGATTTTCGACATAGCAAAACGAAAGAGAAATACAAGTAAATGAAAGAGAAATTCAAGTCAAACAAAAAAGCGTGTGAAAAACAACTGATCGAATGTTTCACGCCAAGATACAACATAAAATGTAAGCAATATGTCACGTGATTATCAGTGTCCAATCACAACGACTGTAACATCTTGCACACGCATAACTCACGGATTCGGGAATTCGCAGTTCGAGGAAAAGAAAGGAGGAATTATTCGCGAGTTATCGGCGAGCGAGGGTTACAATCCGCGAGTTATCTTTTCAATAACTCGCGATTGAGAATACCACCGTAAAAATGATACCAACGTGGCTGTATTTGTAATTCTTTGAATAATTAGTTTTAATCAATTAATTTTTATTAAATATAATTAAATTAGTGTACTGTCATACAAAATAATCGTGTATATAAAATTTCAGAGCAATGGAGCGCTTTAAAATGTATTTTATGAATGATTGAAAATTATATCAAGAAAATATATAGAGAGTTTGAGCTAATAGTAGGAATTGAAAAGTAAGCTTAGTGTAAAAAAGGAATCCTGCACTAAAATTAAACATAAAATGTAGAAAAAGGACAAATTTTTATAGAACTAATTAAATAGTACAATTATCATTAGCAATATTGCAGTGATCTTAAGAATAAAAATCTATTTTTGTAAGCGAATCGGAATAGCAATGAACAAATACAGTGAAGTAGCTAGCTCTGAGGGGGCCCTGTACCAAAATTCCTTCGGTCCCAATTTTAGATGTGGGAGCCCTGTTAGTGGGACTGTAGTTACACATGTTGGGGCCCCTGTGACCTGGGGGCCCCGTATCGTTGATACAGCGGTGGCTACGCCCCTGAACAAATAGTTCTATTAATCACATTACTTAAATATACTTTAAGTCTATAAAGAAAATTAAAACAATTAAAATTTTTTTTTTAAAATAACAAAATTTAGTATACAGGTATTAAGAAAAAGTTACATTAAAAAATTTAAATACAAGAAAAACAAAATATAATTAAGAAGACTTTTCTTACAGCAGCACCGGATATATTTGTACAAAACTGCCATACACTGACAAAAGAGCGAGTATAAGCCAGAGATTAGGTGATATAAATCTTCTGATTAAATCTCTTTTTACAGGTTTTGACCCAGATTCCTTTCTTCCCAATCAACCACCTGTCTTACTATCCCTTTGCTAAAATTAATTCATGGATAGAATTGAATATTGTTAAATTATACAACCAAAGATGAAAAAACGGGATTGGGTCTTCTGAACAAATTAAATATGATTTTAAGTGGAAATTTTTAAATAGATTTTTCAAAAGACAAATCAAAACCTTTAGTTGATTTCTTAAAATCAAAACTCAATTTAATTATGTCAAATGGCCCAAATGAAGCACGAGGTAGTATGGAACAACGCTTGACGGAGTTTTTTTGTAGATATTTAAATTAAATTTTGAATCTGAAGTATTTATAACCTATTTCAGGTACTATAAACCTATTGTTTCCTTTTTAGAATACAAGTAATTCCAAAATATTATTCTATATATTTGGCATAAAATTATTACTTTATGAATACAGACATAGGAATAAAAAGTTTTACAGGACAATACCAATATCCCATTTTTTTATTCACCAAACTCTAAACCCTAAAATAACATTACAAAATTTGAAGTTATCACTTCTATCGTGAGGTCATAAGCACACACACTTTTCATTTTTATTTGTAATTAAGTTCCTCATTTACTAAGCTCAAATATATATTTCTTCAACAAAATTAAATCCATTAAAAATATTTTGATTTACGTGGATGAAAACAAAGAAATTATTTTTACAGTGAAAATTAAATACGTGAAAGAATTTAACTATTATAATCAAGACATGGAAGAAAAAAACTGCCTCAAAAACAATCTCCCAAATGGGGACAAAATTTTTATGTTTCAATGAGCAACTAGGGCACAGAAAAATGCTATTACGCCAAACCAGGCAACTCACGATAATCATGACATTACACATCCACCAATGACAAGCAACCTCTTTCCTTTATCCGTGCCGAAGAGGAATGCCCGAGGTGAGGGACACTATACGCATTAGATACTTGTACAGTAAAGCTGAATTCACACAAAGGCGTACAAACGTCGAGTGCCAAGCGTCTAGCCAATCAGAGACTTCATTTCGCCCGAGATTAAGTCTCTAATTGGCTAGACGCTTGACGTTTGTACGCCTTGGTGTGAATTCAGCTTAACTGCAAAAATAACTGTGTTAGATATGCAAAAACTTTTGGAGCCAAATTTGGAAGCGTGGATTTATTTTGAATGTTATATTTAATATTTAGTGATTTTACCTATATTTCAGTCGGTTCTTCACTTTAAATTTAGTTTTAATTAGTTATTATTATTGTTTATTTAAGCTCGCTAAGGCTTAGTAAAGAGTTAAAAATATTTTAAAAATATTTGAAGTTAAACTATTTGCAAATTTAAGATTTACATATAAAAAATTTGGATTAACGAATAGTACAAAGGTAAGAATTTTTTATAAAAATTTCTGTTTTCCAAAATTTTTATTTTTATAATGGGCTCGATTCATCACTAGAGGGCGCTGCGATCAGCGTGTATCACATGATTTTCCATGTGCAATCAAGTAAACACAATAACAGCCGATCGCTTTACACTTGTGCGCTAACTTTCGAATTTCCTAATATTATTATTTTATATGCTTTAAATTCTTTTTAGTACTTTAAATATTTTTAATATATTTTCTAGTCTTTTAGTTTTTGTTTCGTGACTAAATATGTATATAGTTTTATAGTTATAGTATTAGATTTAAGTTTATATTCTTCTATTCTTTAGCTTCGTGTTTTTGTATACTGTTAGGTTCAGTAATTCTTTTTTTATTAGTGCCAGCCACATTGTGATTTAAATAATCATGCAACGCTCTATTGAACAAATTTTTTTTGCCACATAATGTTGTGATTGCGTCATACTTGTATGCAAATTTATATTTAATAAAAAGTAACTAAAGTAAAATTCTTCTTTGTTGATCTGATAAGGAATTGACATAAATTTTGCTTATATTATTTGTTTTAACAAATAAAATATTACAATGAACTAAATTCATATGACATTATGATCTAGTGATATTTGTTTTCAATTGTTTCCCGCCTAACACAAAACACTCTCGTACTTTGTTTTGTTGCTTTTCGTATAGCTATATTATTCTTTTTGCAAATTATTTGTTGCTTTTACTTCATATATATATATATATATATTGTGTATTACAAATTTTGTGCACTGAACGCTAAAAATGGTGTAAATAATTAGTGTTCTGAATGTGTAATTCGTTAATATTATTTTCTGTTGTATTTATTTTATGTTAAAATCGCAATATTCGCAAGCAATTCCGTTCGTTACATAAAAATGGTGATTCAATGGAAACATAGCCAAGTTAGCATCATTTTTGGCGAACATATTGATGCTTCTATTGATACAAACGAGAGAGAGAAATACTGTAATGTATTAATTTTCCAAAAGACATTTTGACTGAAATGTGAGTACTTTTTAATTGTTTCATTTTCAATTTTTTTGTTTTTATCAAATACGCCGACGGTATTTTAAGTTTTAAAAAGAGTGTAATAATTTCTGAGCATTTCGAATTCGAAGAATTTTAATTTTGCAAACGTAAAGAAACACACAGATCAGGGTACCACTTCTTTGATCTATTCTGAATGCTCTGTAACTAATGAGTTATTATGCAATTGATCACCAACTTTTTTTTTTTGTAATTGTAAGATTATTTTTAATAATAACTATGGACAAGTTCTACTTTGTAAACAACAACATTGAGGGGGAAACCCCAACAATCTTCCGGTGTAATTAGTATCTTTTGCAAAAAATACCTTGTAAATTTTTTGTTCATTTAAAAGGGGTGCACAATTGCGCACGCAGTTTTGGCGATTAATAGAATATTTAAAATCAGAAAATCTATTATCATAACTGCATTGGTTTCTTTGATTTTTTTGTTTGTTTTGTTTATCACAATTGAAAATAAAAAAGTATTTTGGAAATTTTTTAAATAATTGTGTTGTTAAATTTTATATTATTTAGAATATAATTAGATACACTGCATGTACTTTTTTTTCATATAAAACTTCATTATACTAGATATTGTATTACTTTTTCCCCCTATTTAACTAAAAAAAATAGTTATAAAAAAATAAAGAAAATACTCTTATTTACACTTTTTAATTTTTTGGGTAGTTTAAGATTAATCACGTGTTTATAATTTCTGAATTGATGCACTTTTACACCCCAATATTTTATTTATAGTGAAAAATATAGAAAAACATATAGAAAATGCATCTAAGTATTTTCATTTCTTTTCTTACTTTACTGTTGGATTGTGTATTTAATTGCGGGTGTTCGTCCAATCAAATCAAATTCTTCCTTGTTTTAAAAAAACTAATGTTTAAAAAAATTTTCATTATTTAAATTTTGTTTTTTTATGCCAAAAAAAGATTAATTATGCAAATTAAGTTAGCAATAATTTCTTATAATTTAATCAGTATACTAAATTTATAACATGTATTGTATTTTATAAAAAATTTAAAAAAAAACAAATAAAATTTTAATATCTTAATTTATATGATTTGGACCATGTCGTGATTATAAAAGAATTGGAAACAATATCTGGCTAGATATGATGAAAAATTAACATGCAAGGGGAACAAATTTATTTATTTGTTCAGAAAAAACAAAACGTTACTTGTATATAAAAAAAAAGTTTTGTTTCCAATAATTTTTGGAACTTTTATAAGTATTTTTGGAAAAAAAAATTACAGATACAAGGGGAGGGAAGAGGAATTAAAAAGTTTAGATCATTGTGAATTTTATTAGTTGGAAAGTAGGCAAAAAATTAAATTCATTCCCATATTTGTAATTTAAATATGTATATACTTTTTTACGTCAAAATTCCCCTCATGAGGTGCTGCTAAGGGGAAAAATACTACAAAGTTTTGCAAGTTTGGGTGGTATTATGGGAAACACAGACTGGATAGTGTCAATGAACCAGCTCTCTTGTACTGTTAAAATATTAGTAGTAGGCGTAATTAAATTCATTAGTTTTGTAAACACCAACATTCTTTTTAAAAAAAAACCTCTCCCATGAAAGTGGTTGTTTCGTCCTGTTTTTTTCATTTATTTGAATTATCAATTTTATTCAGCAATTCTTTTTAATTGCACCAAGTTAATATATAGTTACTTTTACCAAGCAGTGCTTATTGTAACAATTTAAATTGCATAGTGTTGATCTGCATAAAGTGTTTATTTGCAATTATTTGAATAGCACATTAATTCTTACTTTGTAGCTAAGATGTTAATTAGATGTGGTTTGCATTATAAAACATTTTTATTTGAACATTTACTTAATAATTATCATTTATGAAGGTTTGAAATTTCTTTTATAAATAACTGTCTTCAAAGTTCAAAAAGAAAATACTCTTAGTTCAAGAAAGGAATCATGTTAATACATAATTTTTAGAAATAATGACTAAATTTATTTGGATTATTCTCTTTATTACAAATTATTTCTTATGAGTTATTGAATTACATATAAATTGTCTAATAGATGTAAATCACACAAATATATTCCCATATAATTTTAAAAAATAAATCAATGAATAATATTAAAAATTTTGATATCCTAACATTAATACTGAAATGGATTTTCAAGAACAGCAAAAAGGAAACTTTATATGAATATTAAAAAATAAAAATTAAATCAAGCTATTTTTTTCATAATTATAAGAAGTTTCTATGTAAAAAAATATAATGAAATTTGCTAAGGAATAGCTTTGCTTACAAAGAACGAATGAATGTATTTTTGCCGATCTGCTCTGAAACACACACAAGACACATTACAACTCTAGAAATACAAATAACTAATGTATTCCATTAGCAGTCACTCGTCCTATTCAACAGCTAAAGTATTTACTAATCGTTGGCTGACTTTTCAGTAGTCAAAACAATACTTTGTTTCGGCGAGTATCACGCCCTAATTAAAGTCTGCTGGAATTTTTCTCAAAAATTCGTTTACATCAGAGATTGAGATATTAGTAGATTTCTTTTTAGAAGCATCAATATGTTCGCCAAAAATGATGCTAACTTGGCTATGTTTCCATTGAATCGCCATTTTTATGTAACGAACGGAATTGCTTGCGAATATTGCGATTTTAACATAAAATAAATACAACAGAAAATAATATTAACGAATTACACATTCAGAATATTAATTATTTACACCATTTTTAGCGTTCAGTGCACAAAATTTGTAACACAATATATATATATATATATATATATATATATATATATGAAGTAAAAGCAACAAATAACTTGCAAAAAGAATAATATAGCTATACGAAGAGTAACAAAACAAAGTACGAGAGTGTTTTGTGTTAGGCGGGAAACAATTGAAAACAAATATCACTAGATCATAATGTCATATGAATTTAGTCCATTGTAATATTTTATTTGTTAAAACAAATAATATAAGCAAAATTTATGTCAATTCCTTATCAGATCAACAAAGAATTTTACTTTAGTTACTTTTTATTAAATATAAATTTGCATGCAAGTATGATGCAATCACAACATTATGTGACAAAACAAAATTGTTCAATAGAGCGTTGCATGATTATTTAAATCACAATGTGGCTGGCACTAATAAAAAAAGAATTACTGAACCTAACAGTATACAAAAACACGAGAAGCTAAAGAATAGAAGAATAAACTTAAGTCTAATACTATAACTAAAACTATATACATATTTAGTCACGAAAAAAAAACTAAAGACTAGAAAATATATTAAAATATTTAAAGTACTAAAAAGAATTTAAAGCATGTAAAAAAATATTAGGAAATTGAAAGTTAAAGGGACAATGAAGCGATCGGCTGTTATTGTTTACTTGGTTGCACATGGAAAATCACGTGATACACGCTGATCGCAGCGCCCTCTAGTGATGAATATAACCCATTGTGTAAATTTAATGTGTGTGTTTTTTAAATGCAGTGACATTTTTGAAATATTAATAATAATTATAAAATAAATTTTGAACTATTAATAAATTAAATAAATTCATAATAATAATTTTTCTGTGAACTAAAAGTTTGTCTTTGAAAAAACTAATTATTATACTTAAAAAAATTTCACTTCAGTATACATATAATGTCTAATTAATATAAATATAAAAAATTTGAGTCTTTATGTTTAATGGTTTCTGAGAAAAAGGTATGAGATGACACATTAAATGTGATGTTTGTTGTTTTTGCGAGAAGCTTGTTACAATCAGATATATTTCTCTTGTAATTTAAGTATTTTAAAAGTGCCACTTGTACCACTGGCTGTTTTATTACTACGAGGGCCGATCCTAGCAGGCATGCACCGCACGTGGGCGGCCAAGCCAAGGGACAGCCGAGGGTCGTATATGGTTCTATCAATCAAACAAATCTTTTTACGAATTTCTCAAAATAAAACTTGTAATAAATCGAATAAAAATATGCTGGAATTTTAAATAGTTATTGAAAAATCAAGTCCCGATAACACAATATAGTTTAAGAAAAATAGAATTTTGGTGCATAGTGTGTTGGCCGGTTGTCCATAAATATCTATTCTTTACAAACATCCTTCATCTATTAGCAAAATTCGTTACGGAGCCGACAATACAGCATTAAAATAGGGTTTTTTTCTTCTTTTTTTGTATTAAATAGCTGTACCGTAGATCGATGCTTAATAATGGCGTCTTAAAAAGGATTTTAGCGTAAGATGCTTGACGAAAATATCTAATACTGAATGCGATGGAAAGTAATCGGTCTGGTCCGTTTGAAGAAATCTTTATTTACTGTTTACTACTCAGTTACAAAAACACATCCGGCGGCTCTCGCGCGCCCTCTTAAGGTGAAAAATAAGAAGGCTTTACAACAAATATAGTTAATGTAATAATGTTTAAATTCATTAGGAATTTGGGGAGAAATTAAAAAAGTTTCTTTAATTCAATAATAACCTTACAATTTAGAAAAACAAAAAAACCCCCAAAAAATATTTTTGCCTATGGATTTCAACGCTTATAAACCATGCTCGTTTTTTTTTAATTTTTACAAAAGGTAGTTTCTCGTAGTTTTACTTGGTATTAAGTTATAAAAGAGAAAAAAAATCTTGCAGCTTCTTTTTTACTTTTAAAATAAAATTTTTTATTACATAGCCTGCTCGAAAAAAACACTTTAATATTTACATAGTATTATTAATGTTAACGAAGTTCTAAATTTAACTTTATATTGTAGGAACTTAATGGTACTTTAGCACTATGTTTGAAAAAAATTGCTAGTTTTATGCGTTTTTTTTATAAAAAAGTCCTTTTTTGTAAAACCGATGGAAAAAAACCACGAACGGGGGTTCACAACTAAGCACAAAAAAAAAAAAAGAAATAAAAAAAGAAAAATTAAAGGTTTAAATTTTGAAAAAATTTCTGCCAGTTAATGTATACTCCCTTTGTTGGAAAAAAACCAATGGTTTAAACCCACCAGCCCTTTTTCCCTGTTTACTTTTGCCCCCAAATTTCAGCAAGGGGGGGCTCAGGGTCGGGAAAAATGGACCCCCATGTCCAAGGCGGGATTTTTTTTTAAGTTTTAAAAAAACTCCTTTTTTTCTCCAAAAAAATTTGGGTGAATATATTTTTGAAATATTATTATTTATGTTTTGGGAAACCAGATACCGATTTAAATTTCCAATTTTTTTTTCAAATTAAATCCGATCGTTATAAAATTTTTAACGACATATTTTTTCAAAAAAATAAAATTTAATGTTGGGATGTGTTCAACAAGTATTTGGGCCCCCTGGGAAAACACGTACAAACCAACGTTTTGGTATTATTTTGTTAAAGGGTAAAAAATTATAAAAAAAATATTTTGTTATTTATATATATATATAAGATTATTGCCCATATAAATAGCTAACTGGATTTCTGACAGAATTTATTTTTAAATATGTATTTGATTTATCTATTTGCAAGTTCCAGTTACACATTTGTATCTAGCAATGTGTGTGATTATGGTATTTCATTTCATGTATCTTATTTTTTTATTCTGTACTGAGTACTTTTCAGTCAGTTTTCTTATGTGTTGAACCTTTAAAGGTTCGAGGCTGGTATGTCCGTTAAATCATGAAATTTTATGTTTTTCTTATTTTTTCTTCTGTAACTTTCTCCCCATCCCGAGTGGGTCAATGAGAACATTCTTTCCATCCACATGATGTTCCGGTGTTCTTCTAACTTAAAGGGGACAAAGGCAATAAGAATTTTGGAAGATAGCGAGCTCCAGGAGATGTGTTCCATTTTAGTCTTGAATATTGTTATTCGAAGTTAAAATAAACGCTAGTACACATGGTCTAATATCAACAGACTCCTTTGAAAAAAAATAGCATGCTGAAATTTGCAGAAATCAATCTTTACATTTAGCTCCTTTTAAAAGCAACAGGTAATTATGTTTTTAACTTTAAATAAATTTGTATTCCTTAAGACTTAAAATAATATACAAATTCCTCCTGTAAGGTACACCTCCGAATAAAGCACAATTAATGTTGCTACCGGTCTTTGAATATGGATCTTATGTATTAACCTCTTAGGAAGGGATATTCTATTTAAGTAGCACTAAAAAAAGTTTCTTATTTCATTTTTCTTAAAATTTTAAGATTTCAAAAAGGCAAGTTTCTGTTCCTCGTGAAATAAATTATATATAGTGCTCTCCTAATAAATCAATGCAATTTTGCAGAGGAAAAGAACAGAGAAATACAAAAATTACAAAAATTGTCTGTTCCATGCTTTGATTTAGAGATAAAAACAGAGTATGTAATAAAACGATAGCAAGTCGTGGGGGTGCCTTTTCTTTGGGTTTACATAAGAAATAAAAATGCCAGCTTGGGTGGACACAATGAACAGGCTTTCAAAGAGACCTGTACGGTGGAATATTTTCAATAAATGTTTGTAAGTACAAGATTTTATTGCTCATTTCAAACATTTATACAGTAATTAAACTTTTACTATTAAGAATTTTCACTTTTCAGAACTTCAAATTAAAAAAAAACCCTATGAATTAGGTATTTATTTGTATCATTTATTTAAAGATAATACGACTTGAATTTCAAATTAATTAATTTGTTTAGCATTAAATGACAAAATATCCAAAGTTTTTTCTGGTGGTTTTAAATTTCTAGATCTAGGACATACTGTGTGAGAAAGAGTTCCTTATTGAAATGTACTACTTTACTTTTACCCCATTAATATAAAGAATTAAAGGTTTATTTTATATTGTATTTGCTTTCACATGAAAAAGTGGACTATAAAAATAATATATTTAATTTTTTAAAAAAATCTCTTTCTTTAATATATGCGTATACATCGCCGCTATCTTGGTTGGGTTTTATCAAGTAAAAATGTAAAAGTACATGAATATTTTCAACATCAGCTCTTTATCGTGCTTGCAGAACATAAGAAAGCAAAGCTACATCTATCGACATGCTTGTGTATGAGTTTTCTTGCATGAGCTTTAGTGATCATCCAGGCTCAATTTGACACCACTGTTCGAGCATGGGCAGTGGGAGCCGCCTGTCGGTGTGATTAAGTGTATTAAGCGAAACGGGAGTTGGAGGTTTTGTGAATTTTAAAGGTGCCTTGAGTAGTGGTCTTTTTTTGTGTTTTTATTATTATGTATTGAGGACTAAATCAATTTTAGAAAAATGTTTAAGAACTGCCGCAAGGAAGATCTTCGTATCGTAGCCCTTGAACTTGGTCAGACTGTTGCTGAAAAAGTAACTATTGTTGAGTTAATTGAAACTATTAAACAAAATAAATATTTTAATGAGAATGTTGAATTTGTTAAAGAATTAATTCAATTTAAGATCGTGGACAATAAGGAATCAGAGGAAGGCCGTAAGAAATCAGAGGAAGACCGTAATAATATAGTTGAAACTAGATTTAGGGAAATGGAGCTTGAGTTTGTACGTTTACATGTTAGAGTTAATTAAGATAACGAGAGAACAGGTGAGGGTTGTAACTCGCTGGATTCGCTGGTGAAGAGTGTTCGAACCTACCTGAAAGTTGGGCATTCTTTTTCCTTCGTTAGAGAGCCTTCGCAGTCAAAAAATGTGCCGGAGAAATTTAATTCGCGGAAATTTTATTAAATTTGTTGCGAGAAAAAGCGTCAAGTGTAATGAGATATGTTAAAGATTACGAGCTTAATAATTATGCAAAACTAAAATCAATAATACTAAGAGAATACGAGCCAAGTGCAAATCAATTCCTTGAAAGGTTTACGAAAGCTACGCGTCATCCAAATGAAACGCATACTCTCAGTATACTTCTCGATTACTTACAAATTGGCAGTATTACTTAAAATTAAGGAAGATCTCTGATTTTGGCATTTTAAACGATCTTATCTCTTACAAAATTTTCAGTACGCTTGAAAAACAGGTAGCTTCACACATTTCCCTTCGAAAAGGAAATGATTGGTTTCGCCCACTGGAGCTTGCCAAAGAGTAAAACTTGTATAACACTTCTCGAGGAAAGAGCTCAGAACCTTTGTCGAATGTCCTTACTAGAAGCAATCCAGTAAAAAAAACGCGTCAATGGTAATTTTGAGTGAGGTTAAATATTCTAAATGTGTTTGTTGCGCTGAATCGCATCCATTATATAAGCGTGCAGTGTATTTAAAACTTCCCGTAAATAAGAGAATTCATCTGATTAAAACTAGTAACCTTTGTTTTAATTGCCTTTCTGCACCTCATAGAGCGAAAGACTGTAAATCAGTGTTTCTCAAACTGTGGGGCGCGCCCCCCTTGGGGCGTGATAACCCTACAAGAGGGACGTGAGTATATCGAAAAGTCGAAAACAAAAGAATAAAAAAACTATTAATTTACTGAAAGGAAGCAAAACAAAAATTACATTCCGACATAATAGAAAGTAAAATACATATTTACACTGATATAATATACTTATAAATGTATAAGTACTGCGCTATGTATTTCATAATTAATTCAACAGTACTAAGTTAAGAACAAGTTTAATAATTACCAGTGACCCTATGAGCATGTCATAAAATTATATATAAATTAATATTGTCTTATAATTTGTATTTAAATTTAAAATTTAAAATTACCAAGACCAGTATAATGATAATTTATAATTAAAGTCGATATGTAACTTTACGTTAAATTATATTATTGAATTCGAATGCATTGTTATTGTATGGAAGGGGCGCGATGAAAATTATGATTTAAAATTGGGTCGCAAGTATAGAAAGTTTGAGAAGCACTGCTGTAAATCGAGATTTGTTTGTTCAGAGTCTCAAAAGAGACTCCATACAACGATACATTATAAAGAAGGATCGTGAGACCAGGAAGTAAGAAATTCCATCTTTGAACCTCTAAACCAGTGCTTCTCAAACTTTCAATACTCGCGACCCAATATTAAATCATCATTTTCATCGCGCCCCCCTTCATACGATAACATTGTATTGAATTCAATAATACAAAACTTTTATACTAAAGCTACAGTATCACTTTAACCTCTTATGTGCCACCGACGTATATAAACGTCTCGCTCGGCCAAAGCATTAATCTTCTGGACGTATATATACATCTTTCTGAAGTACGATCTTTTCTGTGCACTGTGCTATCAATAAAATTATTCTGAAGGCTTTGGATTACAATAAAAGGACCTTGACGGTCTTTGCAAAGGATTTACTTATTTCAGATGATTTTGCTTATTTATTCCTTTTCTCTTCCCCTCAAAAAACATCAAAATACGCTCGTCTACGTGGAAAACCGTGGTATTGGTGAGACATAGCCATCCTGCGATAGTTATGTCTAGTGGGATCCGCGTAAGCTAGAGGTGTGGGATTATCTAAAAGATGAGACATTATGTGATTCAACACAACTTTTATTAAGAATAACTTAAATTACTTAATTCTAAATAACAACTTTCTTTAAGTGAGAATAAGCCCCCAATTAAACTGAATATTCAAGTCAGATCGCACAACTAGATCACTTATATTAATTACATTTATTTAACTGTCTAATCTAACTTCCTATACAAAATATTACCTTTTATAGAGTCACCTTCCTTCCTTGGTTGAAGATATTCCTATTAAGCTATTTGTAGGGAAATTTTCAGGCTTTTCTTAATCCTTATTATAATTAATGGCGATGAGCGTATCCTTCTTCAGAGCTGTAGGGGCGCCCAACATTATTCCGAACAATTCCGCACTATGTTATCTCTAGGCTTGCCGTTTTATCTCACCAAACCCTCTATCCTTTTAAAGTATATCTCATTTGCATATTCGTTCTGTTTCTCTTCTTGGTATTGGGTTGGAAAAGTTTTGCCATTAATCGTGGCCGTCAAAGAACTTAGGAGTTATGTTAGAAGAAGAACGCGAGAGACGTCACATTGGGAACCGAAGCGCGTAAATTTGAATCAGCAGTTTTAAGGAATTAATTATAAACCCCGTACCAAATCATCAAGATAAGTGTTAATACAAGTCCATGGGGTCACTGGTTATTATCAAACTTGTTCTTAACTTAGTATTGTTAAATTAATAAAATACATTGTACAGTACAGATACTTTTATAAGTGTATTATATCAGTGTAAATGTTTATTTTATATTTTATTATGTCAGAAAGTATTTTGTTTGCTTACTTTCGTTAAATTAGTAATGTTTTGAATAATCTTTAGTTTTCAACTTTTTAATAGGCTCGCGCCCCCCTTGTAGAGTTATCACGCCCCTCAAGGGGGGCGCGCCCCACAGATTGAGAAACGCTGCTCTAAACACATTAGCACCAGATTTCGTTCCCAGCTTAGAAATCCAAAACTTATTAACCGCAACGAGTGTAAATAGAAAGAAATGCGTTTTGCTAAGCTCAACAATTTATTACATTCAGTGTAAAAATGGTTTATTCCAATTCAGGGCCATGTTAGATAGTGGAAGCACTTCGAACTTTGTAGCTAAAAGCTTATGAGGGTAAATTGGATTGAAAAAAATACAAGACTAACGTTTCGGTTTCGGGATTAAATAAATCAGTAATTCTGATTGACTCGCGAGTTTCAGAATCTATTAGTAATAAAGAAGGGACTTATATTAAAACATTACTCTTTTTGGTACCAAAAATAACCGAAGATCTTGTTCCAACAACGAAGATCGAGTTTAATCTGGATAATATTTCCAATCTTAAATTAGCTGGCAAAAATTTCAATATTTCAGAGCTAGTACAAATGCTACTAAGTGCCGAAGTTTTCTATGAATTAATGTTACCCGGACAGTTCAAGATGGAGGGTTCAAATGTTACTTTTCAAAACACGGTTTTCGGATTTGCTGTTTCCGGATCTAATTCTTCAGATGGGAAGGGAAAAGAACATTGTGGGGTGTTCCGGCTGCGTATAATCAAGAGCTTTCAATTAAGAAGTTTTAGTACATCGAAAATGTAGAAATAGATTCTGTTAAAAAGAGTGAATTAGATAATTGTGTCCATTTTAAAAACACTCATTCCAGAAATGACCAAGGAAGATATACGGTGGCGATGCTTTTGAAGGATGATCCTTCATGTCTTGGTGAATCCAAACATAAAGCAATTCAGAGATTAAATTCTGTGTGGAAACGACTAAGTAGAAATAAATAATATCTGTCTCTGTATAAGAAATTTTTACAGGAATATGTGGATTTGGACCACATGAGCGAAATCAAGGAAGATGAGTCTGGAGTTAAATTTTACATACCACACCATGTTGTTTATCGTCGCGAAAAGTCTGCAACTAAACTGAGAACAGTTTTTAAGGCATCAAGTCCTTCAACGAGTGAGAAAACTCTAAATTCTCCATTTAATGGCGGACTGGTCCAAGAAGATCTCTTATCCATTGTGGTTCGCAGAAGTTCTAGTTCATTACTGGATCTCACGATTCGGGTTGATTTATTGATGTAATATTAACCTCATACTGTTCAGCTACACGAGTTCTTTTGGCGACGGACCACGTTATATTGAACCATGGTCAAGTGACGTGGAAGACACTTGAGCTGGAACCCCCTCTCCTAACTACCACACCACACCAACGGGAGGACGTTTCAGCTCTCGACAGATTTAACGTGCATCGCTGCCCTACAC
Source organism: Trichonephila inaurata madagascariensis (assembly GCA_019973955.1). Lineage (NCBI taxonomy): Eukaryota > Metazoa > Arthropoda > Arachnida > Araneae > Nephilidae > Trichonephila > Trichonephila inaurata. The sequence continues at coordinate 12,998 of BMAV01002478.1, read as the reverse complement.
GGCAGGTCTTTAGTGGTACTGGGCACGAACTCGTGCCAAGGCAAGACACGGTCCGATAACTATACCACTCGGCTACCGCGGCCAACTCACGTTTCGGGGTCCCTCTAGAACCGCACTCCAATCAAGGGAGAAACTTCGATTCTGCAGTTTGCAAGACAGTGTGAAATACTCGCCATCGACAAAACCCGGACAACAGCTTTACATCCTCAGTCTGACGGCATGGTAGAGAGGTTCAATCGGATAAACCTGAACAGCCTCTTTCTCCTGGTATCCAGTAATCAGCAGGACTGGGACAAGAAATTTCCCTTTTTCCTGCTTGCCTACAGGAGTGCCGTTCACGAGACCCCCATCTCAGATGTTCTTCGGACGAGATCTTCGTCTGCCTGCAGATCTTCTGTTAAGCCGGCCACCAGATGCACCCTTGGTGCTTCAGGAGTATATCGAGAAACTCCAAACACAGATGGAGGAAATGCATCCTCTGGCTAGGGAAAGAATCGGCATGGCTTCCGAGAAGATGAAGACCCGATACGACGTAAGAGCTACCAGACACGACTTCAACGAAGACGACAAAGTGGGGTTATGGAATCCGAAACGTCGCAAAGGACTCACTCCAAAGCTGCAGACAAACTGGGAAGGTCCTTACACAGTCCTAAAAAGGCTGAATGTGTGTGTGTGACGTTGTGGTGCGGATAAAGAAATCACCAGACTCAAAACCGAAGGTAATACATTACAAAAGGCTAGCCCCTTATGTTGGCCAAGATGAATGACATCCTTAAGTTCAGACCATGGTCATTAATTATTTTGTAAATAATGTAAATTATGTCTCTTTTCTAATTCCTTAGAATTTTACGTTAATATTGGAATTTAAGTTTACATCTCTTCATGCGTTATGAATTTATTTGTAATGTATATGCTGTGGAATACATTTCTTACTTTATATTTGATTATTATGTGAGTACTTTGCCTGTAAATAGATGCCTGTTACTCAAGGATTGTACTGACCGTGACGTGCAGTCTTTGAGGAGGGGGCAGTGTTACGAATTTTGTGTAAATAATGTATATAATTTGTATTTTTGGTTGTTTAATGCATTTATATTACTCTATGTTATGTTTATTTCATGTTAGAATTGTACCATTCAGAAGCAATGACGCTCCTTACGTTATAACGGCGATTCAAGGAGAACTTGACGACAGAGCCAAGTGTACATCATTTTTGGCGTCATTGGCGAACATGTTGACGAGTTCGGAACCCTCTAGAAAGTAGTGGACCTCTCCACTAATGTCACGAGCGGTTATATTTCTGGAAGTTTCTGTCGCGACTATAACTAAAGAACAGTCTTCTACTACAGAACGGCGAACAGTCTTCATTAAACCAGCGAGTAGTGAGGATTGTTTTGACTAGCGATTAGCTCGGCTGTGCTTGTGAATAATCTTTACTTACGTGTATTTTTAAACACTAATGATTGTGTTTGATTGCTGTTGAAGGTGTGAAGACCTTCGGAGATTTACACTGTGAATATTGCGGGAATCTGTATTTAAAGGATTGATTTTTAAAAATTTTCCCTCGCTTTTAAAAACTTTTATATTCTTGTGATTGTTTTGCATAAAATCCGAATCTGATTGAATATCATTTTAACGCAACGAAAATGCAAACGGAACGATTTAGAAACCTTTTTCAAAAAACGTATCGACTTGATTAAATTTTTAAAAAATGTATTTTTTTGTAAAAAAAATTTAAACAGTATGTGGATGATTTTTTGGTTTTTTAATTTTTTTTTGTCTGAGTCTAAAAAAAAAAAAAAATTTTATCGTTTTTTAAAAAACGGGGGAAAAAAAAAAAATTTCACCCCCCCTTTTTTTTTGGGGAAAACAATACGCAGGAGAAAAAATAAAGGTTTTAATTAATATCTTTTTAACTAATTGCAAATCGAATATAAATGGTCAAAATGATTTTCGGATCATTTCCGATTTTTGGCCTTCCAGTTTCGCTCTTTCGGGGGAAGATACACCTAGTCGCAGAGATAGATTGATGTTTGTTTAACTTCCAATTTTAATAGTGTAGTTGGTTTGTAAAATTTCATCTTTGGATTAAATAGAAATAATACTAATTGATGCTAAATTTTTTTTTTTTTTTTCATAAGACAGCTATTACTTCAAAACGAGATATGCACATCCTTGATTACAGTTCCCAGTATTAACAAAAAGCAGTTCATTTGTCTTTTTTATTGTAAATTTTCATTTTTAAATCATTTTTCTGAATCACCATGATAAGTTAATGTAACACATGTTTTTAGATGTGGGTCTTTTCTCTTTCTCTCTTTTTTATACATCAAGAGAAATTTAGTAATATTATGTTGCAGTTATAAATATATTCTTCTGAGTAATTGTGTTATTGCTGGTCGAAGTATAGAAAAAGCCTTTCTTAAAAATTCTTCGGAATATGTAAAGTTTGAAATTACGTCAATAATAGGTTTGTTATTTCAATGTTTACCTTCTTTTTCAATTCCTACTATTAACTCACACTCTCTATATATTTATTTATCTTGGTGGAATTTTCAATCGTTAATAAAATACATTTTAAAGCGCTCAATTGAGCTGAAATTTGATATACATACATGATTATTTTGGATGACAATACAGTAATTTAATTATAATTTAATAAAACTTATTTAAAGAATTACAAATACAACCACATTAGCATCATTTTTGGCACCTTGGACAAAACTTGAAAAGGTTTTTTTTCGCACGCTTTAAAGCATTCAGTTGAACTGAAATTTTATATGCACGACTGTTTTGGATGACAATACGATACTTTAATGATAATTACTTTAATAAAAATTAAATACCATTTAATATTGTTGTTCTGTTATATGTATATACATATTTATATTAATTGTAACTATTTAATGAAAAGTAGCTAAAATTTCAAATAAGCTTTATTATAGTAGCTTTATTTTCAAATAAGATTGCATGTGTTAATATTTAATTGTTATCAAAAATATCCCAAAATTACATTTTTGCAGGAAGCTAAAAGACAGAATTTTATTGGAATGAGAAATGCAATGCATTTTATTATTATTACAATAATAATGAAAACCCGTAAACTGTATAAGATCGTGGTGCGAATTAAAAACAAGGCTGGAAAAATTTTTTACTATTGACGCTGAACAACAAAATGTATACAATTGTGAGAAAAAAAGCGATGGCGCGCCATCATTGAAAGAATGATTGCTGAAGTACAATTTTTAGCTAGTCAAAATTTGGCATTCATTGGGACCAGTACGAAGTGTTGAGATAATGGTAATATTTTAGAGTTTAGATATTTTTTTTTTGGCTAAATTTGATCCATTTATTTCAGAACAATATAATGATGCCAGTAAATGCAAAAATAACAAAACACGTATTCCACACTGCTTAGGGTAGCCTTTTCAAAACGAAATAATTACTATTTTAGCCGAGTCTATATTAGTAATAAGATAATACCATTGGCAAAATATTATACTATAATTCTTGACTCTACACACCAGCTATTAGTCACACAGAACAAATAAAGTTTATTAGATATGTGAGCACTACTCATGATAAGGTATATATTTTAGAATTTTTTCTAGGAGTTTTTTTTATAGGAATACTACACACGAAAGGCTTTCACATATGGACGCATTCTCTCCTGAACCCGAAATCTCTGAAAAAATTGATTTCACCAAAATTGATAAATTTACTTCTCAAAAAGCCAGAAAAGTTATTTTATAATTAATTATTAAGTAGTCTTTGTAGGACTGATTTATATACTTTTCGTTACACGAGATTTATGTGCTCTTTAGTACTATTTTATTAAATTATATTTTCTGAACAAATACTGTTGTGTGTGTGTTTTGCTTTTCTAATTATGAAATGTCTAATTTTATTTCAAAGGTAATATTTTTGCTTGTTTATTATTTTGTTAAAGTGTTTTGTCGCGATCATAACACATTAGCTGACCAAAAAAAAAGTTTTGCTCTTCAAATTTTATTTGCATTTTTATTATGTTTTACTTTTTTCTCTTATACAAGTAGTTGAGTTTATAACCTCAATATATAAGTGTTAAATATATATAAGTATTGTAATAGTTAAATATATATAATATAATACATTAATATTACTTTATGTTGTATTTATTTTATGTTAAAATTGTAATATTCGCAAGCAATGCCATTTCTTACATTATGATAGCGATTCAATGAAAAACATAGTGAAATGTTAACGAGAGTCAAGTTGGCAAATGTCTAGCTACTTTCATAGCTCGAGCTTTATTAGAGCTTTGTAAGACCCGCCGTGTAGGGTAGCAATGCTCGTTAATACACTGGTGTGCAAAACTTAAGCAACAGGTGGGTTTATTGCCATAACTTCACGAAAAATCATCTGAGAGACATGAAATTCTGAAATGAGGGAGAGTATTATGTACGTAAAGGATGACGAAAGCATCGGCGCTGAAAAAGGAATACAACGCATACGGTATGGAATCAAACAAAAGCAAGCTTTATTGAACGCATAGTATCGTGACTCATGATTGTCTATCCAACAGGAAGAACAACAAGCAGATGTTCCTTAATATGGTATATGCCCTCCCCTTACTACAATGGTTGCTTTGCACCGTCTCCGCATACTCAGAACCAGTTGGTGCAACATTTCTTGAGGTAGGAGTGCCCATTCCTCAATCAACATCTGTTTGAGTTGTTGGTTGTACTCCGGATGTGTGAGCGTGTGGCAATACGTCTCCCCAAAGCATCCCACACATGTTCGATGGGATTTAAATCTGGGGAGCACGCTGACCAATCCATTCGAGTGATATCTTCACTTTCCAGCAGCTCATCAACAGCAAGAGTGCGATGTGGCAGTGCATTGTCATCCATAAAGATGAAGTCTGGGCCAATGGCACCTCGGAAAAGATGCAGATGGGGAAGAAGTATCCTCACAATACCGACCCCCCGGTTACAGACCCTCTGTTGAAAATGGAAGCTCAATTCCGCCGTTCAGCATAATGCCAACCCAGACAAGAACCCAGGACCACCGTAACGAATGTCTTTCCTTGATGTTACTGGATAAAACCGGTCCCGATCTCTCCAAATCAAAACGCGTTGAGAATCGCTTCTGGTACTGAACCGACTCTCATCCGTAAAGAGAACATGACTCCATTGATCAGTTGTCCAGTTTTTGTGCTCTCTGTCCCACTGTAAACGGTGGCCATCTTTCAACGGGAGACAGCGTTCAGGACGGCGGGTGAACAGGCGCCCTTTGTGAAGGCGTCTAGCAACAGTAAACCGCTACATTTGTCGACCTGTTGCTGTACAGAGTTTCTGAGCAATGGCGCTTTCTGACTGCTGTCGAACTTTTTTCGCCTGTAGGATGATATATCGGTCATCCCCTGCAGTTGTCGTCCTCGGGCGGCCACACCAACCTTTCTAACAGCTGTACCTGTGGTTTGGAACGCTTTCCAAGCGCGCGAAACGACACTTTTGTTGATTCCGAACTCTGCAGCTACACTGGTGACAGTACGCCCCTCCTCCAGCTTTCCGATCATTCTTCCACGTGTGAAGTCATCCAGATGATTTCTTCTAGCCATATTTCTCGAACTGACTCACTGGCACTTGCAGAGAATATGGTGAATTGCGTCTCCGTCCTTCATTTCATTCTACTGTTGAGCAGCGCGCGCCGACATCACACGTTTTGCGTACGCTCACATCGCTTCTGACGTTTTGTTCCTGATATTTGCATACGCATGACGTTTCTACTGACTTACGTGTTCCCTCTACTGATCTCTAGACCTCCTTTTCTGCAATTTCATGGCTATCTGCTAAATTTTTACATTGTTGTTTAAGTTTTGCACACCAGTGTACTTTATATACCGCATAATGATTTGCTGCAGTTTTTTTTCATGCAATATTTTTTTTTTCTTTTGGATCACTACATTGAAAATTAAGGGATATACATAAACAAAATACTCCACTTTGGGAAATTTAATCCGTTAGAGCTAATAAATTAAAGATATTCCACTGTAAAATTAATTATAGACACCGTTCACTTAAAATAAATAGTCAAATCGTTTTCTAAGGTCTTCATTAACATACAAAAACATAAGACACTTAAATTTTGACATAAACTATTTATTCGGGACAAAAATAATAATATTTGCAATGCGCTGAAAACACAGTATGTGCTACAAAACTCTATTCGCCTTCCCCCTGCTAAAATACTCATCATAGAACCCGTGCTGCCATAAATCTTGGAAGAGTGGATTTCAGAAAATATTCCTGCTAAGTATTGGGAGGATATTCCTTCTAGGTTGGTGTGGTAGTTAGGAGAAGGGGTTCCAGCTCAGGTGTCGTCCACGTCACTTGACCATGGTTCAAAATTACGTGGTCCGTTGCCAAAAGCCCTCGTGTAGCTGAACAGTGCGACGTTAATATTCACTCACTCCAAAAAATTCAGTACAATAGTTATTTTTATACTTAAAAATGCAAAATCTGCCTATTCAATTAAAATTATAGCGTTATAATTAACTACTAACCACAAACAAATTTTGAAAACTTGTCCAAACGATGTAGTGTGAAAGAGAAAGTTTATTTACTTTAAATACCAGAACCGATAAAAGCATTTATTTTGAAAAAAGATCAATTTCTTACGACCAAATGTGCATAATAAAATCAAAAAAAGAAAGAAAAAGAAAAAACAACAACACACACATTCAAATAAAGAGATTTATAAGAACCCCTCCCTTCAAAACCTAGTTTTATTCTGAAATAAAAAAAAAAATCAGGATTATGCTGATCACAGGAATTAATTAGAAGTGAGCGCCTTGCGTACCCAAAACAAAAAGTGTTTCTTCACAAATAAAATATAGATATACGCTGTCGCGGGCTTTTTCGCAGCGCACGCCAAAATTGCTTGCAGAATTTTTTTCTACTTGACAAATATCGTTATATTTTGGACACTTCACACACAATATCTTTATAAATTATAGCCTATGTGTTATTCTGATGTATAAGCTATATTACTGTAAAGTTTCTTTAAAATCCATTCAGTTGTTTTTGAGTGAAAGACGGACAAGCATCCTCACAAACTTTCGCATTTATAATATATATTTAGATTAGACAAAATATAAAAAATTCTCTAGAGGGGCGGCACATTACGTCTTTGCACGTAGGCGGTCGACAACATGGGACACCCTACCTTGTGCGAATTTGTAATAAGCAATTTTTCAAATTCACACGATTTGGTTGTCAAATATTGTAGTAGTTTTGTATATGTTTCCTGAACAAATTTTATTATTATAAGGAACATAAAAAGATCAAAGTTTTGCTCAACATCAACTGATATGTACCTAAAACCTAGTTTTGTTAGAATCTTCAACAACTAATCCTAATTCAAATGACTTGGTAAAAAAAAACAACTATGAAAATTCAAAAATTATATTCAGCAAGTACTTGACCGTTTAATAATTTTGAATGAAATGTTTTAAGATACTCATTCTTTAATACCTATAACCTAACTGACTGAACATATAAAACGTTCATTAAAAAAAAAACGATTTTTTTACTTTAGTCTTATTTCTTAAAATTTTAACTTTCCATTACTTAAACTTGTGCATAACAAAATATGCTATTCGCGCAAAACATTCCATAATCAGAACATAAGTAACATTCTTTAAACTTTTCCAATGTCAGGCATAATGGTTGGCGACCCCTGATGCAAAACAAAAATATTTATTTTTATTTGTCAAAATGAACACATTTATCATCTAACACAGTAATATTTATTTTTATTTGTAAAAATGAATACATTTGTGATAAAAATTACTCCACAATCTATACTAATATAACAGTAACGTAAAATGACATAATAAACAGTAAGTAGTCATCTAAGATTAAGTCTATGACTGCAATTAAATCAGATTAAATGGTACTAAATTAAAATATGATTTATTTTATCACATACCAGGTACTTCTTACTTTTCAATGTGAAAATGACATTTTTTAAGTAATGCCTAGAAAAGAAAAAAAATTCTGAAATTTTTTCGAATATATAAGGCTTATAAACATTTTTAGACAAAAAAATTCTTAGAATTCATCCATCTCATAAATAGTTGCAGATATTGCAAAACTAAGGTTTTTGTTTAGCATTAGAATGCAAATGTTATTTTTAAAGTATCTTTTAGTGAGAAAGCCTTGCTGCATGAAGCTTTTTCGTTCATATAAATATGTGATTGTCAATTAAATCTTTAATTTCAATGGAAGACTTACAGCATATTTTGCAAAAATGAATATTTTTCTTTGGTACAAATGCACACATGGTTTATTTTTAAAATTTATTCTTTAAAAGAAAGCATTGCTGCATATTTCACAAACATGAGGCTTTTCATTGGTATGAACACACACATGTTGTTTTAAACAACAACTTTGTGAGGAAGCCTGGTTGCATACTTCACAAAAATGAGGTTTTTCCTATGTGTGTATGCACACTTGCTCTTTTTCATAAAAATCTTCATAATAAAGCTTTGCTGCATATATCACAAACATGGGGCTGGTATGAATAAGTAAATGTGTTTTCAAATTACAACTCTGTGAGGAAGACTTGTTGCAAATTTCACAAACATGAGTCTTTTCCTCGGTAAGAACTTGTAAATGCCTTTTTAAAGTTCCAGTTCGTTAGAAAGACTTTTAGCATATTTCACAAACACCACATTTTACCTTAGTGTGAAAATGTGAATGCCTTTTTAAATGTGCACTTTCTGAGAAAGCCTTGTTGCATATATTGCAAGCATGGGGCTTTTTCTAGGTGTGAACAGGTACATGCCTTTTTAAATCACCTCTTTGAGAGAAAGCCTTGTTAAAATTACACAAGTATGAGGATTTTCATTGGTATGAATAAGTAAATGTTTTTTCAAATTACTTCTTTGACAGAAATCCATGTTGCATACCTCACAAACATGAGGTTTTTCCTTGGAATGAACACAAAGATGCATTTTTAATTCACTAATTTGAGAGTATGTGAAAAAGCCATGTAGCATATATTGCAAGCATGAGTCTTTTCCTTGGTGTGAACATGTAGGTGCCTTTTTAAATCACCAATTAAAGAGAAAGTATTGTTGCATAATTCACAAACATGAGACTTTTTCCCTGTGTGAACACTTGATGACTTTTTAAAGTGCCAATTTGAGAGAAAGCCTTGGGACATATTTCACAAACATGCATTTTCACAGAAATGAATGAGTAAATGCATTTTTAAATTCCTTCTTTCAGAAAAAGCCTTGAAACATATTTCACAAACATGAGGTTTTTCCTTGGAGTGAACACGTAGATGTCTTTTTAAAGTACCAATTTGAGAGAAAGCCTTGTTACATATTTTACAAACATGACGTTTTTCACGGGAATGAATAAGTAAATGCTTTTTCATATTACTTCTATCACAAAAGCCTTGTTACATATTTCACAATCATGAGGCTTTTCCTTGGTGTGAACATATAGATGCCTTTTTAAAGTACCAATTTGAGAGAGAACCTTGTTTCTCATTTTACAAACATGAGGTTTTCCTTGGTGTGAACACTTAGATGACTTTTTAATGTACCAATCTGATAGAAAGCATTGTTACATATTTCACAAACATGACATTTTTCACAGGAATGAATAAGTAAATAGTTTTTCAAATTATTTCTATCAGAAAAAGCCTTGTTATATATTTCACAAACATGAGCTTTTCCTTGGTGTAAACACGTAGATGACTTTTTAACGTACCAATTTGAAAGAGAGCCTTGGGACATAATTCATAAACATGCATTTTCACAGGAATGAATAAGTAAATGGTTTTTCAAATTCTTTCTTTGAGAAAAAGCCTTGTAACATATTTCACAAACATGAGGCTTTTCCTTGGTGTGAACACTAGATGTCTTTTTAAAGTACTATTTAGTGAAAAAGCCTTTGTTGCATAATTCAAAAAACATAATGGTTTTGTTGACATCTTTGATAAATGATGGTTCAAGTTATTTCCATAAATGAGCCATCTTCCCTTTTTTAATGTAAAAAAATTTATTTTTTAATACAAAGAAAAAGATTCGGGGGTTCAAATATTACTTTTTTAAGAAAATTTATTTCTTTTAATGTAATAATGAAATTGGAACTATTTTGTTTTGTAAGTTGGTTGGCACAAAATTAAATGAAACTGGACATCACAAATTTAAACAGATTGGTATTTTTTTCCAGGTTCCTAAAGGGAACTGATTAGCATTTACCTAAAGTAAAAAAAAATCTAGAATATATTCAATTAATAGTTAATAAAATTACATTCAAAAGAAATTTTACAATAAAATTATTAGCTTATTTTAAAAATAATGGAAGAGAAATTTAAAAAAAAACACCATAAAAGAGTTTTTCAGCAACAATTAAAAAAGAGCATTTTTTCCGATGCAAAAAAGCAATACATATAAAAAAATATGTAAAAACAGCTCAAACAGGAAATTTAAAAAACAAAAAACATTTTTTAAAATTAAAAAAACTGTTTTTAAAATTCATAGGTTAATTTATATAAAACAGAATTAATTGAACCTTTGCATAACATTAGTAAATTAAAAATAAAATTTAAATTTAAATTTTGGCGGATATTTTTAAAAATTTTTTCTTTTTTAAAATTTAAATATTGCCTTAAATTATTGCTGTTCTATCAGATAAAAATAATTTTTTAAAAAAGTTAAATTTTCTGAAATAGTCTTCTAAAATATACTGATTTTCATTTTTGTAAGCATTATTAAAAACCCCCTAAAAAAAAATTTAAAAAGAACTTCAAAAAAAACACTCTATATTTATAGTGTTCAATTTCTTTTTTTAATCCTTAATTTTTTTCTTTCAGAACCCCTGAGAACCCGCATCATTTTTCAGCAATTGTTAAATTTTTATATAGGGAGAAAAAAAAAACCTTTAAATACATTTGGGAAACCTAATAAAACAGACTAACCCGCAGCTTTTTGTTTCCCTTTTTAATTTTGGGGCAAATACTTTTTTTTCCCTACTTATTGGCACAGCTCATCATTAAAAAATAATTGATATTAGTTTTTTAAAAATAAAAAATTTACAAAAAAAAATTTTCAGTAAAAAGGATTATTGTTCAGTTTTTTTTCACTATCTAAATTTTGAAATCTTTTAGAGGTTTTTCGAAAATTTCCTTTTTTAAAATTAGAACTAGCGGTCATTCCGAAGGTCCTTTAACAATGTATCAGTTTCTGAAAATAAGAAAAAAAATTTTTCATATTAAACTAATGTTAAATCTGTAATTACATGTAAATGAATTTTTAAAAAGGGGATTAACGGGACAGAAATATCAATTTTCAAAAGTATGAAAAAAAAGGATGTGGTCAGATTAATAAATTTTTTTATTCTGGGGGAAAATGAGGGAAATTTGGGTGACGTTTTTTTAAGAATTTTAGCACTCAGACTCCTTGGACATATTGTGACAAACATATGTTTAAAAAAAATTCAATAAAAAAAAATTTAAAATTAAATAAATCCTAACTTTTAGGGGGGTTTTGGGAAAAACTATCTGTTTAAAAAATTTAAAGGCAAAAGAAAATACCATAAAAAAATTAAAAAATTTTTGTTTGGGATTTTTTTAGCAGAAAATTTATCAGTGTTATAGAGTAACATTTGAAACAGACAGAGGTTAAACTGAAGTATTCCATTAAAATGAGTGTTAACAATCAGTGAGAAAAGCCTGTAATTACACGAGATGGATCTTACTCTATTGAGAAAGTATTTATTAACATTATGCTTTAAAGCAGTGGTTCTTAAAACTTTCGATCACAGTGTTCCCTCTTAATGCATCAGCCTGACATAACCAGAAACATTTGTGCATTATCCATCATAGCAATCTTGTGCTTCGATTTGCTTTTAGTTGAAATATACATTATATTTATATCTTAAAATATGTTTGACAGCAGATGGGATGAAATACATTCTTTCTTTCTTTGTAAGCAGAACAGTTTCTTAGCAAATTTGTAACATTAGGGGAGACCTGTGCACCTAGGAACAGAACGTACCTAGAGCCACCCCACACACATTTTATTTAAATAATATTTAGTTCTAAGTTTTATAACTCAGTTTGGTGAGTGACAACAACAATTCCTACTTAGTCATTCATTTTGAAATTTTTCAAAAGAAAAGTATGGCAAGTTATAAATGAAAAAGTTTTATGTTGTCTGAAGTAAAATTTTGCAGTTCATCTCTTTTTATTGTTGTACAAAGATAAGTCAAATGTTTTTCTTTGAATTCCAGTACATAATTTTGTTTGTATTATTAAGTACTAAATTAGATTTTAAATAAATCCCCTCTCCATGTGGGTTTTTCTGCAGAAGACATTTTGTATGAAATTACCTAGTATGTACCTAGGGCCATGGGCCAAGGTACAATAGCAATTAATATTCTTTGTTATGTTTTTTAAAAAAAAGTTTTTATAATAAAAGCAGGAAAGTGGCCTTAATTATCTGAACCATTTTGATTTAGTCAAGTTTTTTATTATAACTGGATGTTATTTAAGTGAGAGGTGTGTATATTTTTTCTGAAACTTTCAATATGCTTGATTTATAAAAAATATGTTTGCTACCATACTTGTTATTATTCAGGATTATTTTGTTTACACAAATATAAGAATTCATTCAATAAAAAAACAATTCTTCATAATTATAAAAAGAAGCATAATTCTAAATTTCTTATAAGCATTATTCTTGAAGTAAATCCAACAGAGGTGGCTGAAAACCAGGGAGAGGCAGTCTTGACTGACACTCCAGAAAAGGTAGAAATAAAAAACATCATGCTATTAAAATTGCCAAAAAAAAAACTTGTAAAAAAACCTGAGTTTGAAATTAAGGCAACTTCATCCGAAGAATTACCAGATATTGTAGATTCTCATTCCACTGATAATGCAAATTCTACAGTAGCTGATGTAAGGAATACCATTGAAAAGTGAGATTGAAAAAA
>BMAV01002477.1:0-32147 GCA_019973955.1 Trichonephila inaurata madagascariensis | reverse complement strand
CTTTAAGATATTTATGACTGTTGACTTTCGTTTCGGCATCCTTTCTCAACTCTCCTTTTCCCGCCCGTTTGGCGCCAAAAGAAGTGAAATTCTCAGCTGCAGAGCAAAACTGCAGGTGCGTTTGTATATATTTTATTTGGAGAAACGCACGTGAAAAGGTCTTTTTTTACTTTTCTATTTTCTGCGCATTTTGTGTTTCGACAGTTAGTGAATATCCCTTACGTTAATAAGATGTCGCATTCAAAACCCATCCGGACTGTAGAAGAGGCTTTGGCATACTTTTATTCACTATCAGATGGTCTACGATGAAGTAACTGGGCATATGGCTCGCGAAGTGAGCCTCCATCCCATATCCGAATGTAGATGTGGAGCGACTGGACGTTATCATGCTGGGGGGGTAGAAGGTTGCTGATTGGTAAGCCAATCGTTCAGAAAGTTCTATGTTCGAAAAATTTTGATCACTTGGTTAAGAGCCAAGATGGCGCTTCTATGGTACATGGCTGGTGAGGATAGTGACTTCATTGGCTGCTCAAATCTCAGGAAGAAATTTGACAAGGGAGGGGCAAAGCCCGAGAGGGAATACGACAAAATAAGAGAACAAATTTAGAAAAAGTTAAATAATAGCAGTGGTGTGCAATCAAAATTGCATAAAGCCAAAATTAAGGTAGATTATAAGAATCGGGAATTCTTCGGTCTTTTAGTGGATCATTTGTATCGTAGTTAGGCATATTAATCATATTGGAGTTATTAGTGAATTGAAGGAACTGAAGAATTTTGCTATTTTTGAATATAAGTTTCAAAACTATTGATTTTAATGGCTTTCCGGATGTCGTCATTTCTCATATATCTAGTTGCTTTAACAATCATCCGGAGGGTTTTGAATTTTGAAGAGTATCTAGGATATTAATATTAGTTTTAGCTGCGTACCCCCACACTGGGCAAGCATAGGCTTTATTGGACGCAAAACGGCTGAAAAGAGAAGCACTTTGTTGTCCCTAGATAATTCAGAATTCCGGCCAATTAGGGAATAGTTTAAACATTATTTTCCGGAAATTTTTTCTGCGTGTTGAATGTGTGTTTTCCAAGTGAGATTTTTATCAAAAGTGATACCGAGGTATTTAGAGCTTTGAGACCATGGGATAATTGTGTTGACATAGGTTGAGGAGGTGGAAGTTTACTGCTTTTAGTGAAGAACAGCAGCGGATTTATCTACGTTAATACTGATTTTCCGATCGTAAAAGTTTTCAAGAGCTTAAGATGCTTATTGAGTGCAATGTGACTGAGGTGATCCTCTTGTAAGTGGGCACGGCTGTGCTGCAAACATATTAATATTAGTGAGAGAGTAATCTGGGATATGTTAATGTATAAATTGAAGAGAAGAGGTCCGATAAACTACCCTGGGCCACACGCAGTTAAATTTTTGAGTTAGAAAGAGTGTCCTATCACTATCAGATGATGAAGAACCGATTGATATTTGTCAGTTGCCCTAGAAAAAAGTGGGTGTTTGACTGAGACGCGAGGAAGATATTGATGAAGATACTTATTAGTCTGCTCTACCAGCAGATGTTTGTGGCAAAATCAAAATTTCTACAAACATAGATAATAATGAAATATCTCAAGAAGACATGTTTGATCTTGAAGAACCTTCAACCACAAAGGGAATGTCAAATTTGAAGAGAAAACTCAATTCAAATGAAACAAATGTTGAACTTCGCGTTGGAGAAAAAAAAAAGTAAATTTTAACAAAACCTTAAAAACTAGCAGTGCTGAAAATATGTGTGAAAAGTTTCCCGAGATAGTTACTTTATCTCCAATTGAAATTTTTCCCGTTTATTCCCACAGAATATCTGCTGCATTTAGCAAATATGACAAGATTATATGCAATGCAAAAAGGAGAAGACTTTTCTGTAGATGAAAATGATATAGGACAGTTTTTTGGATTAATTTTTTACTTAGTGGATATTAACAAGTTTCCTTGAGAAGATTTATACTGGAGCACACAAGAAGATTTATCAGTCCCAATTGTTTCTACTGTAATGCCTAGAAGTAGATTCGAAAAAATAAAAAAATTCTTTCATATTATTGACAATAAAAATTGGACATCTGGAGATAAAATGGGAAAAATTTCTCCTTTTTATGCAGAACTTGAAAAAAATTTTCTGCAGTTCGGCATCTTTCATTCTAAACTGAGTATAGATGAATCGATGGTCCCTTATTACGGTCACCATTCAGCCAAAATGTTCATCAAAGGCAAGCCAATTAGGTTTGGGATATAAATTATGAATGTTGTGTTCCAGCAGTGGCTATCCATACTCTATCAGAATTTATAGTGGAAAAAAAACAGGAAATAGAAACTCTCCTCTTGGATTCAGCAGGGAAAAATATAATAGATTTTTCTCGTTCATAAGCAAAAGCTTTCCCGCCCCCCACATTTTAATTTTTAGATTTTTAAGGCACATTTCAGTTGTTTGTTGAGTATCATGCCCCTCCTCAGAAAAGAACGATCGCAATTTTAAAAACGAAGGGAAAGTTTAAACTCTTCCTGCTTTCTTCGGACAGAGATTTAGTGCATGCGCAGAAGCGCGCGACACTTTTTTGTTAACGCTTTGTTAAAATTTCACTCCTCAGAATATTTTCATACCGGGGGCTTTGTATGAAGATCGATTCTTATAACTCCAATAAATAAAAATTAAAACTCCAATAAACTCCAAAATAAATAAAAATTATAAATAGGGAAATATATCAAAAGCTGTTTCTGATCTAAGAAATGTTAACCATTAAATCAAAATTGGTCAAGAATTATTCTGAATATAATTAATACGAATATGCTATAAAACATTTGAGAAAAAGCAAATCTATGCAAAAAAAATTTTGAGCTTCAATATGCGTCTATTGTGATACATTCACGTTATTTTCACAATTCTGTGCTGTCGAAATTGATTATATTCCACAATAATTAGTTGTGTTTATTTTTTTCCGGACTTGTATGCAAAAAAAAAAAATGCAATTTTTTATTTGGAGAATCCTGGATACCAGAAAATCTTAAATACAACACACACA
The DNA here is from genome assembly GCA_019973955.1 of Trichonephila inaurata madagascariensis. Taxonomy (NCBI): domain Eukaryota; kingdom Metazoa; phylum Arthropoda; class Arachnida; order Araneae; family Nephilidae; genus Trichonephila; species Trichonephila inaurata. Next base: position 29,087 of record BMAV01002477.1, on the reverse strand, counting down.
CACAATCAATAGGTTCTGACCTCTAGCGGCAGAAAAATGCTCAAACATTAAATGGTTGCTGTGTCATAAATAGGTGAAACATATTTTATTTTAGATATATATACGAAACTTACAAGCTCAACAAGAAACTTTAAAAAACGAATATTTTGTCATTTTATGAATTTTCGTGCTTATCCGATTATGCTTAGAGTTGCTGTGCATTTAATGAATCACTGTAAAACCCGCGTAGGATAGATTTGTGGTACGCATTTTGTTTCTTAAATTAAAAGCGCCGTCTAGCAACTATGTTTTTAAATTCTGGTTAATTTTGTAGAATTATTCCTGAGATAAGTAATCTGTATAACATAAGTTTATTTAAAAAAATATTTATGCATGTTTCTTTTACGTATATATTATTTAAATATAACACAACGCTCATCACATTCGAAAGATTACAAAATTATAAGCCAAACGATTTCTGGGACATCGGATCATTATAAAAATATAGTCAAATCATCAAATTCTGAAGAAACGTATAACGAAATAATTCACGTTAACACTTAAAAAGAAAATGTATTTTCTCATTGTTCAAAAGGGATTTTAAAGATTACAAAGATCAAGCATAAAATGTTTGTTACAGCAATTTGAAAATTCATGATGCATATAATCTTTCTAGTGTCTCTGGAATAAATGAGAATTTTAACAAGTGATGTGTGAGTTAATATGAAGATTATACATGCTTACAGATAATATGATACAGAAAACATCAAGTTATGTTTAGCGAAAGCGTAGTCATGTGTTTGGGGGGATATATCACACATATATAAAATATAAATATACAAAAAAAAATTTTAAGAAAAATTATGATACCCAAAATCTGTTTGATTGAGTGTGGTAATTTTAATATTAAGTAAGAATAATTCATGCATCGAAGTATTGTTATAATAAAAAGATATGAGTACACAATAAATTTTACTTAAAATAATGCTTAGTGAGACTTTATCTCCCTTTCACACCACTAATTTAGTAATCGTTATTTCAGTTAATATTTAAAAAGAACCAATTTTGCTTTGTGCCTATTCTTATACATCATTAAACTTTTATATTTGAATATTCAGCACTAAAAAATATAAATTAATTACTTCTATATTCACACCAGTCTTTTGTTAAAAAATTTAGTGATAATATTTTAAAAAGCTAAAACTGCCATGTTTTCTGTATTTATCAAAATGTATTTGCAACCACTTTCATTGTTGATAAACTTTTTATCAGATTTAAATTGCGTTTATATTTTACTGTCAGAAGACACTAGCAACTATGATGAAATAATATTGAAAAAAGGCGCTGTTGGGAGCTAACGGTGGGATAAGCATCTCAATGGCGCCCGAACTGAGAATGTTAGAAAGAGATTCACCAAATCGAAGTCAAAATTAAGTCTTTCTCTCTCATGGCCCACTTTTTAGGAAAGATTAAACTATCCGCTAGGACAATGAATTAATCCCAGGCTCATTTAAAATTTCAATTTTATCATCCTCTCAAAGTAGTTTTTTCCATATTTCTCAATTCATTAGGAGATCAATATGTCTTCCGCTTTGGTGATCCTGTATTTCGTGCTTTAATGATTAAAATAGTTTTCAGAAGTTTTAAAAATTATAAATTTTGCAATAATTTCCCAAGTGTATTAACATATGATTTTTAATTTCCTTTTTTTTTTATAATTCGTGTTAATACGTCAAATGAGAATATTCAAAAATAAAATTTTTGCAAGAAATATTTGTTGAATTGTGATGATGTTAGAAACACAAAAACACGGATTGAAATGATTTATTATTTTTGAATCATTCGTAAGCACTTATACAAACATTTAATATATTTATAGAATTTTTATAATTTCATGTTGGTGAAAAAAAATGTAATAATAATAAACTTTCCACCAAAATGCATCAATAATAAGCAATTTGATTTTACATTTGCATAAAATAGCAAAAGCACTGTTCTGTATGAATATCTGTAAATGTATCTCCTTTCAATTGATAGTTTTTACATTCTGAAAAAAATATATATTTCTTACTAGCTGTTATACCTGTTCTTCGCACGGGTGAATTGAAAAATTAAACAATACAAATTGAAGGATAAAGAAGTTTTTAATGAGTTAATTTTTCGTGAATTGCAAATTAAACAAAAACGAAAGCTTTTTGCATATCTCAGCTGAATAAAAAAAAATAAAATAAAAAAAAACAAAAAACAAAAAAAACAAAAAACACCTGTTTGTTAAATTTTAAGTCTGTAGATCTAATAGCTGATAAAAAGGATTTTTTTAGCTTTAACTCCCCGTAACTCTTGTGGGTCGATTTTTGAAAACACCTTCCTCAGCTGATCTCTGCTTAGCAAAAGTAACACATTGTTACAAATTTTGTGTAATGAACGCTTAAAATAGTATAAATAATTTATATATCTGGAAGTGTAATACTTTAATATTTCTTTTTGTTGTATTTATTTTATGTTGAAATTGTAATCAGCCTCACACTCCGCCTGTTCAAGCTTTCGCAGTTCCTGGCGCCTGGCGTAGACAAAACAAAATGCAAAGTTTTGCTTCACACGTAAAAGATAGATATATGCTGTCGTGGGCTTTTTGGCAGATGGCAGAATTTTTTCCTACGTACTTGACAATTATCGTTATATTTTGGACACTTCACACAATATCTTTATAAATTCTAGCCTATGTGTTATTCTGATGTGTAAGCTATATTATTGTACACTTACATTAAAATCCATTCATTTGTTTTTGCGTGATAGAGTACCAAACATCCATACAAACTTTCACGTTTATAATATTAGTAAGGATATAATATATATAATTCTAATTATACAACATTTTCTAAGATGTAAGCTAATTTTGTGACTTTATCATTGCTTTAGAATGTGCCAAATATTTTTGTATGATATTTAGTCTTTACTTTCGCTCATTTTCGAGTACTTTGAAAATCAATTTCTGCAATTTGTACGTTTGTCTGTTTTTTTTTTTATTTAATGTTTTTCTATTGTAAGTATAATACAATTTTTGTGTGAAAATTATCGAACAGTAAATGAATAATGCTCACTATACAATCATTCAAATTTTGAAAGAAATTCAATCAGTTTGAGTAACTTTCTTACCAGTTATTCAGTAATCATTAACATTTATCAGTTTCAGTAGAATATATTTATGAAAAGATAAATTTAACAATGTTTTTCAGTGGATAAAAAAAAAGTTTCTTCTTTTTCTTATTATTGAATCGAAAGTTATTTGATAATTTGATGAAAACTTTCGACTCTTAGAATTCATTTCCTAAAAAATTTTAAATTAGCATAAAGTTTAAAAAAATTATTCGGAAAAGTTTTGCAAAGAAGTTTCCAAGATACGATAAAACTTTGGAAAAATGAATTCAAATTTTAATAAAATGCAAAATATGTTTCGTATGTCAAACCATTGATTTTACTAATTACACTTAACAATCCCCTGATTATGTTTCCGTTGAAGTATATTGGAGGCATCAGTATAAATAAAGTTCATTAAGTTAAGTCATACAAAAATTTAAAGGGGAAAGTTGTTCGACCGAAAAATATACCACAAAGAAAGCTAAATTATGAACAAACAGTTTTCGAGATAAAAATGGCAGCCCTTCAACATTTTTAATGAATTGTCTCATAATTCTCTTTCTTGAATATCTGATAAAGAAAAATAAGCACAGTCGTTTTTAACTTCCCCCAGCGCCCTAGGCGCTTCCAATTGTAACCCCACCCCACACATTTCCAGAGCTCTCTCCACCCCGACCCCTCTTCTTCCTCCAGTTCTTACCTTGCCAGTTTTGGTTTAAGAATTTTTTAAAAATTATTTGCCCTTTTTTTTCGATCTTCAGTTTTTTTTGTTTCCCCAAATCTTTTGCGCCCAAGGCATGTGCTAAGCGGAAAAGTGGCACTGAAAATAGGTTGAAACAAAACTCATATTTTTTCACTCAATTTTATATTTCTATATTTTTAATAATAATAAAGTAATTTTAAATTTATTATAAACTACAGTAGTAAAATTTTTCCAGTTTACTTTTTATATAATAATGTGAAAGCAATTCACAAATCCAAATCTCAAAGATTGGAGATTAGGGCTCGAGAGAGAGCCAAATGCTCTTCACGCATATCATATCATCTCATCAAGGATTAATAAAAAAATAACTGTAATTTTGTATGAGTATCCAATATGAATTAGCAGAGAAATCTGTTCCTGTTATAACATATTTTGAAAAATAAAGCTAATTTTTGGTGAAAGTAGGCATTCGCAATAAATGGTCCTGTTTACTTATGATATCCTCTTGGTTTGCTATAATTATATATAAATTTAATTAAATATAATGGCATCAATAGTTTTCTATTTACTGATGACGTTAATATATATCAACCAATCAGAGAGTATTGCGTTTTGCGTACGTTGAACTGTCAATACCTTTTAGCGCCAAAAAGAGTCGCCAAAAAATTTGGGCTGCGCGATAAGCACATTTATTTCTTATATAAATGTAGAATGGTGGTGCTGTTGTTGTGAGTTGTGGAATTTTATATCCACCGTTTATAAATAATGTTTATGTGAACCCCTTTTCTCAGAAAAAAGAACTCTTAAAGAATACATTGAATTTATTATTGTTATCAAAACTAACAAATGAACATCATTAATTGCATCAATCATTTTAAATAAAATAGCATTTTTATAGTCAATGCTTTTATTTTGTAATCACTATGTTTAATTATAATAGCTGAGTTTACTATAATATGTAAAATTTAGTTTCAGTTTGTGTAGGATATTTTTATTGGATTTTTTATAAATATTGTATCAATTATTTAAAATATCTATCTATATATATTTTACATTTAGGGGGAAAAAACTGGAATTGTATTGAAACTTATTTTCAGATTGCTAAATGAACATTAAAAAAATCCATTAAATCCCATCTGTCAGTAAATTCAATGATGTTTATAATTTCAAACGAGATAGAATAGAACATTTTTTTAGAAATAAGATTCTTTATAATTATCTGTGATGTAAATGCAACAAACAGTTGATATATTTCCTATAAATCGTTTCCATTTATAATTTATAAATATATTAACTGAATATCTACACATTTTCTAGAAATTCCTAAAAATTTTACATCACTAAATGAGGAAATCATTAGTTAATTAAGAAAATACAGAGTATTGCTCATAAAGTATCTAAATATACAATATTTATTGTTTAAAGAAAAGATATGTTAAAGATATTTTGGAATACTTTTTTAAGAAGAGTGTTTTGTAGTTTTTAAAAATCGCCAAAGCATTTGCAAATATAAAATGTTGTATGTTTAATTTATGAAATGTCGGTACTTACACATTATACTATTGACCAACTTCATCAAATAAAAAGACCTTTCCAAAACCTCATCATATACACCCAATAGTGGAAAACCACTCCCATGCATGTTCAAACTTAATAAAAAGAAGACAATGTCTTTTAAATTCACAACTTCTTTTTATTCACAAAAGTCAATAGTATAGTATGTAAGTACTCTATTATTTAATAAAGCTTCATCTTTATATATATAAATGGAATGTATCACAGTTTCTTAATCAGTAATTATACTAATCTGTTGCTTTATTTGTAATTGAATATTATATGTATATTAAAAAATAAATGAAGTTATATATATATATATACCATTTTTAAGTTTGTTTAAAATGTGTTTTTAAACTAGATTTGGTTTGTATCATTTCTGAGGATCATGAGTTGACAATTGCTTTTATAGGTTGTTTCCAACACTAATATTGACATTATCTGATAAAATACATATTCAGTATATACATTTACAATGATAGAACAAAATCTCCTTTGTTGCTCCATATCCCACAAAAAACTGTAAGAACAAAATATCTGGTGTGTTTTCTACAGTGAACCACAAAAGTGTTCATACACTTGCAATTTCTTATAAAATTTATTGTTTTCGACTAATAAAAATTAATGTATTGGAATTTTTTAATGATTTCTGCAACTTGTTTTTAATGGAATAACATAATCAATTTCTTAAAAATAGTATAACTATTTTTTAAAAAAATTAATTATCAAAAGCTACTAAAAATTATGCCACAAAAGTCTTCGTACACTTAACAAAAACCTTGACATAGCTTTAAATATTGTATTTCTTTCTTAATTTAGTACTTATTAGGATATCTTTTAGTGTCTACAACAACTTTTACACGTCATGGTATAGGTTTAGTCAGTTTTTTTGTAATTTCTACATCGATTTTCGACCATTCTTCTGTGATTATTGTTTTTACTTCACATTATGAGTTTATATGTCATGTTTTCTTTTTTTTTTAAATCAAAATCTCACTCTACTGGGCTAAATAAAGTGATTGAGGTGGTGTTTTAGAATTTGGAGACAGTTATAGACACCAGCTTTTAATTTATTAAAGACTTATAAAATGTTTTAAAAGTTTGCCAACAATGTTGATTCAATTTTATTTTTACAAAGAATCAGTATCTGAAAAGATCCACTTAAATAATTCCCACAGTTGTGCCTAAATATTTTAAAGATGCTTAGTAAACTTCTGCATATAATATCTTGAAAGATTTTTATTCTTCCTGTTTTTGTTTTTTTCCTTGTACTTTTTGCCAAATGCATTTTTGTTTGTAAATATATTCAATGATGGGATAAATCATTATGTAAAATGGTTAAAGTACTTGATAAATCTCATTTTATATATTTACATATTGTAAATATATAAAAATGACCTGAATGAAAGTTACCTTATATTCTGCTGTATAACATGCACTTTTAACAAAAAAATATAAAAAATAAGACAAAAATTTACAGATGCACTTTCTATACCAGATATAAAAATGATAGCTTTGAAAATAAAGAAAAGACGAGTTTAAAAAAGTAGATTTCAGCCTGTATCTAAATACTATTTATTTAAAAGTTTGTCATTCATCTTCCATTATATCTTCAGGCACATCATCAAATTCTGTTTCATCTTACCATAACTCTTACGCTGATCCATAAAGGAGGTATACTGCATTTTTTAAAATGATTTTTTAATTAAGTCAGATGCATTTTCATTCAATTTTTTTATTTTGTTGTTGCACCCTATAGCTAGGCTGTGTAAGACAAGAGCAGCATTACACATGTTCATTTTAAGTTTCTTCATAAAAAAATGGTGCACATTATACAGCGAATATACCGCTTAGTTAAAAATTGCTGTTTGAAAGTATTAATTGCATAACATGCTGGAACATATGTTAAACAGAATTTCAGTACTGTTTTTCATAAAGAAATTAGACAACTGAATAATCTTGAAAATTGGATTAGTTATTTTTTGTATTAAAATCTTATGTTTGTGCCTAATTTGTTCAGTTTAAACTCTGATTTTGGTTATTAGTTTCATTTTATGTAGTATTTGTGATTATGAATTATGGTAAATTAGGTTTTGAATTTTTTATACTCCTTTGGTTCTGAAAAGGACAGTAAATTTTGATATTGTTACAGAAAGGAAGAACAAATTAAATTTTTTGAAACAAACTGTATTTTTTACATTAATCCAAAAGTAGGATTTTATAGATGCAGCACAAAGATAATTCATACTTTTTAATGATAAACTTTAGTTAAATGGTTGAGATTTTTTTTCCTCTGCCAATTTCTTCATTAGATGTTAGATGAATTTTTAGATTTATTTTTGTTTAATTTACTATCACTGATTATGAGTTTGTGACTGTGACAAATTGGCTAATATTACTGCATCACTTAGATTCAGAAAAGTAAATTTGGAATATTTTCAGTGACATTTATTTGAAATTCATGATTTACACATGAAAATAACTTACACTATCATATTTGAAGTATGATATTGTAGTGTTTGACTTTTGCAAAGAATTGTGTTTTTTCAATTTTAATTATTATATTCAACGTACATCTTTAAAATTAAGTCCTATTAAGAAGTCTTATTTCTTTGCATAATTTAATATTGTTTGAAAAATAGTTTTCTAAGTTTTGGGTTTATTTTTGATTTGATAATGGATTAATTTATTTCTTATATATAATCATAAAAAGTAAATGTGGATTATTTAAAAATTATCTGATGTTTTCATAGGGAAGATATCAAGTTTTTCATCACCTTCAAGTCCAATTTTGAGAGTTGTATCAAGTAGCTTTTCCAATGCAGTTAAAGAGGATGTATTAAAGTGTCCTTATTGTCCATATTCTGCAGCTTTTAATAGCATCCTCAAAAGACATATTTTAACTCATACTGGAGAAAGACCTTTTACATGTACTGTGTGTCATAAAGGTTTTACTCTAAAACAAAATTTAAAGAGACATTTAACTGTTCATCGTGAAAATATTTTGTAGAATTCATGTTTGACAAATTATTTGAAAGTTTGTGTTTAATGAAATGAAGAATTTTTAAGTATTCTCATTGTTTTGTGAATAATCTTTTTAAAATGAAGCAATTTAAGCTTATATTTTGGATATGTTTTGTTTATAAATAATGAATAATTAATTTTTGTAATAAATAATTAATTTTGTTCATATGTAAATAAGTGTATGGATATATATTTGTTTCAATATAGCTTTCTTCAAAATTGTAATCAAATCAATATATATTTGATATGCATGCTAAAGCATAACTGAGTTTAAAATTTCAGACATTGCAACAATAGTAAGAAAAGTTGTGATAAATAATCATGCAATAAAAAAAAATCAATTTGTCTCGGTTTTTATAGAGGAAATGAATTAACTTCTTTCTTACATTGATTATTATAATACATAATTGTAAACAATGAAGGAAACGTTTATTATACTAAAGATTTAAATTTAAAGGGTTATATATCTAAAATCCAATGGCTAATGAATAAGTAATGATTTGATGTATTATAAAAATGTATAACTAATGCATAGATTTTCATTTGCAGCACATTCGAAATCCACGTAAAAATAAAGCTTTGAAAAAGTAGGAGATAGAGGGGAAAAATTAAGTTAAATGGATTGCTTGTTTATGTAAGAAAAAAAAATTGCTGATAAGAATGTGTATTAAATTTTAAAATCTTTTCTGAAATTACCGAAGATAATTTATAAACTATTTTAAATCAGTGAAAAAGCTAAAATGTTAATGAGTTAAAATGCTAGTAATTTTAATTTTCTTAATCAATAGATAGAAATTCATTATTGTATTGAGCCATTTAAATAATGACTTCATTATATATTTAAAATTTTATAATAAATTTCTAAAGGTTTGGTCATTTTTAAAAAAATAAAAAAGTAAATTTTAAAAAAAAAAAAAACTTTTTAAAATTTTGTTTGTTAATTTCTTTTAAAAATATTCATTTGAGAGTTAAATTACAGTTTTAAAAATAGTGTTCAATACATTTTGAAACTAATTTATACAACACTTATATTATTTTTTTTATAAAAAATGATTTTTAATTTTTGTTTTTTTAAAATTTTATATTAATATATATATAGATATTATTCGGGGTTTTATTTTAAAAAAATCTGAAAGTTACAATTAAAAAAATTTTTCCAATTTTAAAAATTTTTTACATTTTTACTGTTAAAATTTTGTTTTTGAAAAAGTGATTTGAAGTTTTTACTTATACTGGTTCTTAAATAACAGATGAAGATATTCAGTAAGTGATGATTATTGAAAAAAATTAAGTTTAATATTTCTTTTGTAATAATTTTGAAGTCTAAATTTTAAGTCATGCTACAATTGTTCCTGTATTTTTTTAATACATCTTTTTAAAGAATGTTTTTGTTAAAAATCATACATATTTTCTTTTCTTGATGTTGTGTTAAATTTTAAATATGACATGTGTAACATTTTGAATGAATTAATAATGTATTTTATTGAAATTGTAGGCAGCACATCCATCTATACTCGAAATTCAACGGCCAATTTGCATTTTCCATCGTTAAAAGATTCTGCTCAAGTTTCAGTTAGTACAGATCGAAATACAAAATTATCATATCAGTGTCACTTGTGTTCATATTCTGCTTCCTATTACAGTCATCTTGAAAGACATTTTCGAATTCATACTGGTGAAAGACCATTTAAGTGTACAATGTGTGAAAAGAGTTTCACTCAAAAGTGTCATTTAAAGGGCCACCTTTTTGTCCATGTTAATAGAGAAAATCTAATGAGCGATAACAAAGGTTTTTGTGCTGTGTAATGTGCTATTATACTCTAATACAAAATTTGAGTGGTATATGGTTAAAGTTGATAAGATACTTGAAAAGAAATTGTCTTATGGAATTGCTTGCTTTGATGAAATCTTGTTTTGACAATTTTTACACAACTTAGCTTAATGCAATGCCCCATTGTTTAGTTGAATTACAAAATTTATTAAAGCTAATTTTAATTACAATATGTTACAGTAATATCTGCTTGAAGTATAAGGATTTTTGTTTCTGTGTGTACTTATTTTTAATGAAAATATGGGTACTTATTATCACAACTATTTGGGGACATTATATGTAATGAAGCACATGATTGCCACTTCACTATGTATGAAACAGGCTAAATTGAGGCTGTCAACTTGTCAAGTTATCTTGAATATCGGCATGTTAGGATAGTATGTAAGTATCAAAATATGTAATGAATTGCAAATGTCTACATTATTTTATTTTCTGTATCACTTTTCAATATTTTTTATGTGTAATGTTATATAGTGCCGGTTTATTCATTGGGCACATGGGGTTGGTGCCCCATGGCCTGGATAAGCTGGACTTAACCAGATTTTCTCATTATAAAGTTCGATCCACCAGTGCGAAAGGGGCTTATAGATCTTCTGCGCCCAGGGACCAAAATGAGCTTAAACCAGCACTGATGTTATACTTTCTATTTCACATTTCTTTCTATTTTTATTTTCTATAAGCATTTTCAGTATTAATTATAGTTAATTCTAGAATGTTTCATTAGTTTTCTGAAACATTTTTGTCAATTTTGAAAAAAAAAAATTGTCATTTATCTTCAACTTTAAATTTATTTCTTGTGATTTTTTTTTTATCAAATGTTTTTGTAATGATCTAATTTTATTTTATATTTGGATTTAATTAAGGGCCTTACCACACTTATTATTATCATTTTTTGATATCAGTAATGCTGATACTGCACAAAATTACCGTATTGTATGTATTATGTCTAAAGATATTATTTCAAAGATTTTGCTCTAGTTCCTGAATATTATATTGAGATTATAATTGAAACTAAAATATTATATTTGGGATATATAAACTAAATTTTTGTATTTTGTACTCATATTGAGTTATATTCTATTTAAAAATTTCGTGAGATGTTACTGAAAATTTAACTTATACATTTGTTTAAAATAATTTGTTTTCTCTCACTTTATTTTTATTTGCAACAATTATCGTAAATTCAATTTCTTATATAAATATGTGGTAAATACTAACTTATTATACTAAGTCTAATGACTCGTAAAGTATTATTTGTACTATGAAAAGTCAATGTGATATAATGAAAATGCAAGTAATGTAATGTAATGAGAATTCAATTTGAAATTTTAAAGACAAAAGCATGTTACATGTGACTATAATTTTTTAAAAAATTTTGAAAGTTCCCATATTTTTTTATTGAATTTAAAAAAAAGAAATTCAGTCAATTATTAAATTTTATGGATTTTTATATTTAAGATTATTTTTAAAAAATAAGTAATGCATAGTGATATATTCTCCTTGATTCTGTAGTGTCACACATAATACAAATGTTTCCCATTTGTCTCAAAGGTTAGATGGCCTTTAAGAAATAATTCAAAAATCTATTGTGACATATGCAATACAAAATAGGATACCTTGCTTAATTTTCTATTCTAATCAACAGATAGCAGTATTTGTCCACACTTGTGATTTCAAGGTATATTTTTAAAATAAAGCAAAATTATTTCTAAGCATCAAGGAAAGATAAAGATTAATATATAGCTGTTTTAAAATATCAGTATCTATATCAAATATATGAGTCTTTAAAAAATACCATGTGGGGTGAAACCATGCTATACAAGAGTAACAGCCAATACAAAATGGACGAATAAGTTCTGAAAACTTTTAAAACAAAACATTTTTTAATTTACCAATTTTTATTAAAAACATAAACACATGTAAAACAAGAAATGTTCTAATTTAATTAAGGCCCATTTTATTAAATTTATTCTTCATCACTGCTCACTACAATGAAGCAAGAAAATATTTTAGATTGAGAGATCTTATCACTTTCTGCACTCATTTCTTCCTTGTGATTTTTAATATCTTCCCTCTTTAAAAGATCTGTTATTTTTGTCTATTTGCCGGGCCTTACAAATTTGTTCTAAATTTGATTGTGGAAATTTGCAATTTTACTTATTCCATTTGAATTTTCAGCTACATTTACCACAAGGATCGTCAAACTAGAAAAATGATTCAAGATTTTTTTACTAAATCTTTTCTACATTTTTAGGGTAAAATAAGTTTCTTCAGAGTTCTCCTCTTCAGGATTGATTTAACTAACATTTTTGGAAGTTGTTCTTGCTAAAGTTGTTCTAAATTCATTTTGTTGATTTCTTCTTGTGTCAATAAATTTTCGACATCTTCAATAGTCATATCTGCAAAACCTTTGCCTCTGACTGATAGCAAAAGCTAATATCCCTCATCCCATTTTCTGCAGTTTAAAATTTTTTCTTTCAATGCATATTTACATTTGATTTTATTAAGTCTTGTACTGAAAGCAATGCGATTTCAGTAAATATTTTTAATTGAAAACTCCTTTCAAGTTTTCATCACACCATTGAGAAATCAATTGTATCTAAAATGCATTGAAATGATTGTCTTATGTTTTAAAGGTATTAAAGTACCTTGATCTGAAGACTGGATCAATGAAGTAGTTTTCAGCAGTAAAAACTCAACATGGAGATGAATTAAATTATGTGGATGAATAAATTATGTGTTAACTAGTAGAAATAGCCTGCTCTTTTTTGCTTTAAATATTTTTCTGGTATGAAACCTTGTTGCCGTGCTGTATGAAGTTTTCCATAGTTTTGTAATTGGGAAAGACTGAAACCATGTTTTAGAAATCCATTTTTTGAAATACTAAACCATATTTACTTGTTAAATGTTTTTCATCACATAATAAAATGAAATCCCATGACAACTGGAAATATGTTCTAAGATGGCTTAAATTTTATTTTATTTAGGTAAATTTTGAAGGATTTTAGGCATTTCTTCAGTTTAAATCTTTAGTTGAGGTTTTGCTTCACATTTTTGTATATTATTCCATATTAAAATTTTTCTTTTGTTTTTGGCCTTGATTGATTTTTCTATGTCCAGTGCATGGTTTGCCTACAGAAACAAAATGATCAAAAAGGTGAAATAAAAACACCCTGATCTTTAACTGAATAAAATTACCTGCTAAATATTCTTTTCTGGCTTGTGTAATGATAAGCCTGTTCCAAATGTAGAATTATAACAAGTATTACACTTGAAGTCACATAAATAAAAAAGTCAGAAGCATAGGGAAATAATTCAGGGAAGAACTTATGGAAACTGATGTAGAAACTTTTCAAGAGTTCACTTTTAACCATTGCATACGGTATAAACTACAAAATGTTTTTTACTTTTCACTGTATCAAAATGTTGTTTTAAAGTTTTATAACACCATGCTTATCCCTAATTTTCAAGCTACATTTTAACATTCTATTATAGTGTGATACAGGTTGAGAATAAATTAGAAAGATCCATCTTCACTAAATTTGCAAAATTCTGATTATGACATGTCAACCATTATATATCACATGTTGTGTTCCTGGCCCATATATAACTTTAAAGGAGACACAAATTTAAATGTTACTCTCTATTTAATAATGTTCTACTGTGCTTTATGAGCCTTTTATAAAATATCAAGCTTTTATTTTCAATGCAGAACTGAGGAGGATATGCAAAATCAATGTATTTTACTTTATATGAGATTTATATTCTTGCTTCTTTCAGTGATGAAAATGTTAGTTGGATATATCTAAACGTCTATAGTGTTTTTTTGTTTGTTTGTTATGCTTTTTTTTCTTTGGTTTTATTTTGTATTCCTAAACCTTCTGTATTATTTTCTATTCACAAATATATTATAATAAAAATCTAAGTCTGATTGATCTCTTAAGAGTATATAAATCTCTGTATCAGGGAGAACTAAGATGTTGACCAAGATTGATTGATAAAAGTGAATTGAATCTTGTTAAATTATTTTCTTTAAGCATTATAGGGGTATCATTACATGATGCACATTTTCATCTTTTAAATGTATTACATTGATTTAAAATTATAATCCTTACTTAACGAAGCATTTTCATCAATTAGTTTATTCTAAAGTTTTGGCTTTAAGAACATATGAGTTATATATATACATATGTAAACTTAGTATATTATATATTTAGCATATATATTCATAAAGCGTTTCATGTTGTTACATAAATTCAATAATTGATAAATCTTTTATTTTGTAAAATTTTGTATTTGTTTTTAAGAAAAACTGCTGGATTTTCTTTTTCTTCTAAAAACTTTCTTTTTTGTTAAAAGGATAATGTATAATGTTATGTGAATTTACTTTATTTACCAAACTGTTGTTTTTGATTTTCTTCTTGAAAACACTTAAAACTGTTTATAGCTATGTTTTGAAAATATGCCAAATGAAATATTAAAAAAATCAGACTGTGTATATCAGTAAGAATAATAGTTTCATACTTAAAAGTTTGCAATTTGATATTGTTTTTTGTTATGTTCTAATATGTACAAAATGTGTATGTTGTGATATTTATGATAACATCTTCCTTTTTTTTCAGTTTGGAACTGTTCATAACTCTATAATCCCTAAACATATATATATTTCTAAAATGTATATTTTTTAAATATTTGTACAAGATATTTCCAAGAGGTGTATTATGGTAAAGTAAAATTTTTTTGATAATTTATCACTGGATGGTATTTATTCTTTTTTATTCAATTCTCTCCCCCCCCAAAATAAATAAATTAATAAATAAAAATTAAATTTTGATACCTCTTTCCATTTTTACATCAGTATTATAAATAAGCTCTTATAATAAATAGAATTACAAGTTAGAAAATTTCCTTTTGTTCAAATTAGTTCCACCTGATTAATTATAAAAATTATTCTTATGAGATAGTTTCAATTGTAATTAAATATGTATTCTACCAAATTTTAGCATTTTGAAATAATTTGTTACTTAATGGTAAAATTGTACTATATGTTAATTTTTTTATATTTCTAATGGGCTGCGAACTATATGTTAAAATCATACCTTATAAATACTTGAATTGGTTTTGTATAAACTTTCCATTTTTATTATCATTAATAACTCATTGTGTGAAACAATTTGATGCTTTAAATTATATTTTTCGATGCATTTCATGATATTAAATTTTTCATTAGTTAATAGATCCTTCATGTTTTCTGTTTTAGCTGAGTAAAATAATTTTTTTACTAGAGAATACTTTGTGATAACATTTAAACTATAGGGATTGTTTTTTTTTATTTTGTTTATAAGTAGAAATATATTTAGTTATTGTTTATATCGGGATCAGAACCATTTTAATTTAATAATTACCATACGTTTTAGATATTATTTATTTTATAGTATCAATTTTGTTTTATGTTGCATGTGTATCAATTGTCTTTGAATATCACACATTTTTAAAATTTTTTGCATGCTTTCCCCAGAATTTTTTTCTGACAATATTATTCTTATTTTAGGAGAAATTTCGATATATGCCGAACATTCATTTACTACTTACATAGTAGAAGAACCAGTTACTGAAATTTCGTGTTCAATTCAGAATCCCACAAACAAAAATCAGTGCACAATATGTTCTTATATAGCACCGTACAGCAGCAAGCTAGAAAGACATATTCGGACACATACTGGCGAGCGTCCCTTTGAATGTTCTGTATGTAAAGAGCGATTTACTCAAAAGGAACATCTTAAAAGACATTCTATTGTGCACTCCAACAGTAAAAGATGTTGAAAATAAATTTGAATTTTAAAGGGATTAAATAAATTTTTAAAGTATATTTTGTGTGTTTCAATATATAGTCATAAAAAAATTTCTAGAGCTTAGCTCAATTTAGTTAGTGAGATTTTTTAATTATAATCTTTTAAGAGTTTTTTAAAAAAAATATCAGGAAATATAATGTATACTCTGAAAATTTAAATCTTTCTAGTTCAAACATTTTCTGATTTTGTTTCTTTTTTGTGAAAATATGAGATTCATTGGTTTAATATATAATATATACTCAATTAGAAATAACATTTAAAAATTATTTGATTTTGTGTCAAAAGAAAATACACAAAGTTTTTTTTTTTTTCAAAAATATACATTTTATGAAAATTTATTTAAAATCAATATATTAGTTGGGAATAATATTCAATCTGCTTTAAAAAAAGTCTCTGTTAAATATTTTGAAATTTTTCCCATGACGTTTTTCTTTTTTTTTTTGAATTTTACCTAGGTTTCTTTCCTTTAAAATGTTTATGACTGCTTTCCGGAAATATCTTAGCTACATACATTAATATAGACTAGCTGCATGGCCCGGCGTTGCACGGGCTTTCACTACTTTTATAAATTTTCCCTTTCCTTCACAAAATCAGCACTTCTAATACTCTTTTAAGATATTTATCAATCTTTGTACAGAGATTACGGATAATATCGTTCTACACAGGGGAAAAAAGTTTTTTTTTTAGGGCTTCATTTTTAAGTTAATGCCTTCAAACTTAAAAAACAACGGAAATTTTTTAAAAAAAAAAATAATTTTAAATATTTCTAGCAAAAGGAAAAAACGAAAAACACTTTTTTTTAAAAACCCGAATTTTTTTAAAGTACAGATGAGGATAATATCATTCTAACCAAAAATTTTGAGATTATTTTGATAAATAAAGAAGTTTTTAAAGATTTAAATTTTGAGTATTTTTAAAAAACGTAAAAAAATTTTTTGATATTCAATTCAATATTTATGGGCCCCCTTTTCTATATATATGTAACCTTTCATCAAACGTAATGGACTGAAAGTTAATGCCTCAAACTTAAAAAATCGATTGGAACAACGGAAATTTTTTTAAAAAAAAAGTGTGAAAAAAATATAATGTAACATATTTTTCGCGAGATCCAGATTGAACCTTGAAACTGCTGTTTGGATATGCGCGTTAAAAAACAAGCCCGGCCGGGGGAAACAGTGAAAAAGACCCTTCAAATAAAAAAAATAAACATGTTCAATTTTGATTTGGGGTTTTTTGTTAAAAATTTTTTGGGGGTTTATTTTTAAGAATTTTCATATAACGTCGAAACAACGGGAATTTTTAAACAAAAACTTTAAAAAAAAATTTAAAAATTTTTTAAGGGGAAAAAATAAAACACATTTTTAAAACCGTAATTTTAAGATATTTTATCAATCTTTGTACAGATTACGTATAATATTGTTCTACACACGGGAAAAAAGTTTCGTGAGATTATTTTTATAAATAAAGAAGTTATTAAGTATTTAAATAAAATTTTGAGTATTTTTGAAAAATCGAAAAACAGTTTTGACTTTAAAATTTTTTTGAATGACAGATTCTAAAAGAGAAAAGCATGAACTTTTATAGTGTAAAATATTTTTTTTCAGTAGCGTGAAAGAAAGTGCAAGCGGAATGATTTAGAAATCATATTCATAAAAACGTATCGATTTCGACTCATTTTAAAAAAATCGTAAAAAATACAAAATAAAATTATTTTGTAAAATAAATTATATCATATCATGGCGAAGTAAATGATCTTTCCGAATATGTAATTATTTTTTGTGTGAGTCTCATGAAAAAAATTAGATCGCGTTTTAAAAACGTCTGAAAAAAAAAGTTCAGAATTTCCTCCTGGTGGTGAAAAATGGTACTAATTGTGCGTTTTAAGGTTTTTAACTAATATCTTTTTAACTAATTGGAATATCGGAATATAAATGGTCAAAACGGATTCCTCGAATCATTCCCGAAATTTTAGTACCTTTGGTGAGTTTCTGCGTCGTGTGGTTTGTGAGAAAATTGGGAAGCATAGATTCATAGATAGATAAGATACGATTGTTTACCTTCAGAGTTTAATAGTGTAGATACTGTATTAACTTGGATCTAAGTTGCACTTTTTCCCCAATGTTAATGCTACTGAAACTAGGAGATTCATAGGAAGAGCAATTTACTGTTTCATGTATGTTCAATGATGGCCACACAAAATGCAACACAGGGAAGGAAGCATGCAAACCATAGGAAATTTACATCATGCGTTGGCGGTGATGAAATATGCAAATCATTAGCATTTTAGCGCAGACGCACATCATGGGCGACCGTAGCACCACCCGCAAGCGCTATAAGAGGAAAACACTTCGGCGGTTTCAAATACAGAAATTGTTTTTTCATCATAAGATGTGTACCTATGCGTCGAGGAAGACATGATGTGTCTTTTGACCAAGTTTCTGAATTTGAGCGAGGAAGAATAGTAGCCTATAGGGATTGCGTATTATCCTTCAGAGAACTGGTCAACGTGTTGGGTGAAATCAAGCAATTGTGATGCGGATCTGACATCGCCAGATGCAGAGGAAAACGACGGTGTCGATCGCACACACCTCGTTGCACCACTTCCCGTGATGACAGGCAGATTGTGCGCATAGCAGTGATGGATCGCACATTCACATCACGAAGCATAGCACAACAGATTCAGTCTGTTACGCATCATTCGATATCAGCTCGTACCATTCAACGCCATTTGCTGCTTAGTGGAATGTCTTACTCTTGACTGGAAACCACAGGTGTTTGCTCCGCCAATGGTGCTATGAACGGTGGACATGGACAGCGGAATGGAACGACACTGTGTTTACTGACGAATCCCGCTTCTGCCTACAATATCACGATTGTCGGATTCGAGTTTGGAGACACCACGGTGAGAGGCTACTGAACTGTTGTGTTATGCATCCCCACACTGGTACTGTACCCGGTATCATGGCTTGGGGTGGTATTGGATTTCTCTGCCGCACCCCTCTAGTACGTATTGCCGGTACACTGAACAGTCTCAGCGCTACATCTCTGAGGTGTTAAAGACCTTTCTCCTCCCATACATTCAGCGCTTGCTATTAGGCATATTCCAACAGTTTAATGCGTTATACCACCCATGGCACGCAATTTTCACGAGTTCTTTTCCCATCAGATTGAACTGCTTCATTGGCCAGCTTGTTATCCCGATCTTTCGCCAATCGAAAATGTGTAGTCCATGCTTGCCCAACTGGCCCGGGATACACCACCCGCTGTTACACCAGATCAACTTTTGCTATTTGTGAAAGCCACATGAACTGCTGTACCCTAAGGATACATCCAAAGCCTCTGATTCTATTTGGTGTGTCAGCGGTTATAACCAACATGTTATCTGCCAAATAAATTGTGCTGTGATATCTCCGGTCCTTCTTGGTGTTGCATTTTGTGTGGCCAGCAGTGTGTTTAGAAATATATAATACACAGTAAAATACACTCAGGAACATTGAAAATAGCGACCCAAGAAGAAAGCATCGGATTGAAATGAAATTTAATACACATAATGACACAGAGAGATTCACTTGATCTCAAAAACAAGACAAACGAATACAGGGTGTGCAACGACACAAATACTGGGCAACTTCAATAGCGCGTTGGACCCCCTCCAGCTGCAATACATGCCGCCACACGGTCCGGCATTAAGTTGATTAGACACCTTATGTTGTCCTGAGGCAGATGGGCCCACAAATCTTGAACAGCCAACTCTAAATCATGTACAGAGTGACACGATGGCATATGTCGTTTTAGCTGATCTCACACGTGCTCTACAGGGGACAAATCGGGGGAGCGGGCCGGCCATGGAAGTCTGAAAATGACGTAGGAAGTCTTGAGCAACCCTTGCTGTATGCGGACGAGCATTATCTTGCTGGAAAATAACCCCTGGGAGACCATTTAGGAAAGGTCCTACATGGGGTCGAAGAATATCATCAACGTAACGTTGGCCCGTTAAGGTTCCACGCATCACAATTAAAGTGGACCGGCTATCATAGGCTATGGCCCCCAGACCATTACACCAGCTGTGCGGGCAGTGTGACGTAGAACAGTGTGGGGGGACTGTACCGTTCACCAGGACACCTCCACAACCGTACACGGTTATCATCTGTCCCCAAAACAAACCGGGATTCATCACTAAACACAACCATTTGCCAATCTGTGACATTCCACATTGATCTGGCTTGGCACCACTGTAGACGCAGTTGCCGATGTTCTGGTGTTAAAGGGAGTGCACGGAAAGGGCGCTTGGATTTAAGATGTGCTTCGCAAGATGTCCGAAATTGTTTGGGAACATTGCACGCCTCCCCCCGTTTGTACGTTGAACGAGTCACTGTGGGGTCCACAAGTGCTGCCGCATGATCCTTCGGATCCCTCTCCTAGGGGGTCTTCCTGGCGTTTCCAGACCCGGTTTCCCCCGGCGTGGGTACCCTGTGTCCACTGCTCCCAACAATTTAACGGCACATTCGAACGATCCAGCTGGCCGCAACACGGCGCGTCGACCAGCCTGCAGTTTTCATCCCGATGATCGGCCCTCTCAAACTCGCTTAACTGTGAGAAATGTCTTCTAGCACGTTTACCTGGATGTTTCGCTTACCAAAGTCTTCCTACATTCGGCAGGTAATCGTCACGTTTATGAATCTTGAATAGGCGTTATACTTTGGGCATCTGTGTGGGCTGATAATAGTCCTAACCCCATATCAAACAAGTCTTTGAGGGGGGTTTGACGATTGGGGGGGTTTTCTGCTGAGTGGCATGACGGCGATTGGTTGGACGATGGAACCCGGGGAGCCGTGGCTTCATTTTGTCTGGGTCGAAAGTTGGAAGGAATTTGGTTTGGGGTGAGAGCTTAGGGGTGCCTCTGTTGGGTGCGGGGTACGTGATCAGTGACCCGTTGGCTGCCCTGGGCGAGATACAGTTCTGGGGGGGCCCTTTTTGCCCAGTGGGTAAGAAGGAGAAAATATTGACAAAATTAAGAAAGTGAAATTTGATATGATGCAAAAAAATTTTATTGCTTTTGGGAAACAAAGGGGATTAAAATCAAGAAGATTCTTTTTGGCCTTTTGTATTATCTTTGGGGGGTAAAAGGGAAATTTAAAATTTTTTGCATATTAGAATTATTGGTATCCGATAGGGGTTAAAAGAATTGCAATATTCTGAATATAGTTTTAAAAGCTAGAAATTTTTAAGAGCATTGCGTATGTCGTCATTGCGCATATATCTTGTACTTTGACGATCATAGAATAAATTTTTGCAAAGATCGTTTATAACATTTGTATTAGCAGATATCCCCAAACGGGACAAGCGTAAGCTAAAAATTGGGCGCATAACGGCTGTATAGAGAAGTTTTTTTTCTATATTAAATAAGATTTCCCCCTTTAGGGGTTAGAGTTTAAAAACATGATTTTCCGGAACTTATCGCGAGCGTATGAAATATGTTTTTTCCAGGTAAGGTGAAAAATGAAAATAATTCCGAGATTTTTTGCTTCCTGAGACCGGGGGATCTGTTTGTTGTACATGATGAGCGGGGTGGCAAAGGATCTTTTTTTGAAAATTATGGCTGTAGATTTTCCAAAGGGTTTATAAATGATTTTCCATTTATCGTAGTAATTTTGTAAAAAAAAGGTGTTTGTTTAATGCGAGGAGATAGTTGTCAAGTTTTGGGGGAAAGATTTGGGAATTTAGGAAACATTTATGTAGAGATTGAAAAGAGGGGCCGAGCAAGTACCTTTCGGACACCCTGCAAAAAAGTTAGATATCGACTCGTTGACTTAATTTTAAAAGAGCGGTTGGTTAGATAGGATAAGGGTGAATCAGAGGGGGGGGTTTTAAATTTTAAAGTGAGTCCATTAATCCAAACACGGTCGAAGGCTTTCTGGATGTTTATGAATCCCCGAATTTTTCCGGCTTATATAGCACCCCTCTTTCCTGATTGTAGCGCCACCTCGGCGGGATGAGATGCGTATTGGCACAAAATTGGATCATTTTCTATCACGTTACGCTTATTTTTCAAAGTTTCCCGGGTTGTACTTAGCTTCCTTCTTGGGTCGCTATTTTCAATGTTCCTGAGTGTAACTTATTATTCACTTCTTATTATTTCTCATTCTAAATTCATTTTTAATTTCGTAAAATTGGATATTGACAAAACCATTTCACACTGTTTTTCATTTTTCACAGAAACTTGTTGAGAAATTGGGGTGCGGCTTAGATTCGAAAAATACGGTATATTCATATTACATAATTTAATTGATTCTGAAAGCAAAAAGTCAGTATGACCAGCCATAATTTTACAATTTAAAAAAAATAAGAATGTTTAACGTTTTTTTCCCACATTTTTATAAAATGTTCAATTTTTTAAAAATTTTCAGTCATTTTAAGTGATTTATGTTTCATAGATTATTGCAAACAAAAATTAGTATGAATTTGAAAATCTGTTCTCTTGTTGATTTTTAATTATAATTTTTCTAGCAGAATCTGGAAAAAACACGAAATTTTTAAAAATATTAAATTTAACATTTCTTAAAAAATAACTAGAGATCTCAGACCTAAACCCATACTAACTTTTATAGAACATAAGTTTGGGAGTATCTACAAAAAATTTCAAGACTATCTGGATCAGAAAAAAAAGCCTTAGAGATTGGAAAACACCTACACCTTTTCAAAATTGAAAATCTGAGAAAAACGCACTTAAAGTTTCTAAACACCCATAATGCCTGTAAAACTTTGTGGCCGTGGTAAATCTTTTTAAATTTCACTATCAGGTAACATAAGAAATTCGTCATATCCGTCTTCCGTTAAATTATATATATATATATATATATATATATATATATATATATATATAGGTCAATTCTACCAACAAAGAGATCACATCCAAACAATAACACTCGACAAACACATAGACAGCAGGAAAATCACACAATGAAGGACAAAAGAGTAATCGAGATAATAAATATAAAATGGATGCTGCAGTATATGAACATTACTGACTTAGGACAGTTATATAAAAATTAAATTATATAAAAGTGCGTTGAAATATGTTTTTTGGCCAGACAACCTCTCCCCTTGTAAATAACACTGAGCAAAAACTAATAGGAAATAATGGATAGAAATATCTAAATCCATTACAAGATAGGAGGTAACTTACCTAAAAATTGCACTTACAAATGCAAAGCCCGCGCTAAATCTGAGTGGAAACATTCAATTTGTTACCAGATTCTATACCCTAATACAGATTTTAATCAAAAAGAGTGGCTGAAATGTAGCACTTAACAAAAGATTAAAATGGAAATAAAATTAATATTAAAGGCATATTATAGCATAACTATAATAACACCAGAGTAAATATGAATAAAATAATATAAGTAATTTCTCAATCTAATATTAGACTATGGAGATAACTATAACAAAAATATTTGTTTATAGTACAAGCTATTATCAATCTCTACACTCTTAATCCTAACTATTTTGAATAGATTTATTTATATAACTATTAATAAAATAAATTGGGTATTTCTGATTTAAGCAATATTTAGTAAAATGTGTATATAGTTAAGCTATAATGTCTGGATTTTTTGACACAAGAAATTTATTACGTTGTATATAGTTACTAACAATATTTCTGAATATAGAAACATGTACATTACTCTCCCAATGAGGAACTTTATAATATTGGTACTAAATTCTTCTTTTATATCATAAATATTAGAAACTATTATATTTTCATATAATTTGACATGTATGTCAAGAAAAATTTGCTTCATTGTTGTTATATTTGTCTGTATTAAATTAAGATATTGTGGATAAAAATTAATGTTAGGTATAAAATTGGCTTGTTTTGCCAAAAATGATTATATCATCTATATAACGATAAATATAAAATTTAGGACTATTCAATGTAACTACTTTCAAAAAATAAATGGGCATAAATTGGCAAGACAGTTACTGCAGGGCCACCTTGTGGCAATCCTTTAATCTGCTGGATAATAGTTACCTTTATGATATATATAGTTCTTTAAGTACAAACCTAAGTAGTGAAAAACAAATCTATCATAATTAACATTATTAAATAAATTGTCTTTTATGTAAATTTACAAGTATATTAATCAAACTTCATCAATATTAATAGAAAGTTAAAGAGATCTTCAAATCTAAACTATGACTGAATGTTTTATCTTTCATTTTTTCAACAAGTGATTTACTATTTTTAAGAATGGCTGTGGATTTAAGATTATTTATTGTTTCATGCAATATTTCATGGAGAATTTTGCCTGTTTTGTTGATATTATATGTATTAAAACCATTTGTAACTGTCCCAAATTTAATGGGTCTTCTATGAAATTTGGGGAGTAAGAAATATATGTGGAAATTTAGGTACCTATTATTAATTTGAATTTTAACTTTTATGAAATGCCAAGATGTGCTTGTTTATTTCTATCAGAAACAGAAGACTTAATAAAAGCTGTATTATTATCGAAATATTTGTTGATCAATAAATTATAATAGTATTTACATATGAAGGCAAAATTTGGCACTTTTATCAACATAAACTATAATAAATTTATTTTGTAAATTTTAATCTGATTCTTAATATTATTAAAAAGATTTTATTATTCGTACCATAGTTATATTTATTAAGCTGCTTTGTAATTTTATCTTGTGAATTCTGTGAATGCCCTATAGGCATACTATATTTAGTAAAAGCTATTTTGTATATAAAATGCCTCATATCATTATTATATAACCTGATTTTGATAATTTTATTATTATTCGGAAATCATTAATCTAAAACCAGTACCTTTATTCATAATATTTCTAAGATTATTGTCTTTTACAATATTGAGATCACCAGTAACAACATGCTTGTGATGTTGATCAATGAAATCTTTAAATTCACTACATTTACATATTAAGTTATCTTGCTTTATAGGCACATTATAGTTAAAAATTGATCTACCTATTTTTTTTATTGTATTTAAAAGCTTTTTTAATAGTGATATTTTGTATTGGGAAAGATGACATGTGTTTTTTAAATATGTCAGAAAAATTAACATTATCATATGATTTATTCATATATAAAAGTGTACAGTATTCTATTTGATATTTTTATTTACATTAACATTTATGTGTTATGTTTGTTTCAAAAATTTATGAATGTCCTCCACAATATGCAAAGCATGACAATCTTTAATTTTATTTGAAATTAGCTTGTCTCTGTAATACGTAATTTGTCTTAATGAGTCCAAAACATAAAAGATTTAATGTGTTTTATGTTAAAATTGTTATCAAAGCTATTACAAATATCTATAATACTATCTGAAAGGACTTTTTGGTCTCTACTTAATCTTTTAGTTCTAGCCCCTCTATTTTTTTTAATTAGATATTATAATAAGGAGGATCGTGGCTTGCCTTGTCACGAGTTCGAGCCCAGTACCACTAAAGACCCGCCGTGTAGAGCAGCGATGCACGCTAAATCTGTCGAGAGCTGAAACGTCCTTCCATTGGTGTGGTAGTTAGGAGAGGGAGGTACCAGCTCAGGTGTCGTCCACGTCACTTGACCATAGTTCAAAATTACGTGGTCCGTCGCCAAAAGCCCTCGTGTAACTGAACAGTGCGACGTTAATATTCACTCACTCACGCCTGTAAAGTCTTAATTTTTTCAATATGTTATTTTCCAACTTATGTTTTATATATATGAAAACACTACTTAAATTAATCATGACTGAAAACATTTTTTTTAAATTTAAAATATTTTTTACATAATAAAGATAGTATTTGTTACAACGATATTCAGCCTAAATCCTAACACAATATTTTCATAAAAGTTTTAAAACAAAGCATTTACATACCACATAGTAATGATTCTAACTTAAGGTAGAAATCACTAGGTTTATACTTAAAATGAATTCTTTAGTTTTAAATTGAGGAAGTTTAGCAAGTTTTAGTCTCCCAAAAAGTACTCAAATACCATAATATAGTACCACGATATGTTTACTATAATGTAGTTTGGCACACATCATGGAAATATTCAGTTTTTTCTGCAAATTTGTAGTTAGAACACTTGTGTTTGGAAGTCTTATTGCAGTAATCAGCGAATGACTGCTTTTTAGATGTATCATTTTCAGTAGTATTCCATCTGTTCTAAATTTTGTTTCTCATAGCTACCTGGGAAAGTTTTGGCCGTGGTATTTTCTCATCAAGAAAAAATTAATGAAAAAGCTACTAAGTTACGAATATAACCTATTTTTTTTTTTAACAAAAAGCGGTCTTGAAATCAATTTTAACTAAGCAACTATTAGAACTCTCAAGACAAAATCAAGCAGAAATAATTTTAGTAATGAAAATTGAAATTATTAACCATTTCACACTGAAAGAATTGATTGTAATCAAGAATATTTTTTAATTAATTCAATTAAAGAATGACAAAATGTTTTAAAATGAAACCAAAACCTAAGCTCAGAAAACTTCAAATATCATAGAAACTATTTTATTGTCAGATCTGAAATTTGGGGTGGCAAGCTTCACAATGATATGGGCAACAAAAAAAATGCAAAATACAAAAAAATTTAAGAATCTATGCTGTGACATTTTCGATTGGGTTGAACCTCACCCATCTATTCATGCGAAATTTTATGGCCTCAGACAGACGTTAGGTGACAAGAGCACGTGGCTATGGGGTCATTGTGTATTGTCTGACCTCGGAAAAAAGCCGACATCCATTCTGGAAGTTACAATAACCAAAGAAAGCCGGTGACAATAGTTTGACGTATAGGCGAAGCCTGTATGAAAGCCGGTACCGAGAGAATGGGGTTATAAAACCCAGGTGGTGTAATGAATAAGAGTTTTAGAAGTTAGATGAGAATTATGGCGCCCTTAGATTCCAGACAGACCAGGAATGTGTTTGTGTTTGTCGCACAAATAGGAGACGAATGTGGCCCGAGGACGAGGGCAGAACTTTTTTTTTTGGCCTGCCAATGAGGAAGCCGAGGGGCGTGTTGTGGACCCACCCCTGGTGTTTAAAAGGGGTTGATTTTGAGGAGAAAGGGACAGAGAGGAAAAAACTCGGAGATGGAGCCCTGGATGGAAACTGAGAGATAGAGCCCTGGGTGGAGACGAAGAGAGAAAATCTTGGAGAGAGCCCTGGAGTGAGACAGATAGGGAGCCCTGGAGTGAGACAGATAGAGAGCCCTGGATGCAGACAGAGAGAGATCGAGCCCTGGATGGAGACAGATAGAGAGCCCTGGAGGGAGACAGAGATCGAGCCCTGGATGGAGAAAACTGGATAGGAGCCCTGAAAAGAAAAGGGAATAGCGAGTGCCTTTCGGAAAAAGGATTGAACTCCCGTGAAATAGACTGTCCGCCCGGCTTGGCATATTTATTGGACTTTTTAGTGACCTATGAAGCGAATAAATACTGCTTTAATTTTAAAATGAGGCTGTGACAAATTTTCTTGTTTGCTAACTACTCACGACGTTACAATGCAATTGATTTCAGTTCATATACAAGAATTCAATTAACGTGTCAATTAAAGCTGACAGAAATGATAACATACTGCTTACTTTATTTGCACTGGTGTAGCTAGTCCTAAGGGGGCCTTATATCAAAACTTTCTTGGGGGCCCCTT
Source organism: Trichonephila inaurata madagascariensis (assembly GCA_019973955.1). Classification (NCBI taxonomy): domain Eukaryota; kingdom Metazoa; phylum Arthropoda; class Arachnida; order Araneae; family Nephilidae; genus Trichonephila; species Trichonephila inaurata. Next base: position 1,344 of record BMAV01002477.1, on the reverse strand, counting down.
TTTGGAAACCTTTAAAATATCGCGAGGTTTTGCTTACATACGTAGGGGCCCCGTATCATTGATACGGTGGTAGCTATGCCCCTGTTTATTTGTTAAATGAAACATGTTTAAAAGTGATATTAATGCCAATTTCTATTAAAAAATAGGAAACGTAAATTTCTTCAATCGTCACCGTGAAACTATTTAAGGATAACGTAAAAAAGCCGTAAGGTATCTCTTTTGACTAAAATCACGCAGACTGTATCCTATCTGACCACACGAGTCTAGCTTAAAAAAAAAAAAAGAAATTTTTTCATTTGCTAAGCCACTGCGAAACCTTTTTTTGAAAAATATTCTATAATTTCGTTTCCTTTCTAGTGATTACTTTTGTTCCGCATAAGCACTACCGATAGCAGAAATGAAGTCTAAAAAAAAAAAAAAAAAAAAAGTGCGTGGAACGCCACGCGATAGAAGTGAAACTTCTTTGGTGACGTTGGAACATTGATTATTTGCCCTAATAATCCAAACTGACCGCGTACTTGTCCCAATCACCTAATTTGCATGAAAGGTATTCGTAGCGAAATGACTCTTTCTGATACCAAATTTCTGGAATTTCTGGGTATAAAAACCATTATATTTTGATAAATTTGGTATATATTTTTCCTATTTAAACTTTATCGGCAATCGTAGTATACTTTTAATGTGTCTTCTAAATTAATTCCCGGTAATATATGTTATGAAATATTTTTGTGCTCAGCAATATAGGCGTTCTCAAATTATCTCTAAACCATAATCTATCATAAATTGAGCGCCCGTGACCGAAAGGATTATCAATGAATCGCCTTTGAAAATCTTTGTGAGCATTTTTATGGGAATCATAGTCTTTGTAACGTAAGATAAAATTTATTATTGATTTACATGCATCAGTTCCAACATGCACTAGACTTGTTGAGGGCTCTATCTATGCTGTCATTAGAAGAGTCTCAATAGCATTCCCATCCCTTAAACTGGGCATTGAGAGTATTTTGCAGTGGTTTTTTCCGTGCTCGATATTCTCTCATGTACTCTGATGGCGATTTGGCAGTAGCTCTTGATGAATTTGCACTATTTTTCTGTTTTTTTTTCACTTTTTCGACTGGACTTGCTGCTAGTTTTTCTTTTTTTTTCTTTTTCTTTCTTTCACGAAACTCTTTTCCTCTTTGTGCATTTGATTCATGCATTATGACTAGAACTAATAATAATTAAACGCAAATGAAAATTAAAAAAAAAACAAATTAGCCACCGAACACATAGCCATGTAGCCAAAAATCTAAGGAAATGTTTCAAAAAGGCACGCTTTTACTGCGAGAGCTATTTTTTAATTAT
>BMAV01002476.1:0-44720 GCA_019973955.1 Trichonephila inaurata madagascariensis | reverse complement strand
AATGTAAATTCGAACCTACTGAGCCCCGGTATTAGCTTTCCTAGCAGAATAAAAAATTCTTGTGTATACAGAAGAAATAAAAAAAATTAAGTGTTTTTTTTGTTTTGTTTAATAATGCGGCAAACTAAAAAAATTAACAAATCAAACTACACCTCAGAATAATTCCAAATTTAGCTAAAAAAATTGTAATTATATGTAATAATTAGTTCAATTTTAATAAAATAAAGGTTTCGAGACAACAAAACAACTGTCAAACTATATTTAACACAACAAAGACCGAAACACATTATTTTAACAAAATAAAACTAATATAACCTTTTTTTAAAAATCATTTTGAAGTTCAATTTTTATATGTTGTGAACGAAAAAATAACTCAATTGGACTGAAATATATAAATAACTATTTTATATTTTTTATAATAATTAATACAATTTAATATGAAACTGGACTCATAACATTGCAACTTGATATTCCACCTCAGAAATAATTCATAAAAAATAACTTGAATTGAAGAAAAATTCAATTACAAATACAAATTAGAACTTTAATAATTGTCAAAAAAAATGATGAAAACAACAACACACAAATGTAAATAGAGTGGTCATTGAAATGTACTGAATTGCAGCAACTTATAACTATAAATTCTTACAAAACGTCTTTCGAAGCAGTTTAGGTATTTATTACTAAACCAAAAATTCAAAGTGACAACATACAAGCACTTTTACTCATGAAACAATTACTACTTAAAACAAGAACTCAGAATTGCTGGTTTTATTTTCGAGAAGATTTCATTCAAACCTGAGAAATGAGTTATTTGTAGAGTTATTATATTCTGAACATAAAAAAACAATGTTTCTATCTTGATAAATTTTTGAGAGTCAAATCTTTAATAAAATACAATAATAATTATTATAGAATAAAAAGTTTTGTATTGTGAGTTACCACAATAAGAAAAGAATGTACACAAGAGTATTCAGTGTAACAATGTAATTTGCAACTAATTCCTAATTTTGAAAAGCGATTCTTATAGAAGCTCTCTGGAAATAACCATCTGAAATTTAAGCTAAATTATTTACTCCATTCAAGTCTCAGTTTTCTAGCCAATTTTTAAATTATTAAATTTAATTATTTTTAATGGTAATATTTCAATTTTTTATTACATGATAAAAAACACAGTTGTATCATTTATGATAAATTGCATTCTGTTAAATTAAATTTTTTAATATAGTTAATTTGATAATTAATTCTTATAGAATTATTCAAATTTCGAACAGAATTCATAATATTCTTAACAACACATTACTAGCGATGCTGTATGAATAAGTATTCACATGAAATAAACAAAAATATTGAGACAAATTTTTCTCGAAATTAAATTACCTATTATTAACTAAGCATAATAAAAGGATTTAATGCAACTGGTTTGTGTTACTCAATTGAATTGAATTATAATATGATTTTGCTGTATATGCATATAGATAGAGATATATGTATGTTTGACATTACAATCATAATAAAAAGCCAGAGTTTTGTGCATACAGCAAGGTGTTAAATTTTTTAAAAAAAATACACATATTGTTATATTATAATGTGTATTTAATAGAACTTCAAGAATGTAATGTTACCTGTAATGGATTAAATATTATTCTATTTATATACATAGAATACTATAGAATTTTAATATATAAATAGAATTTTTCACTTTTAATTAAAGATAATAATTTTAAATTAGAATTTCTTTTTAAAGGAAAGGAAAATAAAAAGAAATATTTCTAAGGGCTGCGGATTGGTTTACCATTGCAGACCTAGTACATTTCCCGGAAAGATGGTTTTTTATGGCACCTATAGGGGATACCAATCGCCGCAGGTAATTTAGCCAGCTTCATCTACTAAATTGGGATGGAAACCGTATTAGGATTTTTAAATTTTGCCGAGGAATTAGCAAATACGCACTCATGGTCTTTTACTGCCATAATCGAAGACATGGCCACTGTCGATTTTCCATCAGAAAATCCACCAACTGGGGGGGATCGAAAACCCCCAACCTTAGGCGTAAAAAGCCGAGACAAACCAATAACGCCCCAGCTTCCGAATGTACTAGGATTAAATTTTAAATTTTAAACAATAGATATATATTAGTAAAACCAATTTTAAAGTTCAGGAAAGATAGTGTCTTTAAAAGGAAGTAGACTAGAATAAACTTCCACACGAACCAGTGTCCTATCTATTTTTAGATTTCAGGATAAAGTTGCAAAATTTTTTTAAAAGAATTCAGATTCTTGTTCTCCCCACCCACCCAAACCCAAATTTCACCAAAAGAAACCCATTTTTAAGTCCCAAAGGGGGCCCCTGCAAGTTTAAATCCAGCAAAGTTAAGAATTTCTTTGAACGGCTTTCATATTGTAGCAGGGCGTCTCGAAATGCGCCCGGAAACATATTTTTGGGCTAGAGTCTTAATGAGGGCGCCACTGCACCGATCCCGTGGTAAGGATCTAAGTCCGGTAATATCCCGCAAAGTTACCGGAATTTTCAAAATCCTATTTTATATTCCTGTAAGGCGCTTCGAAATGGACCACAATCGTGTTTTTGGTGCCGATAACACCGCAAGTGTTCAAAATATCCGGCTTAGAAGGAAATTTTCCGGACACGAACTTGCGGTCCTTCGACGCAAAATCCAGAATATTTCGAGAAGTTACGGAATTTCGGAAAACGGTTTTTAAATTTGGGCACCTGTCTCGAGACGCACCGGCGAAACCTCTTTCACACCCCCTGCTATGGGGGGGAGGGTGCCCCTACACCCCGTTTCCGTCGAAATTCTATGGACTGCCCTATCCGGAAAAGTTACAAGAATTTCTTAAAACTGATCACAGATTCTTGTCGGGTGTCACCGATTACACCAGGGAATCCATTTCGGGAGACCAGTCGTAGAGGGGCCACCCTTTGGATGGTGCCCCAAATGAGTGAAATTCCGGCTTTATCCGGCCACAACCGGCAAACTTTCAGAGATTTTTTAAAAGTGATTTCATATTTAGGTTCAGCGCCTCAGACTATACCAGAGGACCCATTTTCACGACCCTCGGATGCGTGGATCATCCCAAACTCCTCACGTGGTCGGGATCCCAAGCGCGGAGCCCTAGCTTCGCTCTATAACGATAAGTAACTATTAAATACACGGATTCGAAACGTGTCGTATTTTTCTTTTTGTTAGTGTTAGAATTTAAATTCTTTACAATTCGAAACCAAAAAACTAAATATTAGCTTTCCCATCAGAAAAAAAATTTGGTTGTAATGATTTAAGTGTTTTTCTTTTCATTTTGTAATGCAGCAAAATAAAAATAAAGGCTATTATCAAATTATACAGATTAAAACAAAATTGAAAAAAGGGGCTAATATTTTCTGATCAATACACTATTTCCAATATAATTAATACGCAAAACTCAGAAATAATTCATAAATAAATCACTTCAACTAGAGACAAAATTACAAATTAGAATTTTAATGATTGTTAATTGTCAATAGAGTGATCATTTCAGTTCTTACAGAATCCATTTCGAAACAGATTATTGACTCATGAAACAATAGCTCTTATAAAAACCAAAATAACTTGTTTCAATTTTGGAGACCTGAGAAGTTATTTATTCTGATATATTGAATTTCGAAAGGGAATTTCACTTGTGCAAATAATAAAACAACAAAGATTAATAATAAACATGTGAAACGGATTTGTGCTACTCAATTCGTAATTATTTCGATATAAATATATTATAATAATTTTGTGTTCTTTTGACATTGCGCTTATGTATAAACTTTTGGAAGTGAACACATATAACATGGTATACAAATTCTTTTTTAAAAAAATACATATATGTTACAGGTACATCAAACAAAGTATCTATAACATGTGTATGGAATCGGACGAGTTGGAAGGGTATCGTATTATAAAAAATCAATGGGGCGACGATTCATGTTTTGTTAAAATTTTTTGATTTACACAACACACCCGTGTGTCTGCTTTTTAAAAGCATCAAATTTCTTATTAAAAAAGATGATCGGTACTATTTATTTTTTACCGTATTTTTTTGGGCAAACTTTGTCTTTTTTGGGAGATAAATTTTAATTTTTTTAAAACAATTTTATTTACCAAAACTGAACGAAAATAAAGAAAAAAATTTAAAAAATTTGTATGAAAGGGCTTTCCCCTAGTCAAGTTCGCGTAAAAAAAAAAATTTTTTTTTATATACGTCGGCTCAGTTGTGTAGTGAATCCATACAAGAAATATCACTATTGAAACAGTAATTACTTCTTTTAATTTTTTGAGCGTCCTACGTTGTCTTAAAATGGATTAAGAAGCCCCGTAAGTTCTTTCCGAAAATATTGAAAGTGTTACAAATTTTGGGACTACAGTATTTACTTTTAATTGTTGGCTCTGTTTGTTCATTTTATTCAATGCATCTCACTATGAATCTCCCGGGCTATTGGCAAAGGACACGTTATTTTGAACTATGAAGTGACGGGGAATACCTGAGCTGACGCCTTACTCTCCACGCTATCACGTTACTTTTAACGCGGGGGGTTTTGAAAAAGTAGTTTTTAAACCCCAACACGGTAATAATTCTTCATTGGTAAGCACGGACACGAGTTTTTGACCATGACCATTCGCGGATATCGCGACCATACCTTTTAATCGGGTTATGGAACAACTTTTTTTTACCACTATTCTAAACATTTGAATTTAAAATTAAAACAATACTCGCTTGTTCATATTTATTTTAGCTTGTATTTTGCCCCATTTTAATGTTTAATAAACTAAGTTGGGTAGAAAAAGAAAAAATTTTTAAATGATCTTCCCTTTTTTTTTACAATTTACTGTTATACATGTAATTGGGAACAAAAATTATGTTAACTTTTTGGGTTTAAAAAAAAGTTTAAAGGGGTTTTTTACTTATATTTATACCATGCATAATAGTTTATGACAATAACTTTCCCAATGTTAAATTAAATATAAAAGAAAAAAGACAAAAAAATGTTTATTGTTTTAAAAAAATTACAAATTAATTAAAAGGGAAAATACATTTAAGGGGGAAATTTAGCTTCAATATTTTTGATAATTCCTTTTTATATTGGTTGAAAAAAATGATAATGTGCTTTTCCCGAATTAATCATCGACATTTAAAAGCCCTCGATATTTTTATTTATTTATTTTATTTTTTTTTTCTTTTTTCATATTTGTTTTTTATTGTTTTTGAATTCACTCACATAAGATGTAGATAATTGTTACAATTTTTTTAAAACCCTTTTTTTTGGTTTTATTATGAGATAATTGTTTTTATTATAGTTCAGAATGAATTAAATGATTTTTCCCGGAATGTTTTAAAATTTAAAATTTTTTTTTGGGAACTAAAAAAACAAGCCCAAAAATTTAAGCTTTAAAGTTCCACTTTTTTCAATATTTAATTATTTGGGAATTCTTTTACTCTTAAATGATCGTATTCTTAGTGATACAATGGGTTAAAGAAATTTAAAGCAACAAAATTGTTTCCCAAAACTTTTCTCAGAAAAAAAAATAAATGTGTAATTTTAACGTATTCGACAGGAAATGCATTTTTCCCACAAAAAAGAAAACCTTTTAAAAGGGGAAAGGGTTTTTTTTTCCCTCAATCGAATGGGAAAAAAAATAAAGGGGGGGATCTTATTTGGAATACGATTTCAAGAATTACTTTTTCGTTTTTGCATTGCATGCCATTCAGTAAAATTTAAAAAGGTGTTACGTTATCTTAAAAAAAAAAACGAGATGCAAAAGGGTACGCTTGCGTACAAGATTTATCTGTGTGAAAACACGTCATTGAGGTGGAAAATGTGAAATCTGCAACATTGCACTTATTGAAAAAAAACACAGTTTCAATTTAAGGTTTGGTGTGTGACCCATTGCTGGGGAAAATAGGTGGGTTTTATTGGAAATTTTATAATTTCTCTGTATTAGCAATACAAAAGTAGTAATCACATGTTTTTCAAAATCGCATACACCCCATTATTTAAAGATAATTTTAAAATATTTGTTAAAGGGGAAAAAACTTAATTTTTTTTTTTCTTTTTTTTCATGAAGACATTAAATTTTTAAAGAAAAATTTCTGTATTTGGTAAAAGTGTGTGGGGGTTTTGCAAATAATCTCTCTCTCTCTCTCCCCTTTCCCCTTTTTTTATAGATACATAAGAACCAGAACATTTTTGGGAGATGTCTGAAAATAGATGCCCCTCAAAAAACAAATTTTCCCGGCAGCCCAAGGGAAAAAAAATAAAACGATCAAATAAAAAAAAAAAAATAATAATCATTTATTGAAAAATTTTAAAAAGATTCTACGGTGTTTTATAGGAGTAGAATGGATTTATTTCGTTGGCCCTTTCCCCAAAAACATTTATTACAGTGATGCTTATTATGTTGGGCCCCAAAAAAAGAGTAATACCTGGATTATATTTTTTTTTTTGGGCAGGTATGAGACGATTTTGTTCAGATCATTAAACGAAAACATTTGTTTTAAAAAAAATGGAAAGGGGGTTTTGGGGTTTTTTCCCCCTCAATTTAATGCATAGTAAAAAAGGGGAAAAATCAGAATAACTTTTGACGTTTATTACGCGTATTAGGTTTTTTTAAAAACAATTAAAAAAAATGTTAGTGCTTACTTTTTTAAATCTTCAGAAAAAAATTTTGGGTAGATTAAAATAACAAATTAAAAATACTTAGATCGATTGTGCATCGATTGTGAATAGCGTCGCCCCATTCAGCGCCCCGACAGCTTTTGGCAACAGACCTCGCCAAGTAACGTCAACCAAAGTCAAGTAACGAAGCCGACACCCTGAGCCGGGACCTCCGCCCCAAATTTCCCACAAAAACCAATGGGGAGAAGGTTGAGCTCTGGACAGTTTTAAATGTGCATCGCGCCCCTACACGGCGGGGTTTTTCAGCGGTCTCGAATTTCATGACACGCAGGCAACGATTCCGTTCCCTTTTTCCCACTAGGTTACCACATACACTTATCATTTTGGGATATAATACTGAATACTGAAATCGCTTTTTCGACTCAAAAATTTTTTTTTCCTTTTTTGGTTATTTTTTTGCATCATGAAGTAAAAACCCTTTTTAACTGATGCACACCAAGCGATATTTTAAAAAAAATTTTCGGGTTTTTTTAAAAAAAATTGAAAAATTTTTTCAAAACCAAGGGGGGGTACAATTTTTTTTCGGCCCAACCGAAACTTATTTTGAAAAATTTTAAATTTTTTACACCGGGTTATTGGGGTAAAAAATGGTTATTTGGTACCCAAAATTTTTTGGAAAAATTTTAATTTTTTCAAAAAGGAAAAAAAAGTAAAAAGGGATTTTTCGAATAAAACCTTTTAAAAAGGAAGTATTTTTAAAGGGCCCACTTGAAAGGGGAACGGTTAACCTTTCCAATGAAAATTTGAAAATTTTCCCGAAATTTTTTTGTTTTTTCCGGTTTTTTAAAAACAAATTTATTTTCCCCTTTTTCCCCAAAACTTTAATTTTAACCTTAAAGGGAAATTGGGGGCCTAAAATTTTTAAATTTTTTTTCCCAAACTTTTCTGGGGAAAAAATTTTTAAAACAAATTTAAAAATTTTTAAAAAAAGGCGGGAATTTTTCAAAAAAAGTGGTTGTTTTCAAATAATTTATTTAAAATTTGGAAAAAATTTTTCCTACCCAAACATAAACAAAAGAAAGTAATGGGCCCCTTTAAAAAATGTTTGTGTCTAAATGTTAAAATTTTTAAACGACAACCCTTTTAAACGGAAAAAAATGCGTTTTTTTTTTCCAACAAAAGGGGGACTTTTTGAATCTTTCCACATTTTCCCCCTTTCCTTCAAAAAATTTTACCCAAGGTTTTTTTTTTTTAAACCATTCACATTTTTAAAAAACCCCAAAAACATTGCATTCAATTCGTTTTTTTGGGTTTTATATTTTTATGGGGGGAAAAACCCGGGAAATCTTCCAAAAAAGTTGGGATTCTTCAGATGGCGGGGTTTTTATGGCGTGGTGTCTGGGGGTTTTTTAGGTGTGTTAGTTAATTTTAAAATAAAGTAGACAACATAGTTCAAGAAAGAAACTAGTTAAAAACTAAACAATTTATTAAAAATTAAAAGGGGAATATTTACAGGGGGAATATTTAAAAAGAATGGGGAAAGTTAGAAAAAGCATTTTCGGAAGAAAAAGGAAGTTAGATCACATTATTTTTAAGGGAGGCAATTGGGGATTAAATAGAATTCATTATGGTGCTAATAAGACTTACCGCCGGGCCCGCGGACGAATGATGGGAAACTCGTTATGGAAAACTATTAAGTTTTTACCCCCCTTGGCGGGACAAAAATAAGGTTGACGCGGGGGCCGATTTTCCTAAACGAATGTTGGGGGGCCTCTGGCGAAAAAGGTTCATGTCGGCTTTTTTAAAAAAAGGACCCCTAGATGGCGTTGATGTGGAATACTTTTTTTGATTAGAATTGCCGACCTCGGTAAATGTGATATGATCTAACTTTTTACAAATGGAATATCCTACATTTATTTTGAAAATTTAGAAAGGTTCTAGTGTGCGGAATTCATTTTATACAGCCGTTGTACATTTCCTATAATATAATATTTTAGACAATAATTAGACCGTAAATGTTTCGTTTAAAAAAAAGAAAGAGCAGACGATTTTTTGGCTCTATTTTTAACTTCGATGCCCTTTTGCGCCTATTAATGCTAATTTTTGGTTTTATTGAACGAATTAACGATGAAAAAAGGAACAAACCCAATTTTCGTTATTTTTTTTTAATTATTTATCTCGCTGTGTTTGGGAATTAATTTTTTTAATTTGTGTACTGCTTAATTTAAATTGGTTCATTTTGGGGATTTTTTTGTCAACATTCGAATTTAATAACAAAAATAGAGAATCGGGTCTTATTGATTTTTTTTTTAAATTTTTTTTTTTAAATTTCCCTATTTTTAAACTGTTGTTGCAAAGATCGAGTTATCGTTTTGCCTAACTGAAGTTTTACGGAAACATGTTATGAATTCTTTTTTTCCCCTTTTTTGGGAGATTACCCAAAAAATGATTTCAATCCTCTGTAAATATTTCAATAATATTAATCGATGGGGTTTTTTAAAGAAAATTTTTATCCAAAAAGAATTTTTTTGCGAATTTGAACTCCATTAAAGTAGTTCTTTTTTTAATTTATTTAGTCTAGATTTGGGAAAAAATATGAAATTTGTAAAAACTTATTACCCGCTAATTTTTCATGCTGAAAACCCTTCTGGTTTGATACTTTACCCAGAAAAACCCAATGTATATATATATATATATATAAAAGGATTATTGCTAAAAGGTTAAAGGGGGTATTCTTGATTACACTCTTTTTTCAAAAACAAACGTTTAATATTGGACAATAGATAGGCCCTACTAACTACGACAGACGTTTACATATATAAAAAAAGATTTACAATTGATTAAACACATCTGGCTTTTAACGAAGCCTAGACGTTTTTGATGACATTTTAATTTTCACGATAGTCCCCTGGTATTTTTTGGGTTGAGAGGACCTACGCGTCTCTTTTTTGTGAACAAGGGGGTGTTGGGCCCCTACTCGGCCACTATTTTTCTTTTGCTTTTTTTTCCCCAGCCCCGGATCGTTTAGCTGTCAGGGCCCGGTATGAAGGAATATACTTTCTAAAATAACCCCTTTTAAACCAAGGAAATTTTTGAAACATTTTTTCCGTTTTTGGCCTAAGTTACAAACTACCCCCTTTTTCCGCCGGGTTGAATTATACCGCTTTTTGGATCACATACCCCAAAAATTAATTTTCCCCTGAAAAAACTGACATTTATTTTGGATTTGCCCGGCCGTATCTGGACGCGGTTTCAAACCCAACACGAGCCAATTTTTTTAAAAACCTCTTTTCATCAGTAGCCGGAATTATTATATCATCTAAATAAATAATTAATGTACCGTTTCTTAACAATTCTCTAAACACGTAATTAATGTATCTTTGGAAATAGTTACTGCTAATAGAGAATCCAAATGGCGCTTTTAAAAATTCTTATTGGCCAGTTTCCAAAACGCGGTATATTTTTCTACTGCTTCATCAACATCTACATAAAAAAATGCTTTTTTTAAGTAAATGTCGTGAATATTTTCCCTTTCCCCCAATTTTACATAATACCTTCTCAATTATGGGGAAGTGGATATATGCCCCAAATTATATTTTTTTGTTTAATTTTCTCTGTAATCTATACACAATCGTATTGTTCCATCATTCCTTTTACACACCACAGCCGGAGATGAAAAATCGGAACATCTCTCTCTAATTATTCCCTGTTCTAACCCCTCATCCCATTTGCTTTTTTAGGCAAAAAACGGGCCCACCGTCCTTTTAGCATCCGCGACAGAAAAATTATTTTCATTTTCAAAGCAGTTGTGATTCTGTTTGTAATTTTCTATTAACGTCTGGACTTATTCCACTATTCGAAATGTGTGATATAAACATTCATCCCAAAGTTTTCCGATACCTTGCAAAACCCTGCTTCTCCCTGACACCTAACGGTTCCCTCCCCCCCTTTTTAAACATGACCTCGATTTTTTAAGAACTCATAAACTTTTATCTCCCCCTGCCGCTAGTATTTTTTTTTTCCCCCTCCCTTCCGAATCTAAAATTTTTTCGCCCAAAAAAACTCGTCAAAACGATTTTAGAAAATTTTTTTCTTTTTGGCGTACTATGTATTGATAATTACTAAATTCGCGCCAGAAAAACCAAAATAGCACTTAGAGGGGGATCATCAACAATTTTAAATCTACATACTGCGACTCATTAAATAAAAAATTATTTTGATTAGGAATACAAGTTTCAATTTGATTTTTCGATATATAACCTGTACTTTTTTTTTTAATTTCTGACTACATCGTTTTCTTTTTGTGCAATTCCTTCGAAATGGGCCCCACAGACATAACACGACACTGCTTTTTGGCTATTCTAACATTTTGGGTTTTGTTTTGGGAAAATGTCTTTGGAATGGTTTTTCATTAACTATGTTCGCGCAGATTTTACTATAAACATCATCGTTTTACTCTTAAAAGTATTTGGGTCTCGCGAGGGTTTTGTAGATATCTGTTTTCGGGGAAAAGAATAATATATCGCACTCTTTTTTTAATTCATCTGGCGTCATCCAGATCCGCCTGGGTTTTTTAATATGTGAGGCCGTTTCTGGCCCAAGGTATCTAAAAAATTTTTCACTGATCATTAAGTCAAATAGGGGTTTAAAATCAACAACGTTCCCAATTTTTTAAATAATATTCAAACATAGCACTTTAAAAAAAAGTAGCGAATTGTACCGGGTTTCATCTGCTTTCCCTTTTTGGCTTTTCTAAAATTGAGTTTTAAAAATTCCCGGGGGGTGGGGGGAAATTTTCTTTTAATTAAATTTAACTAATTCGTAATCTTTTTTTTCGTCATCTTTAATATAAAGCGAAATGTCATATCTTTCACACCAAAAAAGTTAATGAGGATTTTTCCCATTTAAAAATTTTTTGGGGCATTTTAACTCTGCATGATCGTTCTAGGGATTGGGAAAAAAAAAGCAAAATTTTTTATTTTTTTGTTGGTTTTTATAGTCAGCGTTTTTTTTCACCTTTTTTAAATTTAAATTTTTTTAAATTAAGGGTTTCCCCCTTTGAACTTTGTTGTGTTGCTTGCCCTTCTGCCAAAGTTTTCTGACATATATATGTCGAGTCAACCTGCATGTTAAATTTCAAAATAAAAGAAAAAATTCTTTTTGTATTTTTAAAAAAGTAGGAAATCAATAGAACCATTATCAATTTTTTTTTCACAATTACTTCAACTAAAAAAGAAAAAGGACAAAAGAAAACATTGCCCTTTTTTAAAAATTTTTTTATTAAAATACCCCTGTAGAAAAAGTTCTATGCAATTTTTAAATTATAATTCCGTTGAGTTTTTTAAAATTTTAATTTTTTTCAAACCCTTTCATTCTTTTAAAACCGGTTTTCTCATTTAAATCAATTTTCTCCTTCGTCAACTCTCCCAAACCACTTTTTTCCCGCCCAGCGTTTAACAAAGGGTTTAAAAATTTTTTTTTCCCCCGCAAAACGATTGAAATTAAAAAATAATATTTTTAAAACAAAATGGAAGCTTTTTGATTTTCACATTTAATCGTTTTTTTTTAAATATTATATGATTTAAAAAAGACTTTTTAAAATTTAGTGCGACGACGGGATTTATTTTTCATATAATATTTAAAAGAAATACTATAATTTTAAAACTATGAATTTTAAAAAACGGTGTTGGGGTTTTTTTAAAAAATTTTTAAAATCGCACTATTCACCTACTCGAGGGATTTTGGCGACGTCATTTCGAACCACGGTCGAGTGGCGAAGACGACACCCGAGCTAGACCATCAATTACGTCACATGAAGTGCTACTATATATGATTCTATCCCGGAATCTTATTATAGAATTCTTAACACAGAACCGCAACAGATCATAACCACAAATTCAAAGTGACAATTCCAACAAATAAAAATTTTACTCGATAAAAAATAGTTTAGGAATTAAACATGTATAATATTGTGTGTGTGTGTGCGTGCATAAAAAGTTCTTCGGAAGAGAAAATTTAATATTTATTTAAACTCACACTGAATTTCAAAATACGGTGTGAAGACGTGTCACACAAATTACGATTAAATATAACACGTGTGCTATCGGCAGAGATTCGACTTTGAATAGAATTAGAACAAAAAAGGAACAGAGAAAAATTTCTTGGAAAATAAGAACATTAAGAATTTGGGGAGTTCTTTCCCCTTATAAAAATACTCGTTTTTATTTCCCAATCAAAACAAACAAATCTGTTGCCAGACACTTTGGGGGAACCCCAACACCAGTGACCGCCGTGGTAGTCTAATGGTCAATGTCGAGGACTCGTGGGGGGTATTGCGGGGTTTGAGCCTCTTCCACTTGACACTCGTCGTGCAGTAAAGGTTACCCTAAAACCCCAAATCTCAAGGACCCCGTAAAAATACAAAAAAAAAAAAAAACACCTTTTTTTTCCCGTAATTCATTTCCAGTTATCGATTTTATATATATTTCTGTATTCACAAAAAATTACTAATTTATATTTTTTTGACGCCGATTTTCATAAATTTAAGCTGAATGACATAAAATTTGCTCTTTATTTTTCCCCTTTTTCGTCCTTTGACCTTTCAAATTTTTTTTTGATAAAAAACATCTGCAGGGAAATTGAGGATTATTTTTTATTTGGAATCATGACGACCCAAGCAACGAGGACTTTCCTAAAACGGTTTCCCTATTCTCCTAACGTCCCAGCACGTCAACGTAAAGGCGTTGAGTTCGACAACTTTCCCAAAAATTAACCTAGCTACAAGTTGGAACTTACGACGGTTTTAATCCAGACACACAAACCCGTAACTCGACTGAAACCCCTTTTCTCTAGGTCAAGTGGTGAATATGATCGTCGCACCCCGTTCAGTTACTCTGAGGCGACGGACCTTTGTGGTTTGAACCATGGTTCAGGGGGCGAGGGCGAGACCTAAACTAGTACCACTTCTCCTAATTTCCACACGACACCCAATGGGGGAAGACCTAAACCCGGAAAACCACGACTAGCATCTACTTTGGGTTTTTAATTTTTTTTAAAAAAATGTGACCCCGGGGAGAGACAATATTTCAAATGAACGAAAAAAAAATTTTTGTAGAGTTTATTTTAGATAAAAAATCAATTAAAAAATAATAAAAAAATATATATATATAGTTATAAATTTAATTCTTTTTTGGGAAAAACAACAACAGTGAAAAAGAATTTTTAGTGCGGAATATCTTTTTAAAAAAATTTTTTTACGTAATTTAAATTTTTTACATAATTTACATAATTAAATTTTATATTTATAGTTTTGCAAAATCTTTTTGTAAATATATATTTTTTAAAACTTATAAATTTAAAATGATACGCAAATTTCAAAAAACAAAACAAACAAAAAAAAACAAAACAAATTGAATTTTTTTATAAGTCAATGCAAAAAAAAATTTTTTTTCCCTTTAAAAATAAAGCTCAGTTACAAAGTAAAAAGATAATAAATATTTCCCTCTTTTGGGCACATAATGTTTAAACAAATTGATTCCAAAAAAATGAAAATACTCTTCCATTTTAGTGCTCAGTTAGAAAAATAAATATTTTCGATACCGAGACGTCAAAAACAGAACCGAATCAGTTGACTCAACAAACCACGGGAGAACGAAGAATAATTAACTTTTTCTTTCCCTGCTGTGGAATTGCTCTGATCCTTATGTATTTAATTTTTAGCTGTTACTTCCAAGTCATTTTTCCGCATTCGAATGCATGGCAGATATTGTTTATAAAAATAATCAGCGTCCTGCATTCAGGCTAAAAAAAAGCATTCAAGATTATAAGCAATCGGAAATTTTTTATAAAAAAATTGCAAACGATTTAGAGTTTCTTTAAATGTCGCAAATTTTAAAAATCTTATTAAAATGACTAATTTCCTCGAATATCGTAACAAAAAAATTTAAAAAATTTTCTGAATTTTTTAAAAAAAATTAATTAAACGGGAAGGGAGAAAAAAAAGTTGAATTTTTTTTAAATTTTATCCCCGGGAATTCCTTTGCATTTTTTTTTTTTTTTTTCCTTAACATAATTTTGGTTTTTAATATTTTTAAAATTAAATCTAGTGTTTTTTTTAAAATCCGGGGTATATCAATTCTCCAAAGCTTTTACTATTATTGTATTTTTAAAAATTTGCTATTTCGTCAATTTAAAATAAAAAAATTCCTTTAAAAATTTTTTTAAATAAAATAAAAAAAAAAGTCTCGATACAAAAACCCCAAAGCAATAAATTAAAATTAAAGTTTCATTCATCTTATATTTTCCCAGATATGTATCGTAGAATTTGATGTGTTACAAAATGTTTATAGTTTACTTCAATACATTTTTCCCCCTTTTAGTATCCAAAGAATTTAATTTTTAAAAAATACACAATGGATGGGGAAAAAAACCCCCTTTATGATTGTGTTCCCATCTCGATACAAACATTTTCGTCCGTTCGGGGGCCGGTAATTCCCCGTAAAAAATAATTAATTAATTAAATAAAAAAGTTTACAGTTTGATGGAAGAAGCGCACTGAAGCTCTTACAAATAAGTATGTGTAATCAATATTTTTATGAATTTTATAGTTTCTGTTTCTATAAAAAACTTTTTTTGGTCTAGTTTTTCAATTTCAGTTCTTGTTGACTGATAACAAATTATTCAAATTTTCTTATGTAAATTCGATCGTTCGAGATTGATTGGGAGATTAGAATTTTTGGCGTTGAATCCTCACGAGACAGAATGCTGATTCGAAGGGCTGGATTATAACTACTTTTATTGTAGAAACACTTTACTGTTCAACTTCCTTCTTGCAATATAACATAGTAACTCATCTTAGTTTTTCTTTTTGAAAAGAAAATGTCTACTATTAATGTAACGATTCATTTTTTTCCCCATTTTTTTATAAACCCGGGTTCGTGGGTTTTCATCGTGCATTGGTTTTCTATCTAATAAAAAAATTTTTTGGGAAAATTTTTTTTTCTACTAAATCCCAACCATTGTTATCAAAAAGATTTTTTCTACTGTATTGTATTTCATGTTATATCACTTTGACACATTCTGGTTCAAACACTGCTGCTTTTGAGTATAACAACTCAATATCAATCTAACAAATATAGGAACATTTTTTACTGAGTTTTTAATTTTTTCATTAGATTTTTTAAAAAAGCTTTTGTGGTTTACGAATAAATCTATTTAAAATTTGTAAGTAATTTTCACCTTTTTTTTAAAAAAAGGATTTTAAACATTTTTTTTAAAAATATATTTTAAATTTGATTCTGATCATTTGTAGCATAACAATAAACCCAAAAGTGCGAAGAAAAACTATGTAAATCTCTTCACATACTTCATAAGTAAGAAATTCCCAATGGGGTTGCTTAAAAAAAAACGTCTAATTCATGTTTTTTACACTGATTTCAAAAAAAGTTCTCATCCTTTTGGGGAAAATTTTTCAGTAATCGAGATTTTTTTAAAAAATTTTTTTACGCTCTCAGTTTTGTGTGTGAGTGTGTGATACAATATTTGAAATTACATGATTTCGTTTTTCTGGGAAAAATTTTCAAAAATTGGCATTTGGGGTCAAAATGTCGGGAAAAATTTAAAAAAAAAAAAATTATGTCCGTGTCTCGAAATATTTGTTTAAATTAAAAAATTTATGCCCCCATTTTCAAAAACTCTAGAACTATTTTTAATTTTACTTTTATATTTCCTAGATTATTTTTGAACCATTACTGTTAATAAATGTTACTTTTCATAATTTATCTGAAACCACTTATTTAAGCGAATTGTTTGTTTTAAAAGCATTTTCTTCAAAATATTTAGTTAGTCAAAGAGGAGGTTTTTCAAAGAAATTAGTGCAGCAAAATGAAAGTACGAGGGCGCCGAAGTTTGTTTTTATGTTAAACTTTTAATCAAAAGAATATTGTTATTTAATTTTTTTAAATACCACAATATGTGGCTGAAAAGAAAAAAAAGTAATGCAAAAATATAGTGATTATGAACAAAGATATACACACATGCCAACACATTTGCATGCGTACAGTATTTACTGCAAATGCTATATTTTAGCAATACTTTTTTTATGTAATTCTCTTTAGCCATTTATTACATAGTACGAGTGCCTCGGTCACGATGGGATTAGAAATAATTTTTTGATGATTTTTTTTCAACAAAGCAGAATGTCATTCTTTCTAATGGGTCGTTTGAGAGTGGCCCAGTACCACTAAAGACCCGCCGTGTAGGGCAGCGATGCACGCTAAATCTGTCGAGAGCTGAAACGTCCTCCCGTTGGCGTGGTGTGGTAGGAAAGGGGGTGCCAGGTGTCTTCCATGTCACTTTTGATCATTTTTTTTCACCGTTAATCTTTTTCCTGACTTCCATATTACAATATTATTGTTATTTCTTACTTCTAATACTCTATAGGGTCCTTCAAATTTTTGTTTAAATTTGGAACAGATTTTATTAGCTGCTGAACTTAAAGGGTGTGTCTCTAATAAGACCCAATCATTTACTTTAATTTGTATATCTCGTCTTCGTCTATTATAATATCTTTCCCACCTTTCCTGCTTAGTTTTCGTACTTAGTCTAGCTTCCTTAAATATTTTTTCTATGTTTTTAACTTTGAATTCCGATCCATCTGAAATCATTACTAATTTTTGAAATGGGGTAATCAATTTTCGACCCAAAAATAATTCCGCAGGTGATTTTCCCGTTGTTTCATTCACCGCCGTACGAATAGCGTAAGCAAACTCACGTAAGAATTGATCCCAAGTATCGTGTTGATCATTAACATAATTTGCAATCATTTGCACTATATCTCGATTAACTCTTTCAGTCCGATTTGCTTGTGGCCTATATGCAACAGTCTTCACATGCCTTATGCCTAATCTTTCACTTAAATGTTCAAAAATTTCGGATATAAATTGGGGACCATTATCACTTATTAATTTTATTGGAGCTCCAAAACGCGATATAAAGTTATCAAAAAAAATATCCGCTATTATACGAGACGAGGCCTTTTTAAGAGGTATAATTTCAGCCCATTTGCTGAAATGATCGGTTATTACTAAAATATAGCGATTACGTCTTATTCTCGATATAGGATACGGGCCTAACAAATCTAACGTCACTATCTCATTTGGATAATTTGATATAATCGGATTTAATCGACCAGCTGGTAACGCGTTTTTATAGTTATTAACTTGGCACATATGGCATGTAGAGACATATTGATCAATGAATTTTCTCATGTACGGGAAATAACAAACGTCCCGAATTTTATGATACGTTTTAAATCTTCCCAAATGTCCTGCAATTGGCCTGTCGTGAAATTCTCTCATTATTTCATTCCTTAAAGATTTTGGAATGTATACACGCATTTCACCTAACGACGTTGCGTGTTTCGCATAAAATAACAAGCCTTCAATTAGACGGAAGTCGTGGGACCAATTCTCACATATCGTTGCATTAACCGAGTTATCTTCCGGGTTTTCTAAATATCTATAGATATGACCTAATTCTGGGTCATGTTTTTGTTCTGTTATTAACTGTTCCCGCGAAGTAAGTACTAAATCCCTGATTATTGCACAATTAACTTTTTCTCCTATTATACTTTCCACAGGATTCCTTGACAGTATATCTGCCACTGCATTTTGAGTTCCCGGTCTATGTTCCCATTCTATATTAAATTCCGCTAATTTGAGTGCCCATCTGATCATCCTACTCGACAAATTTTTGCCATGTGTTAGGCGTGTTAAGGCAGCGTGATCTGTGATTACTTTAATTGGCATCGTTCCTAAATATGTTCGGAATTTGTTCAACGCCCATACTGCTGCTAGACATTCTCTTTCGGTTACCATATAATTCCTCTCTGCGTTGTTCAGCGTACGTGAAGCAAATATAACGGGTCTGTTTTCTTGATTAAGCACTGCTCCCAAACCGATTGAACTGGCATCTGTAAATAACTCGAATGGCTCCTGAAAGTTTGGTAATTTTAAAACTGGCGCCTTTGTTACAGCCGCCTTGACCTCTTCGAATGCCTTTTGCGCTTCATTGGACCAGACGAATTTTTTTAATTTTCGTTTAAGATTATAAAGTGGCTCACAAAGATCCGCATAATTTTTAATAAATTTCGCGTACCACAGGGACATACCCAAAAACTTGGACACCTCTTTTGAGTTACGGGTGGTTTCATCTCTAGTATGGCTCGAACATTTGTCTCATCCGTTTTAATTCCTTTTTTACTAATAATTAATCCTAAATACTTCAATTCATAGCACCCAAATTTACATTTATCTTTATTTAATGTGTCAATCCTGCATCTTGCAACAACGAAAAAACTTCCCTTAAATGCTCAACATGGTGAGTGAATGATGGAGACGTTATAATAACGCGTCATCCATATACACATTCACAAACTTCCCTATCACTGGTTTTAGGATTATGTCAATTGCCTTTTGAAAATTGGGAGCTGCCCCTGATAAACCGAATGGCATCCGCTTGAAAGCATAAGTGCCACTTTTTACTACGAATGCGGTCTTGACAATATCACTGGGGTTTACTGCCATTTGAAAGTACCCACTTCTTAGATCAAGAGATGACATTATTGTTGTATAGGGGATGTTCGTTATTAAATCATCTATTAACGGTAAAGGGTATCGCGGATACTTTGTGATCGAATTTAGTTTTCTATAGTCTACTGCAAATCTATATGCTTCTGGATTATCCGGTGGTAACCCATTATTTTTCTTGCATAACACAACTGGTGACGCGTACGGGGATTGAATTGGAACAATCGTTTCCTCTTGTAACATTTTTTGTATGTGAAAATCAATTATTGCTTGTTTCTGCCGGTCGTATCTATATGGCCGTGAAACTACTGGTGGGTTATCTCCCGTGTCAATTTCATGGTATAAAACATGAGTAAGACCTGGTTTGTCTGAGAATAATCCCTCTTAAAACTACTAAACAAATTTTGTAGTTTTTGTTTTTCTGCCTCCCCAATTTTGTCTTAGACAAATCTATTTCAACCTTTTCCTCTTCAATTGATTCAACCACCCTATTTATTTGAGAATCGGGAATTTTCAACGATTTTCGATCAAAATCTAAAACGATCCTTGACCCACTTATAAAATCAATACCTAGAATACATGGGTATTCCAAATCCGTCAACACATGAAATGACCAAGGTCTTTCAAATTGTCTGATGCGAATATTCACCCTACAATCCCCATGTTTTGGCATTTCGCACCCTGTGCTGTTATTACCTGGGCTCGCGATTTTTAATTTGCTTATAAAAAATATTTTCTATATACTTCTTCCGATATAAATGATTTATCTGCTCCGGTGTCCCATAGCGCTTTCAAAAATGTGTTATTTAATAAAATAGGAACGTGGGGAAGCTCTACGGGTGATATACATATCGGAGAAAGCTTAATTGGTATTTCCCTTGCCGATTCCTTTTGAGGTTGATCTTTAACTTTTACAATATTCAATCGTCCCCTTTGCATCCTATCGCCTCGACTGAAATTTTCACTCGAACCCCTATTTCTACGGTCCCCTCTATTAAAATTATCATTTCGCTCATTTCGAAATTGGTAACCCCTTTCGTTGAATCTCTGATCACCATTCTGAAATCTATTCCTCTCGAACCCTCTATTATTTTGACGGCTATTCTCATAAAAATCATTTCTGCCATTATTTGGTCTACGCCCAACCTCAGAATTTCTCCAGTTTCTGCGATTAGCATCAAAATTAGGCATCCTATGCGCGTTTTGACCTCGTCTTTCTACATTATCACTATTCTGTGAACCCCATTTTAATTTGTAAGAATACCTCTCTTCGAATTTAGCCAATATTTCCAAAAGTTGTACGGTGTTCTGCGGATTGCGAACTTCCACGTAGTCCTGGATTTGTGGTTCGAGTCTAACACAAATGTGATCAACCAATTCCGCCTGCGACATCCCTAGCTCTCTAAACTTTTCTGAATTTTTAATAAATCGTAAACAAAGTCTGTGGGTTCCTGATTTCTTCCCTGCTGTGACGCGAAAAATCTAGCCTCCAATTCTTTCTTATTTTTGATTGCGGGAAAAGCTTTCGCTAATTCAGCCTTGAGCTGCGCGAAATCCGTGGCTGTATCTTGCACTAGCACCGATCCAAATATTGAGTACCAATCTTGAGCCCTTCCCCTGAGATGACTTTTCAAGTAAGCACATGACAGATTACTTGGGATTTCAAGTAACTGTATTTGATTATCTATTGTCTCAAGGAACTCCGTTACATTCTCCGACCCGGAAAAATACATTTCAGGTAATATACTAAATCCTCCTGCATTATACCTAACCCAGAATTATTATTGTTCGGGCGTCATTGTGACATAGCCATCCTGCGATAGCTATGTTTTGTTGGATCCGCGTAAGCTAGAGGTGTGGGATTATCTAAAAGATGAGACATTTTGTAATTCTTAACACAACTTTTATTAAGAATAACTTAAATTACTTAATTCTAAATATCAACTTTCTCTTTAAGTGAGAATAAGCCACAAATTAATCTGAATAATTAAGTCAGATCGCACAACTAGATCACTTATCTTAATTATATTTAATTATCTGCCTAATCTAACTTCCTATACAAAATATTACCTTTTATAGAGTAACCCTCCTACCTTGGTTGAAGACTCACCTATTCTGCTACTTGTAGATAGGTATATTCAGGTACTATTACTCCTTCTTATAATTATTATTATTAGCGACGATGAGCGTATCCTTCCTTGTGAGTAGGTCGTCTAACACTTATTCCGAATTGTTCCGCACTAAGTTATCTCTAAGATTGCCCTCCTTCTCACTAAACCCTCTATCCTTTTAAAGTATATCTTATTTGCATTTTCGGTTTGTTTCTCTTCTTGGTATTGGGTTGGAAAAGTTTTGCCATTAATCGTGGCCGTCAAAGAACGTAGGAGTTATGTTAGAAGAAGAACGCGAGAGATGTCACACACTATGTCAATGAAAAACAATGTAATGCAGAAATCTTAAATCAACTAAATAGTTAATTGTAGACGCAAATAAAGTAAATCCTTTCAATGGAAATTTTTAAGGAAAAAGCGAAGATATAATAATTTTTTTTAATAATTTATATAGCGAGAAGTCTGAAGAGCTGCATGAGGTTCGCGATCTATGATTTGCCGATCCCTGCTCTATGCAATCGAGTGAATGAGGGCCACAATTTCCGCAAACTACATTCTAAAGAGGAGAAATCAAGGACGGTATTAACTGGAAAATAAATTTAAGCCACACTTAGACATCAAAGCATAATCCCTTCTGGCCGTTTTATTTAGAAGATAACTGCTGATAATGAAGGAGAAGATTACTAAAAGGCTTTCTGAAGTAATACTAAGAATTAGAAAAGAAAGATCTAGAGAAATTTCTCAGAGCTGCAAGCAAAAAGGAAAATTGATAAAAAACGTCAGAGGGATTCTTTAATTTCTTCCTAAAGAAGTTATCTCTTAAGAAAAAAAAATGGTGCGTGAAACGCCACGCGGTAGAAGTGAAACTTCTTTGGAACATTGATTATTTGCTCTAATATTCCAAACTGACAGTGTACGTGTCTCAATCACCTAATTTTCATGAAAAGTATTCGTGGCGAATTGAGTCTTTCTGATACCAAACCCGAAGTAGAAAGATATGCTGGAATTTCTGGGTATACAAAATTATTATATTTTGATAAATTTGGTATACTTTTCCTACTTAAACTTTGTAGGCAATTGTAACATTCTTAAATGTCTTCTAAATTAATTTCCAGTAAAATATTTTTCTGCTCAGCAACAGGCGTTCTCAAATCATCTCTAAACCATAATCTATCACAAATCGAACACCCGTGTGACCGAAAGGATTATCAACTTTGGATTTGGTATCAGAAAGACTCAATTCACCACGAATACTTTTCATGCGAATTAGGCGATTGAGACGCGTACACTGTCAGTTTTGAATATTAGAGCAAATAATCAATGTTCCAAAGTCGCCACAGAAGTTTCACTTCTATCGTGTGGCGTTCCACGCACCATTTTTTAAAAAGAATCAGTGTAGAAAAACCCGAATTACACTTTAAAATAGTTTCCTGTTGTTTGCATATCTTTCATTTCACTTCAAAAGTAATAATGCACATTAGATTTTCTGGGGTTAAATAGTGACTAAATACTAATATGTAGCTCTCTACACAAATTAGCTTACAGATATATGCTTAAAGCTTTCTTAGTTTCCTAATTATAATTTTAAATGGACAGTAAATTTTGTGAAACACTGCGTTTGTTAACTTTTTTTTATTTCTAAAATTAATCAACTTTTGTTAATTGCTGAACTTTATGTTATTTATTGGGTTGTTCGGAAAGTAATTTCGTTTTTTCCCGTCAGAGGACTTAATTACGTTTTCTCGAAACCAACTTCACACTTAAGCCGCATAACCATTATATGTCTTGAGCTGATATTGCAAGGCTTGTGTGTGAAAAAGTTCTATTAATTCTACGCAGTAGTTTTTGGTTGGTGCCCTTTTAAATATGGAGAGCAATAAGCAGCATTTTCGTCATATTTTACTTTTTTACTTCAGAAAAGGTAAAAATGCTGTCCAAGCGAGAAAAAAATTGACGGATGTGTATGGAGAAGGCGTATTAACAGTACGCCAGTGCCAGAACTGGTTTGCAAAATTTCGATCCGGCAATTTTGATGTCGAAGATGCACCACGGTCTGGAAGGCCGGTCGAAGCTGACAAAGATGCGATAAAGGCATTAGTTGATGCAAATCGGCGAATAACCACACGAGAGATCGGTGAGAGATTAAATTTGTCGAATTCGACTGTTTATGGCCATTTGAAAGGCATGGGCGTAACCTCGAAGCTCGATGTGTGGGTGCCCCATGTCCTTACGGAGCGAAATTTAGTGTCGTCGCGCTTTTGAAGCGATTATTACTGGGGACGAAAATGGGTTGTATACAACAATGTTAAACGCAAGAGGTCATGGAGCAGAAAAGATGAACCGGCTCAAAGCGTGTCAAAGCCAACATTCACCAAAAAAGGTGATGCTCCATTTGGTGGGATGTCAAAGGAATCGTTTTTTTTAGCTTTTGCCGAACAATACAACGATTAATTCAGAAGTCTATTGTCATCAGCTGGACAAATTGAATGATTCCCTTAAAGAGAAGAGGCCCGAATTAATCAACAGGAAGGGTGTAGTGTTCCACCAGGATAATGCGAGACCTCACACAAGTTTGGTCACTGCCAAAACTTTACAGCTTGAATGGGACGTACTGCAACATCCACCATATTCTCCAGATCTGGCGCCTTCCGACTACTATTTGTTCCGGTCCCTGAAAAATTTTTTTGGATGGCAAAACCTTTACCTCAAATGAAGATGTCAAAACCACCTGAACCAGTTTTTGCCAGCAAGGACCAAAACTTTTATGAGAGGGGAATTATGTTACTGCCAGAAAGATGGCAAAAGGTGTTGTACCAGAATGGCCAATATATAATTTAATAAAATATTTATTCATTATACGAAAACTGTCTTTCATGTTCCCCAAAAAAAACGAAATGACTTTCCGAACAACCCAATACATTCATATTTATGTTTTGACTTAAGTATTTATAAAAAAATGACTATTAAAGCAGACTTTACAATTCTTATAGTTTTAAGTTGATGAAGTAATAGTAACAAAAATCGTTTGGTTTTTACATGAAGTTTAATGAAAACTGTTTAAATCGATTGTGTCTAATCTCAAATTGTTATATAATTCTCTCGAAGTATTATTCTAAATCACATCTTACGATTTTTCCTTTGTGAATGGAAACTGTTTAATACCCATACAATAATTGAAATTTAGACGGAAATGCTAAGAATCGAAACGAATAGTACTTCAAAATAATTAATTTAGACATATTAATAAAGGATTAGTAATTTACGTTCGTATTTTTTTTACCAGATAGGAAAGATTAAACAGATAGATTCTCCTATTTTCGACACATTTTCAAAACGTTTTACATAAAATTAATCGATATGTTTTTTAAAATGGAAATTTTCTCCATTTCTCTGCCATTTTTTCTTTCCAATAAAGTAGAACATTTTTTAAATCGGTCTTATATAGGCATGCATTCTTTCGGGGGAGTGTTTTTGTAATACATTTTACACTAGCTCAGCATTTCAGAATAGAACTAGTAAGAAATTAAAACAATAACAAAGAGCACCCCTCGCTTATATCCTAATGACATTAATTTTCTCGTTAATCATTTTAATCTTATATTGAAAGCGGAAGGGAGGAGAAAGGTAGAAGTGATTTTGAAAAAGCTTATTAGAAGTGCTCATTTTGTGAAAGAAAGGGAAAATTTATAAAAGTATAGAAAGCCCGTGCAACGCCGGGCCATGCAGCTAGTATTAAGAGTTTTTTACTTTTAAGTTCAATTCACGATAAAAGGGTATTTTTCATTTTTTAAAACTACCATTTATTTAAGGGAAAATACTTGTGCCTTAATAAATGGTAGTTTAAAAAAAAACAAGGTTTTTTAATTTTTTTTTTGTCGTTGCCATCGTTCTACGTGCACCAAGACACAAACGGAGGCTCGAGTGCAGAGCAACAACTTTGCTCTCGAAGCAACAGCACAGTGTCGTGCCTCGACGGAAAAGGGTGACGAACACCCACCGCCGCGCGGCCGCGGCAGGATGTCGTTGCCATGTTTCCGCGTGCACAAAGACACGACCACTTATTTAAGGGAAAGCCCTTTTCCCTTAATAAATGCTAGTTTTAAAAAAAGTAGTTTTTATCGTTGCCATCGTTCCGCGTGCACCAAGAAGCGATCGAATAGCAGTGTAGTGCCTCGACGGAAAAAGGGTGACGATCACCACCGCCGCCGGCAGGATGTCGTTGCCACATTTCCAAATGCACCAAGACACGAACGGCGGCTCGAGTGCAGAGCAACAACTTTGCTCTCGAGGCGACGGTACAGTGTCGTACCTCGACGGAAAAGTTACGAACACCTACCGCCGCGCAGCCGCTGCAGGATGTCGTTGTCATGTTTCCGCGTGCACAAAGACATGACCGGTGGCACGAGACCGCACTTCGGATTTAGCGCTTTTCTTACTTGGAGCGTTCTCGACGTCCATCGAGACACTGCTTCCTATATACGGCAAAACGATACCCAATTATGACTGATGAACTTTGCTTCTGACGGGTGGTCCGGCATTTGCTATGTCGGGGCGCCTTTTCCAGTAAAGCCTTTTTACTTCGACGGGATTTTGGGACCAAAATTGCGTCTTTTGAGAAAAATGGCTCGGCAGATCTTTCGGATACGTTTTTTGGCCCACAATTACCAAATTACGTGATAATTGACCCTTATTTTCGAAAAGAGGATTTTTTTGCCGGACTTGGAAATTTGTGATACCACTGGCGGCGGAACACCGGAAAGGAGCAAAATTCAATCGCTACAAAAAGAAAAAAAGAAAGAAAAAAAAACATGACGTGGTCTTCTGCTCGCGTACACACCGTTCGAAAGGTCCCCTCGAGTACATTCCGAAAATGTAAATATCTAAGCCCTAGGTTAAAAGGTAGGGTAAGGCCCGCTGAGGTGAGCCCAAGTTTATATGTCCCTCTATCTCGATTTATTTTGCATAATCTTTGCATTTCTTTGGGATAATAACCTAGATTTTTAGATCAGAAATAATTATTTATAAAAAGAATTAAAAGATTAGACGTTTTTGAAATTTTAAATTCTCGACAGCTTTTGACGATTAAAAACACTATCGATTTTTTCAACACATATTAATATTTGTTTTCTAATGGAGTTTTCATAATCGATTATGGTAAAAAGAAAACATATTTTTTTTCTTTATAGTGTCTTGTAATGTACATGTAATTTTGATGTTAAGATTCTTCTTTTTTTTCAGTTTATTCTTAATTTTTATTAAACTAATTCGGATTCTTGTCGTTTTATTCGCATATTATGGTTTTTAAATAGAAAGAATTGTGAACTTATTAGCTTTCGAGCTAACATTAAATTATCGTTTGGTAATCTGATTTTGTTAAAAATATTGATGATTTTTTTTCCTTTTTATTTTCTTGCATTTATCTAAAATGGTTTTAACAAGCAGTATTTTTTTAAAATATTTCTATAAATTGAATCAATGTGCGTTTTAATGGCATTTCTGTTCGCAAGAATCTTTTTCCGCGGCTTTTGAATTTCATTAAAGAAGTGCATTTTTTTATTTATTTCCTGTAGACAGACTAGAAAGACCTGAAGTTTTCTGTTTTCGCGTCAGGTTTATTTTCTAAAAATGGAAATAAAACAAAAATAACATGCCATTAATCTCGAATAATTTTATAGAAAATCGATTAACAATACCTTATATATCGATAAAATGTTAAAATCTGAATAGCTACTTAAAAAAAGTAAAAAAAAAATAATACTTTTGAAATTAACTACGAAAAAGGAACAATACAAAATGAATTAAGAGTATAAGAACTTTAAAGAAAATTCTTTTTTTTAATGATTTATGTTAACAAATGATTACTAAGGATAACACTTTTTTTTACAATACAATTTTTTTTTTTTAACAAATAAAATATTAATCAGTTGAGATCAATTGTGCTCCATTAAGTAGGCTTTTGTTTTCTTTGGAGTATCTAAACCATTTTATTGCTTAAGTAAATAGTAGAGCATTCATTCGAAGTAAATCTTTATTATTTTAACCAGTGCCGTGATGAAAGGGCTTTGAGTGTACAACTCCGGATTGTTTTATGCTTTAATTTATTTTTCAAGATACGAATTGCACGCCTTATTTTAAATCAAAGGTAGGGAGAAAGGGAAAACTAAAAAAAAAAAAAGTGTATTTATAATAAATTTGTTTATATAAAACATGTGGGCTCGGGAGATATTTTACAAAACTTTAAATATTAAACTTTAAATGTTTTTTTTTTTTAAATTTATTTCTGGTAAAAATTTTTTTAAAAATTTACAATATATTGACCTGTTATCTGTTCTTGTTTTTAAAAATTCCTACTTAATTATAGAAATAGTCTTTAAAGGAAAATTATTTTTTATATTTTATTAAATTTTTTTTCATTTAATTTTATGAAAATAAATTAACTTTTGTTAAATTCTTCAATGCAGTTATATATATTATTCGCTACAGATCGTACTACAATTCATCGTGTGTGTGTCCGATTTTTATTCCTCTTTGAAGTGTCCAATCGGCGGGTGGCGAATAGCGGGGCATCAGAGGCAGTTGGACTTACTTTTTAAAATTTAAGAAACCCCGAAGATGACCAAGAAAAAGTGTGGTGTTTACTGAATTGTTTGTGAATGAAAATAGATTTTGGCTTTTATTCATATTACACTAAAAAGTCGTTTAATAAAAATATAATCAGACTTCAAGAACAGAGTATGAAAAAAAGGAACTGAAGATGAACATCGTAATTTATAAGAAAAAAATGGGAGCTACAATATTTTTTATTCCCAAAACAAGAATAAAATAGTGTGTCTGATATGTAAAAACTGTAATTTAGTTGCTAAGGGATATAACTTTAAAAGGCACTATGATAAAGGCACCCCTAAAATTTATAGTTTATCTGGAAAAAAATATCTCGATGCATACTTCAAAAATTATGTTACTAACATTATATGCAAAGTTTATATATTCAGCTCAATAAGTATAACTTTTAAAAAAAAAAGATTTATTTTAATAATTTAATAAAAATTATATATTTTGATATTTAGAACTGTTTTGTAAAAAATGTTTAAAAAATTTTAAAACAACAAGAATTAAGATAGCGCACGAGATGTAAAAATATTATCTAAGAACGAAGCTAAATCGCAAAGCGAATGGCGTTGATTTGGCGCGAATATTTCGAAGAATGTAATCTTGAAAACCGGTTTTTTCAGCCAGATATTGTTGTTGTCAGCCAAAAGTCATGTGGTTTTTTCTACTGTATTCGCGTTCACAGGGATTAAAGAATAAATGCTTTTAAGATGTGATTAACTTAAAATATAACTTTAAACCTACAATTTATATAATACATGATACTTTTAATAATTTTCTGTGCATTTGATTGATTTAAATTCCAGAACATGTTGGAACTACTTTTTCAAGGATTGTTACATTCCCTACCTTTCCCAACGCTGCCAACTTGAGGTGAAACAGAGTATAGAACTAAATGATCGTTTGTGTTTTTACACTGCGTAATTTTTTTCCCCTTATCGCTCGGTCAGTAAAATCTTATACCTTTTTTTCTTTTTTATTTTCAGTTCTCATATATATTCTTGGACTTGAGTAGAATGCGAATAGACAGTGGAAATTATTTGTTCAGCATCCTTATAAGTATTTAGTAACGCTAAATTTCAAAGACATTGCTTCTTTAGAATGACGCACATGTAAAATATTCTTTTTTATTACAAAAATTTAAAATAAACAGAGTTCATTGTACTCGTCTTCGCAATTCACTAACGAGGAAAATGGAGACAAAGTTATTATAGTTTCCAGACCTGTAACAGAAAGTTGACAGTGGTATCGATTTGAGGAGCGGGTTAATATATTGGCAGTTTAATTATACCCTATACTACGGAAATCAGAAGATTCAGTTGCAGTCTAGGGAAGACACATTTGTAAAAAAAATATATTTTTAAAATAATTCTTCTAAATTTTTTAGAAAAAAATTATTTCACCTTTCTTAAATTCACGTAAAATAATTTGAAATAAAAACACCCATTCACACAGGTCACGTTAAGTTAAGTGAAGTTAAGCTTCCATAATTAGTTTATATCGAAATTGAATATTTATTGTGTTCGAAGAAAAATAACCTTTCCCCTCTGCGAATAATTCACTAAATTGTCATTTCCTTATTACTTAGGTTAAATGTGGTGAAGGTTAAAAGCGGATACTCTTATTTCGCGTGTAAGATAAGGTGACCAGATTTTAACATTGGTAAAACAAGACTCCATTGACTACGGAAGGGGATCTTGATTAAAAATTTGGTTCATATGGAGAAACAAAAATGTTCATAGAACGCATAACTTATATTGTAATATATTTCTTAAAATTGCAACATAAGTACAATTTACAGCTATAGCACATTAAAAATTATGCATAGTTACTATGCAAAGAACGCGCGCGCGCGAAGTAATACTATACTATTTATTCTTTTAGTATATTTTTCACTTAAGTGATTTTTTTTGTATTTTTGTTCTGTCGTTGTTTAAAACGTCATGATATTTTTCCTCAAGAGTTTGTTAAATTATAGTTCATACATAAAATGGCTTTGAGTATCAACACTTTGTTGTCCACACTTTATTTAATTAAGAAAAAACGCGTTCAGTCGTAGCATTTGTTCCTGGGAAGGGCTGCGCGTATTCCGCAATTTTTAACGCATTTATTTCATGGAAAATGATTTGTTTCAAATGATGTACAAAACAAAAGTAACCATTCGTTCTCTACTGTAATTTTTTCTGATGCCCAAGATTTGACCTGCTCCTTATCACTAATTTTTTTAATAACGGTATCTCATTAAAAATCATCATGGGAAATTTTGAGTAATATGATCGAATGATTTTTGCACATCATTCCAGTTAAGTTCCTGTTTCAACCCAATGAAAATATTCAATATCATTGTAATAATGTCCTCTGAGAGACGTTTTCAGCGTTGCCAATTCCAAAAGAAAAATGCCACATTTACAATAAATCCAAACATTGGTGGTCGAATCTTAACTGATCAATATGGCAAAGTTTGATCAGCACTTCTCGATAATCATTTCTCAAAGTTTTTTTTTCTTGAGGCAACTAGAATATTTTTTATATATTTTTAACCCAAACTATTTCTAACACTAACAACACTTGTACTGTTCTTTGAAAATGCATATATGAAAATGATGTGAAAAAAATTGTAGAACATTACAAGATCATTAGCACCGCAACATGTAAGTATAATATTCTTTTTTAAGTATAATAAGAAAATTAAAAAGTTTCAGAATTTAATGATTATTTATGCGCATACCTTTGAAACAGCATAAAATCAAAATACCGTTTCAAAACGTTGTTTGTTAATTTTTTAGAAATTTATTTATTTTTCAAAAAATATCAGTTTTGAAAACTGTTATTTTCATCCACAACATAATATTATGCCAAGGGCAGATATCTAATCACACAAATAGAATACGATCACAAGAATAAAGCTCTGATGTTTTTACAACTTCTTAAACTCTACATCTATTCTAAATATTGAGCATTTGAAGCGCGACAATAGAAAAAAAAAAAGGGTATTATAATTATTTCAATTTTCATTAGATAATGTTATTTCTGAAAGACTATTTCTCTGCAATTGAGTGACAAAGATCTTTTAGCCTGATCAATATGCTTCCTCTGTTGAATTAGTTTTACTGAAAAAAAAGAAACAACTCAAATAAAAAAAAATTTAAAATTAGAAAGCTTTACACAATCAACAGAAAAATCCACGCATACCATCCATCATTTACTCATTAAAATTCGATAAATATGTATGTTTTTTACACTTATCAGAATGGATTCTCACGTAAAAGAGTAATTTTCAAACACGGCCTGTTTTAAAGTTAAAAGTTTTGGTTCGTGGTTATTAATTAGAATTAAAAATTCGAACTGAAAAAAAAATGTTTAAAATTTACACAATCTATTATTTTTTGCTGAAGACGCATCTATGTTTTAATCTGAACGTTTATTATTTCTCCAAATACTCACACGTTTTAGTTATATTTGAATAACAGTCTAAAACATAGTTTTTTTAAAAAAAATTGCATGAAAACTTTCCATCCGAAACGAAATCCCCGAAAACGGTTAAAATATACAGTGCTTTCGTGCAAAAGAACATTTCTTGGGAAGAACTTCCCTGAGCTCCCGTTCCTTCCACCTCCCTCAAACCCCTTCCCACCCGGCATTCTTTTTGTGTGAGTGTTTTTCTCTCACCACTTACAAGTGTTTTCCTCCCCACGGATTTCCCTGACAGCCACGTGCAATCCGTTCATCTTCAACACTTGCTCTTTGAAATGCCGTCATCATCTTCTAATTTAATGCTCTTTCGAATGCTTATAATAAACAAATCCATTGGGTATCAACTTCTCTTTTACTTTAGTTGCCATGAGCGTGCAATATATGGGTTGAAATTGTAATCAAACTAATTTTTTTAATTTCATTTCCTCGAGTTTTTTATTCCTTGCGCATCCAGACATTTTAATGCCTCTTCAGTCTTCCTACGTAACTCCATAAAATTTTTCGCAGGGGATACCATCTAGAGAACTTATCCCCGTCGGCCTCCTTTCGACACGTTTAATATGGATGTAATAATTTTTCCAATATTCAGTATTATCTTAGATATGCCCCTATTTATAGATTTCATATTTGAAATTTGCGTAACTTTGAATGAGCGTACAAACATTAAGCTCCATAAGACACTTCACTATCGAAAATCGGTAACTCCACTCTGTACAGAAAACATAAAATTTAAATATCTGAAAAAAAAAAAAAAGGTTATCTCAAGCACGTTTTATAATTTGAGGTAACTCAAATATATTTTTTTCTCCTTTTATTGAATATTTAAACATGTTCTCTCGCCTGAGTCTTTTCGTGGCAGCAACTATTGTGATGTTCTGGCCCATTATTAAAACTAAAATAAGAGATGCCAAGCCTCTAAATTCTGTGGTTCAAATTCAGGAGAGTGAGATAAAAGATTCGTGATTCGTAACTTTGCGATCCTTCTACACTGGTGTGCAAAACTTAAGCAACAATGTAAAAATTTAGCAGATAGCCATGAAATTGCAGAAAAGGAGGTCTGGAGATCAGTAGAGGGAACACGTAAGTCAGTAGAAACGTCATGCGTATGCAAATATCAGAACAAACGTCAGAAGCGATGTGAGCGTACGCAAAACGTGCGTGATGCTCTGGCATGCGCTGCTCAACAGTAGAATGAAATGAAGGACGGAGACGCACTCACCATATTCTCTGCAAGTGCCAGTGAGTCAGTTCGTGCGAAATATAGCTAGAAGAAATCACCTGGATGGACTTCAATAATACGGACGAATGATAGAAAGCTGGAGGAGGGGCGTACTGTCACCAGTGTAGCTGCAGAGTTCGAATCAACAAAAGTGTTGCTTCGCGCGCTTGAAAGCATTCCAAACCACAGGTACAGCTGTTAGAAAGGTTGGTGTGACCGCCCGAGGACGACAACAACAGCAGGGGATGACCGATATATCATCCTGCAGGCGAAAAGAGGTCGATAGCAGTCAGCAAGCGCCATTGCTCAGAAACTCTGTACAGCAAGTCGACAAGTGTAGCGGCTTACTGTGCCAGACGTGCCGCCTTCAATAAGCCTGTTCACCCGCTGCCGTCCTGAATGCTGCCTCCCGCTGAAAGATGGCCACCGAAGCCACCGCTTACAGTGGACAGAGCACAAAACTGACAATTGATCAATGGAGTCGTGTTCTTTTACGGATGAGAGTCGGTTCAGTACCAGAAGCGATTCTCAACGCGTTTTGATTTGGAGAGAGATCGGGACCCAGTTTCAACCTGTGCAACATCAAGGAAAGACATCGTTACGGTTGGCCTGGTGGTTGGCAGCATTATGCTGAACGGCGGAACTGAGCTTCACATTTTCGACAGAGGGTCTGTAACCGTGGGGATCGCTGTGAGGAGGTACTTCTTCCCATCTGCATCTTTTCCGGAGGTGCCATTGGCCCAGACTTCATCTTTAGTGGATGACAATGCACTGCCACATCGCACTCTTGCTGTTGAGGAGCTGCTGGAAAGTGAAGATATCACTCGAATGGATTGGCCAGCGTGCTCCCCAGATTTAAATCCCATCGAACATGTGCTTTGGGGAGACGTATTGCCACACGCTCACATCATCCGAGTACAACCAACAACTCAAACAGATGTTGATTGAGGAATACAAATTCTACTCAAGAAATGTTGCAACTGGTTCCGAGTATATAAGACGGTGCAAAGCAACCATTGTAGTAAGGGGAGGGCATATACTTTTCATATTAAGGAACATCTGCTTGTTGCCCTTCCTGTTGGATAGACAATCATGAGTCAATGATGCGCTATGCGTTCATCAAAGCTTGTTTTGTTTCATTCTATACGTATGCGTTGTATTCCTTTTTTCAGCGCCGATGCTTTCGTCATCCTTACGTACATAATAATTTCCCTCATTTCAGTAATTTCATATGCCTCGATGATTTTTCGTGAAGTTATGGCAATAAACCCACCTGTTAAGCTTAAGTTTTGCGTACACCAGTGTAGTATGAGTTGAATGCAAATCTAGCCGAATCACATGACCGTCGAGACCGTAACAATAGAGGTTCCTAATAATAGCAGATACCAATCGTCCTCTCTTTTGTTTTATTCCTTCTCTTCGAAAAGCGTCCTCCTTTTTCATTGTTTAAAATTAATCTGCTAATCTCTGTATTGAGTTAGGCCGAACTGTTACACGTCATATGTCGGTACAGTATGAATTATCGCAGATATTAATGTGTATTTTATAATTTCCTCATACAGATAATGAAGAAGAAAATCAGAAGACTGAATGTACGTATATTTAAATTCCTGGTAAATTAGAATAATGGGGAAATCAGCATACGTACTGATAAAAAGATGGACGATATAGTTTATGTATTCTTCAAAAATCAACGATTTGATATGAAAAATTTATTTATTTTGTTAAATCTTTCTACGTTGTGCTGCCTGGAGCTTGTGCAGCAAAGTTGAGAGAGAGTTTTTCGGTTGCGATGATTTTTGGACAAGTGAGAAATCAAGATTGAATGTTGATCATTCAGCTGTAGCTTTTCCGTAAAATTCAATATGAAAGATATTTCTTGCTCCGAAATTTCCGATACATTAGAAAATTATACGTTGACAAAAAAAAAAAAAATCATTTAGTGGGAAAAATACTCGTTTAAGTAGATAATTAAATTGGATGTAAGCATAATTGGTATATTTTTGTTTGCATTATTAAAATATTTCATATATTTAACTTAATGAAAGTCCCTCCTCTTTTCATTAAGAAAATTGGTCACCTTACTAATAATAAGGTGGCCATTATTTCACAATGAAAAAGAGAAGGAAAAGTTTAAGAAAAAATGACAACTTGAATACATGAAACGTTTTATTAATTCAAACAAAAACACGCTACTAACGCTTACATTCTTTTTAATTATTATCTTAAACGAGTATTTTTCCATTGAATGATTTTTTTTTTGTTTTGTTTGTCAACATATCATTTTCTAATATAGCGGAAAGTTCGGGCAAAAAATATCCTTCCTACTGAATTTTACGGTAAGCACTGCATCTAAAATATTAACATTCAATTTTGATTTCTCACTAGTCACTTGACAAAAATCATTACCGACTGAAAAAAAACTCTTTCAACTACTGCATTAGTTTCGGGGCAGCACAACGTAAATTCAACAAGAATAAATACATTTTCATATGGAACGTGTTCATTTTTGAAATGGTTTAAGTAATTTCACCCATCATTTACCAATTTATCAGCATGTTGATTTTTCTATTGTTCTAATTTATTAGAAATTAAATATGCATTCAGTCTTCATTCTACTTCAAACAGACAATTGTCATCGATTTTAATATCAGGCATTTCTTTCGATAAAAACTCAACGTAATTTTCCATACATTCAAGTTCTATTCACTTTTGCGACAAAGTAAAAAAAAATACCATTGAAAATTGTTATTTCACGTGATATTTGTTTCAGACATTTTGGAAACATGTTTGATTCATCTCTGAATACAGATATTTACAGATCAGTTTTAAAATATTGAAAAGGAGGACACTTTTCGAGGAAGGACGGAACATATAAAAGGAGGACTGCCCCTAAAGGAAGACCTGTTGGTCCCTTAGTAATAACGAATGGGATGTGGTAATACAGCACAATGCTTGCATAAGCTTGAAACTCCCCTGACTTTCTGACTGAGGATCCGAGATCACATATCCTGTTTGAATTTTATTCTTTTAAAGTTATGAACGACGTGTTCATTGCACATATGATGCTTAACACAGCTGTTTTTGTTCAAAATATGTACAAGGAATTTATTGGATAATTTTATTTTTGAATAAGAGAAAAGAATTCTGGATCACCTTCCTTTTTGAATATATATTTAAATTAATACAAAAGTAAGAGTGACACCCTCCTATTTTTAAACGTATGCACCTGTAGCGGGCTATCACGCCAGGAAAGCTTTGGAAATAACTGGGGTTATTTTTCTTCATGTTTTGTGTGTGTCTATTGTTTAACTTCTTACAGTGAAAGTGTGACATGCAGGTTGGGAATTTAAAGTTAGTTTCTGTGCGCGCTTTAAAAGATTTACGTTCCCTGGATGATATATTATTGATATAATCGTGCTCAGACAACAGCACTTTCTCTTATTCCAGATTCAGGCATTGATTTTGCCACTGAAGGCAATAATTGTCTAAAAAGAGAGAGAGAGATACCGTCCAATCAGGATCGGATGTGGGTCTAACGGTGGCCACGAGTTCGCCACCATAAACACTCGGCTACCGTTATTATTCGATGGAGCTCACTCAAAATGTACCGAATCATTGTTATTTGCTTTAAGATGAGTTCCCGTAACACTTTTTCGGTAAACAACAAACGCACACTCTGACTCAACGAAGCCGGGACATTTTTACAATCGAACGTATACAGTAAGGTTGTACTTACTGTACGCATATAAAAACAAATTTTTTATTTAAAGTAGTACAATTAAAAAAAATTACGAATATTTTTAGAGTACATGATTTTGAATGGATACAGTTCACAAAAGAGAATACTGTAGGTCCTTTTTCACTGTAATTTAATAATTCTTTATCAATAAAGGGACATAATTAGGAGATGGCTTTTTGAAAAGAAAAGAAAAAATTTAAAAATGAGATGTTCCTTATAGGGTTGCACATCTTAAACATATTGTGACGTCTCGCGTCTTTCTTGATTAACATGACTCCTATGTTCTTGACGGCCACGATTAATGGCAAAACTTTTCCAACCCAATACCAAGCAAGAAGATAAAACGATCATATTATGTAAATGAGAGATATACTATAAAGCGATTATCGTGTAAGTGCTTAGATATAGCGTAGCAGGCTCAGATATAGTATTGTGGAATTATTCTGATCGATAGCGTGACAAAGCTTAGTGTGAAATCTTGCGACCAAGAATTAGTAATCAAGAATTAGCTGCATTGCGGATCAAGAATCTTCATATATAAAAGTTTATAGTTAATATTCTCTAGGTCATGTATCAGAACTGGAAAAAGGTAATATTAGATATAAGTAATTAGATAACAGGATTATTTAGATACCTGAGATAGAGTGATCTAGTTGCGTGATCTGACTTAAATACGTGATTAATTTGGGTTTGACTCTCACTTTTAATTAATCATTGTCAAATTAGAATTTAAGTAATATAAGTTATTCCTTAATAAAAGTTGTATTAAGAATTATGTCTCACTGTATTTTGATAATCCCACACCTCTAGCTTACGCGGAACCGGCAAGACATGGTCATCACAGGATGGTTATGTCTCAATATGTCCAAATAAATTATTTTTCTTACCTTTATACCAAATGATTTATTGAACATTTAAAAATTTATGAGGAAAATATGCATTACAAAAATTAAAATTATTTAAAATTTCAACTGTCCGAAAATTTAAAAAGAAAACGAAAGAATTTTATTTGTTTTGCTATAAGAATTATCGAATAAAGAACTTGTTACATTATTCACTTGCACATTACACATGTAATAAGTATAAAAAACCACTTCATGCAAGAACTTACATTGTTTTAAGTGGGAAAAAAATATTAGAAAACATATATTCATTGTCATTTTATGCCACTAAAAGAAAATCAGAAGAAAGTCGTTCAGTTGCCGAAATTTTTATAATTCTCAGCACAGCAATTGATTTTAAAATAACTGCATTCATTACAATATCGCATAATGGATAATAATTATTCCCAAATTTTATTGCATCGTAATTGAAATGGATGTATAGGAATGTAACACTGACCTAAATGCAGAATTTTATTTTTACGTGTACGATGACGAGGAGGCTAAAGTAGAGAGGAATAAAGAAGGCTGTGTTTACACAAAAACAAAAAAAAGAAAACCCCAAGACTCAAAAATATTTTGGAAACATTACGATGTGGGAAATTTTGGTAAAGGATCGAATGTTTTTTACATCTTTCCCGGGTTAAGTTCTTTTTTTAAACAACCCAATGAAAATATTGAATATCATTGTAATGTCCTCTGAGAGCTTTGCCAATTACAAAAAAAAATGCCCTTGTACAATAAATCTAAACAATGGTGGTCGAATCTTAACAACTGATCAATATAGCAAGCTTTTTGATTTAGCCTTCGATAATCAGTTATCTTTTTTTTCTTGGGGTTAAACATCACCCCTTCAGGGTCGTTAAATGAGTACCGCTTGCAAAACTAAACTGGGCTTGCGTCAGACTGACCACCAGCCCCAACACTGCTCGTGCAACTCAGTGGTTCAAAAACTGAGATGCGCACTGATTTGGCCCTTTTGGGATGTTGGCCACTTTGTTTTGTTTTGTTTAGTACACAGTTAAAAGTTCTAAAATTAACAAGAATAGTATAAAATATTTCTAAAAGCGGGACATCTGGCCCCAATGTAAGGACAATTTATTTTTCAAGCACCGTAAATTCTCATAGTGTAATTGTGATAACTTATTTAAAACTTAAAAAATTTCTTGCTACTTAAATGAAAATAACGGAGATATATATATGGTAAAAATTACGGTTGCCTAGGTTATTCCGATGTTTTAATCAAGGCAAAATCAATAGACTGAATATATCCCTTAATTGGAAAAAAAAGAGTTGTTGGTTTTTTTAACACACACAAACACAGACAAGGTTTTGTGTGTTGGGCTTTTACTTTTCATCTTCTAAACCAGAAGAAGCGAGCTGTTTTGAAAGGGGGTGGTTTTGTTCATTTTTTTTTTAATGTTAATTCGTGGGTCATTAGCTCATTCTATAAGGGGGAAAAAAGTATTTAGAAATTTGTCATCAAAGAAAATGTGATTGTGGACTTTTTCCCTAGCTTGCATTTTTTAGAATTTTCTAAAAAAATTACATTTCCTTCTTGTTTTGCAAATCAAGAGCAAAAAATAAAGTTGGACGACAAGAAATAGTTTTTAATTTCTTAAAACATGAATTACCGTGCCTCGCACTAAGTATTTGGACGAACGTAAAATAATAAAAAAAATGCACAAATATTTTCTTTGATAATAAACCTAATGACAGATACGGAATAGCTGTAATGTATCTAAAATTGGAGCGTTAATAAAAAGAATCAAAGCAAATAACATAATATGTGTTACACCTGAAAAAGTTTTTTGCGTTTTGCAAATTTTTTTGCCGTTGAGAAAGCTATTTCATTGTTTTTTCATTTCCGAATCCTTAGGGAAAGATATCAAGTTTCGTCATAAATATTATTTAATATTTTCACATACATTAGTAATACCATCATTTCCTTAAAGGTTATTATAAAGTTCATTTTTTTTTCAATGCTGAATGGTCGAATAAAAACATGTGTGTGTGTGTGACTTCGAATTAACCAATCGGTTTGTGAAAAGTAATCTTTTGGCTATTGTTTTTTTAATTAAAAAAAAATCTTTATTTAGTCGTATAAATTGAAAAATTAATTCAGATCTTTAC
Organism: Trichonephila inaurata madagascariensis; assembly: GCA_019973955.1. NCBI lineage: Eukaryota > Metazoa > Arthropoda > Arachnida > Araneae > Nephilidae > Trichonephila > Trichonephila inaurata. Next base: position 5,310 of record BMAV01002476.1, on the reverse strand, counting down.
CGCAATTGCATTATCAAACAATGTTGTATGTTGAAATCCCAGAATGTTGTCATTTGGGCCCTTTGTTTTTGGGAAGTTCTCTCTCCCCGTTTATTAAAATATCTCTAGCTTAGGGGTTGATTATTTTTTACTTTCTAATGTATTACGTAATACAACACAATTCGATCTGAGAACATCTGATATTTTGTTTGAGATCCTGAATATAGTTAATATTTTTCCTGTCCTATTGGCTGTAAAATTTCAAACGAACGTTTCAAATCCAATGAATCTTTGAAATTGTAAAAAAAAAAGTCATTCCCTACTGTTTTTGGACCTGTTAAATATTCATTCAATACGCTCTGTTTGTAAAACATATGAATATTAAAAAGGTTTTTTTAACATTTCGGATCGATATCTTGTGTACGAATTATATCAAGTGAAATGTGTGCTGGAAGAGATAAAAAGGGTTTATAAAATGATTCTCTAAAAGTTAGAACAGTTTATCACAAGTTAGTTTAAAAAACATACATAACGGGATATGAAGAGTTAAATTAAATATACCTATATATTTAAACCAAATTTTATTAAGGTCATTTAATATTACTAGAGTTTTTTTTGGATTTATTTAAAATTCCCGTTTGATTGGGTTGCTATGACCACAGTTCTTTCCCCCATTGTATTTTTTCGGATCACAAAAAGCGAAAACAATAAATAAATGAAACGTTTACAATAAAATTTTTTCTTCGTTTGTGTGTGTTGAAGAAATAAGGTCGAGCAATAACTGATGTCAGCGATTTCTTGATACTCTGTTTATTGTTATTGAATAATTTATCCAGACCACAAACAGTTTTCATGTTGAATGGTATCTTCAAAGGGAAATATTCTTAAACAGCATTGTTCTATGTTTTTCTTTTGGTCAAGTCACAGGCCCCTTTTCTTTTTCGTACGTATATTTCTTAATGCAAAAAAAAAACCGCAGTGTTATGGAATAATAAAAATTTCATAATAAAATGATATTAATAAAGGTAAATCATCAAAAGAAAGGTATGCTTCTTTAACAGGTAAAATCCTATTATATAGTACTAAAATAAAAAGACTTTTGAATCACTTTTTATAAAAACTGCTGCGTAGGTGAAAATTCAAATGTTCCATTCCCCTAAACCCTTTAATGTAATCAAGTCTTGAATATTTCGTGTACGTGAATACTGAGATGTCTTTTTAAAATTGCTCTTAAGGAATTTCTTAATTTTTATTTTGGAACTGATAGAATGATAATCAAAGCGTATTATTTCCTTGTGTCCTCTTAAATAGCCGCAGAAATAATTCGTTTTCCGAATTATATATTTATTATTTTTTCCCTGTCCCTGTATTATTTCGGAAATTTCTTCCTTGCACAATTTTCTCTTTCAAAAAACAAAATAGCTGTGTTTCTTTGCTATTGAATATTAATCTGAATCATACTTAGGTCACAAATATTTATTTAAAAAAAATGCAGACGATTTTGAATGTTTGGAAACTCGGTCATCTTTTTCAACCGATGACGATTCCATCGATTCTTTTCACCGCATAATATTAACTTCTTAAACGGAATTAAGTGGAAAAAAAAGTAGGATTTTAATTATATTTTTGTGGTTTAATATTTTCCGTAATGTCCATTTCACTCTCTTTTGCTGAAGTTTAATTTTATTTAATTTACACAGCATTACTATGAAAGGGAAAACGTTTTATATAGCCCATTTATTAACAAAAAAACCCCAGAATTTAACCTTTCTTTAAAGGTTCATTTCGTTTTTGTGTAAAACGTTTCTTCCATCGCATTAGCCTTGTTATTTGATTTTGTACGGGTTGAAAACTTTTTTTGTATTTTGATCGATTATGTGAATTGCAAGTAAGAATCAAGTTACAACTTTTATGTAAATATTTTTATAAATTTAAAGCAGGGAATACGTTTTTTTTAATTTTTTTTTGCGTTTCATTCATTCTAACGAAGTAGACCAATTTTTTGCCCGGTTCATTATTAAATTTCGTGTGAAAGTGATTGCTGCATTTTTTTTCATTCCGTAAAATCCAATAGCCGTTTCGACCTATTCCAACCTGCAATTTTTTTATACAAATTTTTGTTTCATGCAAACTGCTTTTCAGGGAGAATTGTGTTCTCAAATGTGGATTTCGATCATGATTTTTCAAAAACAACAGGACAACGTTCTATTCGTTTCCCTTCACTTAATATTTTAAGGGGAATTCAATTTTTTTTAAGGAAATTTTTTGAAAGGAGTTTTAAAAAATTACTAATTTACTCGAATTCATCGAATTTATTGTTTTTATTTATTGTCAGAAAAAAGTTACATAAGTTTTGACAGTATATATATTTATATTATTTTAAAGTTGTTTTTAATCTCCGTTTGAATGGTTTGGTTTTCGCATAAATTTTGCATATTTCCGGATTATATGAAGCGCAAAGAATGTTTAAAAAATGTCGAAATGAAGGGGAGGGGGAACCGCCCTACATTCATGCAGTTAAAATTACTTTGAATTAACTCGAAGGAATACCCCCCACCTTATCGAAATATTTCAAAAATTATTCCAGTGTTAAACAGTGTAAATACGCGTTGGTAATTACAACGGACTTTTGCGTGTGTGTGTTTTTTTAGTCGGATTGCTTTTTCTCATCGTTATTTTATTTTTCAAATATATAAACGGAAAAGTTACCCACAAGTTTTAAACGGAGTCTTCGATTTTACCTTCATATATGGCTCTAAATTCTCCTGAATTGTGATTTCGAATTCCCCTGCATTCGAAGAGAATAAGAAAACCCTTCCGAACAAGAAACGGGGAGGGATTGTGGATTTATTTTTTTATTTAAAAGATAATGTGGGATAAGTATTTTTTTTTATGCGTGTGGGTTTCGCTTCCCATCCATCCCCAAAGAGAACAATTACATTTTTTATAGGGGCATGAGTTTTCTGAACTTATGTTCGGTCTTCCCTGATCTGTTGAATATTTTTTTGGGGGGGCCAGGGGGGGGGAAATTGTTTTGTTGCTGTTTCTGGAATTTGTTTTAATCATAGAGTTGAAATTCTTGTCGGCATCGTCCAAGTTATGAGTATTAGGATTTCCCAAAATGATGCGGAGAACTATCCAGTTGGTAGATTTTAAAACATCTACCGGTAGAAAGAAATTACCAGTTATAAAGTCGAAAATAATTGGATTGTGGTCGGTGTCAAGTACACGTAACGAGATTACGCCTGTATGAGGAAAATTGAATGCAAACGCTATGCTTAACCCAGAACTCAATTCTGTGTAAAGTGAGAGGGATTATCAGAAGCTAGAATTTTCCAAGGACGAGAGAGAGGTGGTTGTACAGTTTCAAACTGGGGTGGTTTTGTTAAGGTTTCCAAAAAGAGTTTCTCCGTTCTTGTGCGAATCAAATAAAGTAGTGTCGATGGAGCGGGGGAAGTGTGAAATACGCCTCTGGATTTTAGCGTTGTTGACAGGTTCAAATAACAATGGTATTCGCGTTTTTTTCATACGGACCGTTTATTTTGGAGGAAAATTTTTTCAACTTTTTATGCATTCTGCGAAAGACTTAACCCCGAAACCACAAACGTATTTTTTACCTTTTCAACTGTCTTTAAATATTATAAACCGGAAGTTTTATAATTTTCCTTCCTAGTTCGATTATTATAAAAGGAACAACACAATGAGGGGAATGAAACACTTCTGCACCTCGAATGAAAATAATTGATTTCATCGAACTCAACTATTCTTCATTTTGTGCTCCTAGCGATTGTACCGATCATTTAAAAGAGTCATCCTATTCTATTGCAAATAGAAAAAGACAATTTAAAAAAATATATTTAATGATTCTTAAAGGATCTCTGCCACGGAATCCAGTTTAGTTTTTGAAAAATGTGTGCGAAAGAACTGTCACTAAGCCGGAGAGTATCTTGTTTATTGTAGAATTTTGAATTCTAAATAAACGCGATGTGAAATCGAATGAGCGCTTAATTTAAAATATATGTTTAAAGTTATGTTTAAGGCAGAATACCAACGCAACGAAAAATTAGAGTCGCACAATAACGTTTTTGAGAAATCTTATTCAATGCAGACTTTTGGGCAAAATATGCAATTAACATTTTAATAAAAGGGTAAAACCTTTGTTTACTTTTTCTTTGAAAGTAAATTTAAAAAATGTTCCGCATGTTATGTCTGATAAAACAAAAATCCTTTTTTGAACTTTTTTTAAAGATATTTTGCTGGACCGATATATTCAACCGGGCTGCCCCTCCCGTACAGTGGTTAGTTACGCCGAATGTTTTGGCGTTGGGCCTCGGGTTTGACACCCGGAAAACATAGGGGTACTCTAAATCAGCGGTTATAAACTGGGTCCGCAGCGCTTTTCTAAAAGGGGATCCCCGGAGTCTTTGTACAGGGTTTAGACTTTCTTCTTTACAGAAAAGGGTCGATAAAAAAAACCACTAGAACTTGTACTTTGATCAAAAAATATTAAGTCGAGGAGAGATGTTCACAAAACTTGGGGGTCCACGATGTCACCAGCATAAAAGTCCCCGGCGAACGAAAGCCAAAAACCGCTACCTAAATACCTTCGAGGTGCAAGTTCTCTCGTGAGGTTGATGGAAGGGAAGAGGTGGGAGGATCCCCCGGTGTCCCCCCTCAAAACTTTGTGGTACCGAGCCCAAAACGACAAAGCTACGGCTAACAAAGCCGTGCATTTGCTCTCTGCCCAAAAATTTTGGGCCCCGATCTGACACCATCAAAAGGGCATTGAAATAACAACAACATTTTCAGAAATAAAGCCACTAAAAAGAATAAAAAAATGATTTTTTGGGGAGTCACATACCTTAAGGTATTACACCCAAAACCCTTTTGGAAAAATTTTAAATTTTTTTTTGTTTTAATATTATAGTCTATACGCTTAAGATTCCAAAAATATTTTTTTTGTTCCACGATATTTAGAACTAAGTTATAGCTTTTTTAGTAAACCGGTGGAATTTTCAAAAACCGGGAAAAGGGTGTTTAAAAAGGGCACAAAAAAGTAAACAAATAGTTTGAACGTCTTTTTCGTGACTTCTAAGCAATATAAATATTTAATATTTTTGTAAAATAGATCAACGTATCCCTTTTTTTATTTATTAATACTTTTAATCTGGCAACGTTTTTTTTAAATTTAAGCTTGTTTTACTGGGGGCAATAATATTATCGTTTATAGTTTGTTTACTTTTTCATTCTAAAACGTTCTTCTTAATTTTTACTTACTTTTAATATTTTGTTTTTTCATTCATTTTTATTTTAATTTTAACGTTTTTAGAT
>BMAV01002475.1:0-116759 GCA_019973955.1 Trichonephila inaurata madagascariensis | reverse complement strand
CATAACATCCATGCATGTGTGGTGGCCACGGCAACCTATTGGTTATGGTCACGAACTCGAGGACGGAATGTCGCGGTTTCAAGTCTAGGTGCCACTGAAGACCCACCGTATAGAGAGGACTGATGCACATTAAATTTGTCGAGATTCAATGTCCTGTCATTGGTGGGTTTTGGTAGTCAATAGAGGTAAGGTACCAGCTCAAGTGTCACGTTATGTTCACAGAGATATGTCGCTTGACCATACCGGTTGATTCAAAAATAGTGTGACCAATTTCAGAGCATCATAAATTTTTATTGAATTAAGTTATTTACTGAAATTTTCAATGTGGTTTTCTTTAGCATTGTACATTTCACGTAATCGCTTAGGTTAAGCCAAAAGAACTTTTTCGATCATTTTTAGGGTATTTTCCAATTTCATCTTTCATTGCTTTTTGAAACCCTTGAAGTGTTTTTACTTTACGTCTATTTAATTGTTTTTAAGCTTACCCATATAAAAAATAATCGTGAGGTCACAGTCAGGGGATGCTATCTCATGAGGAAGAAATTTTTTTATTTTTTATTTTTTGACCATTTTATGATTGATTTTGCAGTATGACTTGGTGGAGAATCTTGGTGAAAAACAAAGCTTTCTTGAGGGTAAATACTTTCTTTGATCATGTACTTCAAAACTTTATTGCGTTTAGCATCAATTTTAGCCTTTGATTCTACGAAAAATGGTTTTGTTAAGTCATGAGAGAACATTCCCATAAATACCATGATACCTGACGGCCAACTTCCCTTTTTGCGAAATAGCTGCGTCTTTGCGACGCCTTTTGTGGGAAATATTTTCATTTTGTTGTGAATGACAGATGAAGCAGTGCTTCATCCGAAGTTACCCATGTTTTGTAAGTACCTTTGCGTAACATTAAATACAGAGACCAAGACCGTTTTCTTCTTTTTTTCTATGCAGACATTTGATGACAAACTGGTTTATTCACTTTTTTGTAGCTAATTTTCTTTATCTGATGACAAATTGTCGATTTCGAGACTTGTAGTTTCATTGCTAAAGTTCTTTGAGGCAGAGAATTTCCTACAGCGATAAGTCTTTTCAGCTTTATTTTTTTCTTGTTCACCAAGGACTTCCTTTAATCTACATTTTTTTCCCTGGAACTTTTGATTAACAGCCAAATTTTATTTCTTTTCGAAGTTTTGATGGCAATCGATTAGAAAAATGTCATTTCTGATTTTTAAATGTTTTATTTATAACAAAATTTCAGCAACCACATTCTTCAAAAGCTACAAAATTTCGCTTCTGGTTTGAGGATCTAATTGTGGAGCCATAATTTACTGCCACTAATAAAAATATTTAGATTGGTAATTTAAACGTTTCAACTTTAAAATATAACTGGTGGTAAAACGGATAAAATTTACCACAAATAGTTATATGTTTTTAAAATTGATCACACTCTTTCTGAATCAACCTGTAATGGCTCAAAATTACGAGGTCCGTCACCAGTAGCCCTTGCGTTGCTTTATAGTCCAAGTTTATATAGCTCTCAACTCAGTCCATGTACACGTGGCTCCCTCTTTACATTTGGACTGTACCAATGTTTCGAAAACAGCTTCGTGAACAGTGGAAGCAGGTCATCGTTTAAAACAGAGGTTCCCAAACTTTTTTGTCCCTTGAAAGGTTGTTCGATTTTCCGTAGACCCCCTATTTATACCGAATATTGAATTTTTACAAATTCATCGACTTACATGTCTTTTTGACAGCTGGTATAGAGTTACTTACTTTAAAAGATTTAAATTTCTAACTGTAGTGTTGTGTTTAAAATTTAAGAAACATGTTAATTAATTAAATTATCATTTAATCAATGCATAATATGTTGCAATAACTGCGCAACAAATTCTTTTAGTGGGAAAGATGAATATTTGGATTTAATAAAAAATGTTCAACATTTGGCATCAATCTTGTTGGTTTTAACCCTAAATATCTCCTCAATAGTGTCCAGTCCTTTTTATTTTCAATATGACTGTATGAATTCATTGCCTATTGTGGTATTACCGTAGTCAAAGCGTTCTCTCAAACATTAATTCAAAATAAAAATAGGGCATTTAATTGGTCACCGTAGTTTAAACATCTTTTTCCTGGCAGGTTGTATGTGACAATTGAGAAACAGGGAAAACTTACTGCATCCAATATTATACTCCTTTAGCTTAATTCTGGTAAGAAACGCTGGAATGATGGACCCTGTTTTAATAAAATTTCTGCTGTCACCTTGTAATTGCAAATTAACCTTATTTAATTTAGTAAATAAATAGGTAAAATCTTGTTTTCCATTTCACTAAATTCTCTTATAAAATTAAAGTCACGATTTGGTTTAATGAAAGCCACTATTGTAGACCCCTATTTGCATCTCACAGACCCCAAATTATTTTTTGCTGATGTTGCTCCTCCCGAATTAAGACCCACCGTGTAGAGGGGTAGATGAGCATTGAATCTGTCTAGGTCAGTCCTTCTCAAACTTTCAATACTTGCACCCAATATTCAATCATAATTTTCATCGCCCCCTTTATACACTAACAATGTATTGAATTCAATAATACTATACTTTGACGCTAAAGGTACAATAAGACTTTAACTTCTTAAATGTCACTGGCGTATATAAACGTCTCGCTCAACCAAAATTAATTGCCCAGTACGTTTATACTGCTATCCAAAAAATTATTCCGAAGGCTTTTGAATGCAATAAAAGGGTTTTGACATGTTTTCGAAGGATTTACTGAGTTCAGAGGATTTACTTATTTGTATTCCTTTTCTCTCCCTTCCCCCAATTCATCACATACACGTGCCTACATAAACGGTGGCATTGGGGAGCGAATGATACAATTTAATCAGCACCTAAGGGATTAATTATAAACAGTACAAATTATTAAGATAAGTGTTAACATTTGTATAAAAATTTATGTATGACAAGCCCATGGGGTCACTGGTAATTATTAAACTAGTTCTTAACTTAGTATTGTTAAATTAATTATAAAATACATCGTGCAGAACTGATACATTTATAAGTGTATTATATCAGTGTACATGTGCATTTTATTTTTTATTATGTCAGAATGTTTTATTTATTTTTTCAGTAAACTAATATTTTTTTTATAAAAAAATAACTTTTTTTTCCACTTTTCAGTATGCTCGCCCCCCCCCTCGTAGAGTTATCACGCCCCTCTAGGAGGCGCGCCCCACAGTTTGAGAAACGCTGGTCTGGGTTTAAAGTCCTCCTGTTAATGTAGTGAGGAAGTTAGAAGAGGGAGATTCCAGCTCATGTGTGTCGTCTTCGTCTCTTGACCAAGGTTCAAAATTACTAGGTCCGTCGGCAAAAGCCCTCGTGTAGCTTTATATTGAAACATTAATATACACTCACTCTCACTCACTCACCAATATAAATTAAGAATAATTTAAGTGGAAAAAGATTAACTTATTAAAAAATGTGTACTTTTAATTTTAAGATAATAAATAAGATAATAAATTTCTCTCATTTTGTGAAGTAATTTCTTAAACCAAAAGCAACAGATAATTTTTTTTTTGCAAAACTTTGCATAAAAAATACAACACAAATTACACGCGATTCGTTATACATTCAAAAAATGAAATTTTTCAAAAAGAATATTTTGTGAAAGTGCCCCTGAATTTTTCTTTAAAAAGTTTTGTTTGCTTTTTTTTAAGGAATTGTTTCAATTAAAAAATTTAAAATTATATAAAACAAAAATTTTTTTAAACGGTTCGAAAATTCTTTAAAAATTTTTTAAAAAATTTTCGTTTCCCAGTAAATATTGTTCAATCGAACACGAATATCAAAACTTTTCAAGATTAAATATTCTCAAAATGAAGAAAAGGAATGAAATATTCATGAGTGCCGCAGACAGTAAAATTACAGACTAAGTTCTCTGCGACAGCAATTCTTACCCGAAGATACACTAAGGAGCAGTCCGTCATTATTAGCTTGCATGAAACTATAAATAATGCGAAACCTTTTTCCCGTGCTCAGTATTGCGATCCATTTGTTTTGGAAAAGGGAAGTTCCAAACTCGAGTAAATAAAACAGATACAAAAATAATTCTTTCGAGATGTTTATCGCATGTTTCGAAACATGAAAGTGCTAAGTTTATAGGAAATAAATTGCATTTTAAATAAACTTTTTTTTTTATTAAAAAGGTGTTTTATGCTCATTAATTTAAAAACATGCCCCCTGTTAAATGCTTGGGTGTTTGCGTAAGCTAGAGGTGGGGGATTATCTAAATGATGAGACATTATGTAATTTTAACACAATTTTTTTGAAAAACTTAAATTACTTAATTTAAATAACAACTTTCTTAAATGAAAATGAGCCAACAATTAAACCTTATATTCAAGTCAACCCCAAATAACCTTATTTAATTATAAAAAATTTAACTGTCTAATCTTTCCTATACAAAATATTCCCTTTTTTAAAAAGTCCCTTTCCCCTCCTGGGTTAAAACCTTATTATGTTGAAATAGGTGAAGATCAGACTTTCTTAATCTTATTATATTCAATTGTGATGAGCGTATCCTTTTTCCCGAGCTGTAGGACGTCTAACCTTATTCAAACAATTCCGCATAAGTTATCTTAGTTGCGTTCTATCTCACAAACTTTCTATCCTTTTAAAGTATATCTCATTTGCATATTCGATTCTTTTCCCTCTTCTTGGGTATTGGTTGGGAAAAAGTTTTGCCATTAATCGTGGCCGTCAAAACTAGGAGTTGTTAGAAGAAGGACGCGGGGATACACTTTGTTCCAATTTTATTTTAAATTGTATGCATTAAATATCGTAACATCCGGCGTATAACGCACATCACCGTATAACGCGCACCTATACTTTCGAGTTGCATTTTTTAATTTTTAGGTATGTTCACCGTTTAACGTTCACCCCCTTTTTTACGAAGAAACCTGAAATGTACATATGCTATTCTCTTATGTTTTGAAGTCATTTATTCGAGATATTCCACGGACATAGCAAAAAATAGTATACTTCTAGAACTACAACCCTTTAAGTTCATAAGAAATGTCATTTCTTTTAAATAAACAGTATTTTGATATTATATGATTATAAAATAACTAATTTTATTTAATCTTTTGACACTTTACGAAATCTGTAATTTTTTAACTTAACTCTGAGAGCAATAAAAAATCTTAACCCGTAATCGGATAAGAAAATTATCGAAACTATTTATCTTGATTTAAGCGCGTATGATCCTTCTTGAAGCCCGATAGTATGGTAAGCTCCAAGTTTGGTGACTCAACCTCTTCTTGATGGATCTCCGTCAAATATAAATCTTAAAATGCGTGACCACCAGTTTCTGTGTACTAACTCTTGGAATTCAGATTAACGATCAACGCTTAATCATTAACTCGCCTACTCAACGACTGGCACTTAAACAGTTGTTACATTTGCATAAAATCAAGTCATGTCTACGGAAATAATTTTTTGAACTAAAATCACAGAAAAGAATATTTTTCCAAAGAAGATTAGTAGAAGACCCGAAAAGAACCCTATTACAGGTTAAATTCTCGAAGAAATGGAAAAATACTTAATTTTTGTTAGATTCTAGACTCAAAATATATATATAATTATTTTTCTACAATATAAATGAAGTGAAATACGTTTAACGCGAAAACGCTTAGCATGAGAAGATTTCCTTTCTGGGAATGAACAAAATACGGAAAACACCAGAGATTTTAGAGGGGAGGAAATGAAAGAGAGGTGGTTTCGCATTATTTTTCTGTATTGGATTATCTATTGTATCATCGGAAGAATTCATTACAGTAAATGACGATAATGTATGTACAGACTCAATTATGGCATACAAAGACATTTAGAAATTTATTCAAAGCTTGAAAAATATGATTTTTTATATTATTGATTCGGACGGTGAAAATGAAATGAATAATGCAGGTCCTGTTCCTGCATCATCCGAAATGAGGAATGTCATGAAAAGTATGCGCAGTTATTTAGACGCATATTCCAAAGGTGAAATAAATAACAAAATGAATAACATCGAACAATTTAATGCTAATGAAGACAATGCAAAGAAAAATATCAGATTATTTTCCAAAAAATTAATAAATGTTCTGTTTTTTAAGAAACACTTGAAAAATTTTGCATTAAACTTCAATAAGATCTTGCGAATGTTTTTGTTTCATTGATTTTTTAATACACGCATATATACATATCTATGCAAATAAAACGTACTCTTAACAAACTTAATTTTGTTAAATGCATAGAGATTTTTTTTTCCAATATCCTTTAACGCATGAAAAAATATTTCAGTGTCCTCAGTTCCCTATTAAATGGATTTTCACTGTATCCGAAAAGGATGGTTATTGATACGTGTGTACTGAGTAGCGAATAGTACAACCAGTGGCGCAATTGAGAATATTAGGGCCCCCCTGCAAAGTCAGGTTTGGGGCCCCAAGCCGGAACTACAAATGATTACAAAACCATAACATCAGACTTTGAGCCCTCTAGAATCCTGCCCACCCCTGTAATGCGGGGGTGTACGTTACGCCACTGGGTACAACGTACATTGCAAAATTTCATAACTTAGCTCTCTTTCTCCCACAACGTAGAATCAGTTCCGATCCAAGTCTTTTTTTCGGCCTTCCATTTTATTGTTCGCTGCAGTTTCGACAATTTTTTTTAAACTTTAATACTAAAAAAAGCTATTAAATGTACCTAGTGTTTTTTCTTGTAACTATTTAATAAGTGTCTCCTCACCGCATTAAACGTTAACAAGTACTAAAATGATCTTTAACAAAAATTGCTTTGACTTTTTACCATAAAAAAGCTCAAACACCTAAACTTCATTCCCCCGTGGCAGTACTTTACATATAAATTAATATTCTATTTTATTTTTCTCTTCATATGCATACCATAAAACAATTTTTCCTCACAGGTAGTTTTTGAAATTCTGAAAGAAAAAAAATTAATCCACCCTAGGGTGTATGCAGCGGTCTCGTGGCTCTGTTTGTTGCCAATATTATTTTTTAAATTTTATATTCTCAACCATTTTTTTTTCTGGTTCTTTGAGGCAAGTTAAAATTTTTAATACTTTACCGAACAAATTTAATGTTTGTGTCAATAAATATTTCTGAAAGGATTTCATTTACATTTGTTTTCATTTTTTTTTTATGATATATTTCTATCTACTGCTTTATAAATAATTCTGCTGATGATTAAACCAGAAACCTGCAACTTGAAAATAAAATTACGCAATAGTAATCATTACGGTTGGGGATTCCGATATCTTTAACTCAATCAAAACTTCGTGTAGTAGGGTTGATATTAATTAAGAGGCTATGGCGGCCTAAAAGTTTCCACTTCAATATGGTGCAGAAATGAGATGTGTTAAGTCAGGTGTCAACTTCATCACCGTACTGTTCCAAATTAAGAAGCTTATGAACTATGTGTCTGTTTAATGCTAAATAGTAGGGGCTAATTTAGGACATATACAGAGTGGTCCCAAATTCATGGTACAAACTTTAAAAGTAGATACAGAACAATGTGTAAAAATCATTTATTGTATAGGAATGTACGGGAACAAGTAAAGCGCTAAGGCACAATCAGGGAAAATAAAAGAGAAATGGAGTTATCAGTTGGTTTCGTTGCCAGTAGCACGCAGTAGATGTCTAGCCAAGATTCAACATGATGCATCTCAGTAGGGAAAAGTGCCATTCACAATTGTGCTGACGTTTACGATCGGAGACTTTATGTATGCCGAAAACGCAGACATGCATTACATGTACGGCTATGTAAATGGTAACGGCAAAGCTGCGCTACGAATGTAGCCTGCGCAGTTTCCTGATTGACTGATGCCGGTTCGCAGAACGGTTACATCGTCAACTTCGTGAAACACGTTTTTCCACGTCACCAGACATGAGGCTGGTCGACAAGAGCTGTACGCAGTTCAAACCTTGAAGTAAGCATCTTGAACGTTGTGGCTGATGTACCCGAGCGAAGTACAAGAACTGTAGCTGATCTCATAAGTGTAAGTCATCAGACCATTTGCAGAGTGTTCAACGAAAATCGCTCACACCTTCCATTTTCAGCGAGTACAAGCTTTGAATCCGGCAGGCTGTCTTCTCCGACTGCCAGTGGGTGGTACAGCTATGTCAGCTGCAGCTAGACTTCGTAGTTCATGTGCTGAACAGTTATAAAGAGTTATTGCAAACATTGCGCTTGTCAACGACGCCTTCAATAAACACTTTGTCTTTCCTTTCGTCTCTTATTTTTTGTGTTTGTGCCTCACCGCGTCACTTGCGCCCATACATTCCTATGCAATAAAGGATTGTTACAATGTCTTGTACCTACCCTTAAAGTTTGCACCATGAATTTGGAACCACCCTTTATGTGGGACGGTTTCTAGGAGTATAGTGAAATCTTGAACAAAGAAGACATTGCAACCAAGTTAAACAAACAATTAATGTATTAAGATAAAGAAAATTAAGGATCACGCTATTTACAGCAAACTATTTACAAGAAAGATAAAAGACAGCTTGAATAGAGAGCAGGGTTCACCTGTGAGATGGGGATGCCAAACAGGGTTAAGCCTAGAAAAGGGTGTGCTTTGTTTTTGAGAACAAAGCAGCTAAAAGGGCGTCTAACCTTACTCGTGCATGGTCGGCTTAAAAGGGATCGCTCCGAGGCCATATGGCGTCTGACGTCATCACGCACGAATTTTTTCGTTTGTTACTGAAATCCTCGACGTGTGCATCGCAATATGTGTGAATGCGGTTCATTGCGCATCAACATGCACGATACGGGTTGAAGATTACTGTCGCGGACTGTCCACGTTGAAGAACAAGTCTGGGAGAGGGGCTTGAAAGACTATGTGTACGAGACCCCGTTGACAGTGAAATGAACCTTGTTACACGAATAGTAGCAGCAGCAGGCCTTGTCCGTGATATGTCAAGCGTGCTTGAAAATGTCCGGCGGTGAGAATCCTGTGTTTGTGTAAGTCAGAGGATCAAAAACATTTTTGTCTCATAGGCTCCTTGCCTTGTTTTTCAGTTTGCGGTAGACTCCTGTTTACCTAATATTGAATTTTTACAAATTTATCAACTTTATGACTTTTTGACAGCTAGTATAGAACTACTTACTTGAAAAGAATTAAATTTCTAAATATAGTGAAGTATAGTGTTTAAAACTTAAAAAGCACATGTTAATTAATTAGATTAAACTTTCTTCGAAAGTGCTTATTCTGATCAGTTTCTTTCATAACATGAAATTTTTATTTTTAATGTGACCATATGAATTGATTGTCCCCTAAGGTATTACACCATAGTCAAAGCATTCTCAAACCTAGTTTCAAAAGCTGAATAGAAAGCATTGAAATGTTGAACATAGATTAAAACGTCTTGACAGATTGTGTGTGACAAATTGAGAGAAAATTCGCAACCTCCAATGTTATATTCCTTTAGATTAATATTGGAAAGACACGCTGAAATGGTCCTCGATTTAAAAAAACATTATGCTGGCGCTTTTTAACTCCAAATTAACATCATTAAATTTAGTAAATAAATCAGTTAAATAGGTAAAATCTGGTTTTCACTTGATTTAATTTTCTTTTTAAATTAAATTCCCGATCTGGTTCAATCATAGCCACTATCACAGACCCTCATTTACACCTCTTGGACCCTCAAGTTAATTTTGGTTATGTGGACCCCTTGCAAGTCGTCATAGACCCCTTTGGGAATCACTGGTATAAATAGTCCCAATTTTGAGCACCTACTGTGAACCTGTACTTTACCTTGTTGGAATAAAAGTCAGATTTGTTCACTGGCGTAGGTAGCCCTGAATGGGTCTCGCATCAATATTTCTTGCGCGCCCATTTTAGAGGCCCCTTAATATATTAACAATATTTTCCTCGTATATGTTGGTGACCCTGTAGCTGGGGGCCCCGTATCATTGATACGGTGGTAGCTACCCCCTCCCCCCCTGGAATTTTTACTGTGTTTCCTTGTGTTCACTTTACATGTTCATTTTGTTCATATAGATGACGTTTGCGGGCACACTTTCCTAAGTGAAATCGGGTTCTCAACGTATTCCCTATCTCCCCACGAAATTTGAACAATAAGTTTTAAATCATCCTGTATATTCAACTGCTATTGGCTTTTAACTTGAGTTGTTGTTTTTGTAAAGTTGAATATTGGTTGGTTTTACACACACAATATAACTGAGCAAATGGGTCATAAAATCGCATGCTGTGGTATTACTATTGGAGCAATTATTATTTTAAAAATAGAATTTCAAATTCCTTCTTAAGCAAAAACTGCCTTAAATCAAGCATTCATGACGCAGAGTATTTCAGACGAAAGCTGCTAAGTAACCTTGAGTAATTTTGAATTGTTTGGTAATTTTTGGATGCAAAAGAAAAATTAATGTAAATATTTCTGTTAATTTTGTGTTTGCGACAAGCAATTCCCTTTTCATTATCTTCAAGAAGAGTGCCAAGAATTTGGAAGTAGGATATATTAATCCAATTCAATTTAACATCTACCGTAAAATACGGCGTATAAACGCGCACCTATACTTTCAAGCTACATTTTTTAATTTTTATGTATATTCGCTGTATAACGCGCATGCACCCCATTTTTTACGAAGGAACCTGAATTGAAGGTGTGCAATACTCATATGTTTATTTATTCGAAGTATTGGCCCAGATTTTTGAAATAAATATATACTTCTAGAACAACCCTTTAAGTTCATTAGATATGTCATTTCTTTTTAAATAAACAGTATTCCGATATATGTAGAAGTCTAATTTTATTTATGCTCTTCTCTTTTTTTTTTTTATTTTTGAAACTATCATTTTTATTTTTGGCGAATAACCCGCCTCGTAAATTTCAATCTTATGTTTTGTTTTCAAAGTGCGTAATTATACGAGCGACATAGTGGATTATACGGTAATTAGTTTGAGTCCTAATGCCACTGAGCACCCGCTGTGTAAAGGGGCTGATGCAGGTTAAGATCAAAGCCCTCACGTTGTCGTTGCGTGGCGGTTTGGAGAGTGGGGTGCCAGATCAGGTGTCATCCTTGCTACATGATCGTGGTTCAAAATTGTGAAGTCCCTCGCCAATAGATTGAGATCGATAATGCAAAAGGAAATAAAATACAAAGGAAATGTACTTCAGTCAGAAGCCATTGATGTACTAGCATACATGCATATTTTATTTGAAAAATTTTTGGATCCCCTTTCTACTTTCCATTTTAATTGCTTAGTACTGAGGGTGTCCAACACACGGCCTGTCAGTACATAAGTTGGGGCCCACCGACTCTTTTTTTAAAAAAATTTTAAATATCAGGTTTTTAAAGTTTTTTTCATTTTGAAATTTATTTCAGGGGAAATTTATATAGATATATATATAAATCTACAATGTATTTGCCTATAACCTGTTCTTGTTTTAAAATAAATCCTTTTTGATAATAGAAATATCCTTTAGATTAAAATAGATTTATATTTTATAAAACAGTTATACATTTGATTTTACCATAATATAAATTACTTTTTTAATAAATTCCGAATTGCATTATGCATATCCTTTACCATGGATTGTAAGGCATTTGCTAGTGGGTGTTGCCTTACTTCTAAGTTTTTCTCGTGACCTAGGGGTGTGGGAGTGAATGAAGAACCTGGCGTTTGCCATAATCTTAATATCTCTTTATTAAGATCTCAACTTAAACACTATACAATGATAATACTTATATTTAAACTAAGCGGATCTGAGGTGAAGAAACACACAATGCGCATTACCAAATAAGTTCAAACCTGACCACTATATTTAACTTTACCGCTTACTCCTAACTTCTGTATATACACAGTTCCTAGTAGATAACAGAATGATCCTACCTCTATATCTTGGGTAGCAGCA
Source organism: Trichonephila inaurata madagascariensis (assembly GCA_019973955.1). Classification (NCBI taxonomy): domain Eukaryota; kingdom Metazoa; phylum Arthropoda; class Arachnida; order Araneae; family Nephilidae; genus Trichonephila; species Trichonephila inaurata. The sequence goes on along the minus strand of BMAV01002475.1, from coordinate 104,831 downwards.
AGTCTCTCGAATCCTAAACGACTTTTCTTTATCTCGCGTGGAATGGTATCCACCTTGACTTGAACGCACTGGCATGAATAGTTGAACTCTTGAATATCGACTTACTTCAGCTTACGCGCTTAAACACAGACTAGCATAATCACTTCCCAAGAGGCCCCCTGCTTACGCTAAATTTCTGCTACTTAAAAGGTTCTTAATTTGCATAATCACGCTTCGCTTCTGGATTTGGTTGGAAAAAATTTGCCTTTTTCGGCCACAAAGAACCCAAGAGGACAATTAATGGAAAGCGTGATGAGCCCGTCACAGATGGTACCTGATTCTCTGTGTGTGCGACTTTCATTTCTCCTCCTCCTTTTCTGTTTGGAGTGCCCAAAGAGCAAGAGGCAGTCAGAGATGTCTTTTAAAGTTTAAAAAAAATATTCAGGATGGTTAAGATAATGGGCAACGTATACTTAATCGCTTGCACAAATGACATCTCTATCAAATTTCAACAATGATTAACGAAAGATCAATTCAAAAGGAACCGTAATTTTCAAGAAAATGGCAACTGTAATATTTTAAACATTATTTGATCATTGCATTATTTTATTATATAAACATTATTATATTATCTATGTCTGTATACATGAAAAATAATGAAAACAATAATAATAATTCATTCTGTTTTAAATTTTCCCTCAATAAATGTTTTTTTGTTTCCAAATCTGATATAAAAGTACATATTTTTATGTGCGGTCCGCGAGATTATAATGTTTTTCCGAAGTGGCCCACAAGGTCATTTGGGTTGGATACCCCTGATTTAGTACATCTTATGTATGATATTTTCATTAGGAATAATATATGTATATTATCTCGCACAACGGTCAAAGGAAGCTACAAAGCCAGTCCAGTTTTGTTATATACGCAGACCTCGAACCAACTTATTATTCGTAATTATCGGTCCAGTCATCATACGGGGTTATAAAAGGGGAAATTGTAAAGAATCATTTGTGCCAAAAGAACTTAACTATATATAATAAATGGAGTATATGAAAGTGATGATGTTAATAAACAAACCATCAATCAAGTAAAAGCAAGTTTATTTCAGAGATTTGTGCAGAAAATTTGAATTTAACGCGAACTTATTACAAAATGTCAATATTTAATATTAATATTCACTCTCCTTCTGATAGTAGTTTGACATCGTTACGTTTGAAATTATTTCGTTTCGTAAATATTTTCGTGTTGATGCTCGAATGCAAGTGATAATTGAGTTTACGTTCGGTTTTCAATTTCCCCGGATGATAAACAAAATTCTATAAGTCATTTCTCTTTTCATGAGTAATGAAATGAGCTGAAATGTGTTCGCAATATTACAAGTCCATTAGGAAAACTTGTTATGAAACTGGATAGTGTATAATATGCAAAGAATTTCTGGAAGCATTCACTGGAAGAACTTCTCAGATTTATTCAGTCACGTTATACTGAGAAAATCCTATTTTATTACGAACAAAAAAAAAATTGTAATGCTCAGTATTGAAATACAGTATAAATATGTATACAATATATATTTGTCTGACGAATTTTTAATGCAACTTCATCTTGTGTTTTATATATTATGTTTTCCAATTATTTTCAATTCCTACTATTAATTCACACTCCCTATATATATATATATATATATATATATATATATATTATATAATTTTAATTTTTTTTCCAAATTCAATAAAATGTTTTATTCATCCACTCAAGTTCAAATACATTTTTTTAAACTTGTATTGGATGACAATTGATATTAATGCAGTTTTTCAAACATTAATTCATTAATTAATTTATTTTTCAATTTTAAATTTACTCTGCGTTATTTCTGATGAAGTTAGAACTAGCTGCAACAGATGGTGCCAGTAGGTTTTTTCTAACGAATTTTTTCTTGGCGCCAAATACTTTTTTATTCATCCACTCAAGTTCAAATTTTTTTTTTTAACTTGCAGTGGATGACCCTTGATATTAATACAGTTTATTCAAATATTAATTCATTAATTAAATTTAATTAACTAACAAATTTTTTCTTTGTTGTAAGAATCGACTTTAAAAAAATTTTTTATATTATTTGTTTATTGCTAAGTAGCACACATTTTCCTGAAATAATCCTTGAAATTTATTTTAGGATAGGTACTGGATTGTATTTAAATCGAATATCTTTTAAAGATATTATTTATATTTAATTATGCTTTTATTAATTTATTACTAAAATATTTTTCAATAAAATGAAAAATATGGAATTTATTAATTTCTCAGCAAACTTTGAAATAAATAGGCTAGCGAAGAAATAGGCCTCTGTAAGCGAATCATTGTTATTAAACAATTATATAATCGTCGCAATGAAGCTAAACTTACTTTAGGGATCATGATCAAAATGGATGTAAACTGAGGGTGGGCTATTGCTCTGGCTCGAGAACCACATTGTAGAAGAGGATACCGGAGGTCTGCGCCTTTTTAAAAAAATTGCGTTCATTAGTTATTTTTGCATCTCAGTGAAGGTATAAACTGTACCACAAAACTCAATAAATATGAGTTGAATAAAATAGTACCAGTTTTATTCAATCTATTTATTGCAGTGTTCCTCAAACTGTGGGACGCGCCCTAGGGGCGTCATACCCCTACAAGGAAGCGCGAGTATATTGAAAAGTCGAAAACAAAAGATTATTTAAAAAAAAAAATTCGGTAAGAAAACAAATTAAATACATTATGGCATAATAAAAAATAAAATACACATTTACACTGATATAATACACTTATAAATATCTCAGTACTGCTCAACGCATTTTATAATTAATTTAACAATACTAAGCTAAGAGCGTTTAATAATTACCAGTAACCGCATGGACTCTACATATATAAAATTATATGCAAAAATTAACACTTATTTTGATGATTTGTCCTCCTTTATAATTATTATTTCAATGCAGATTAAAAATTACGCTATTTGCTCTCCAAAATCATTGTTTAACACGTAGGTGAGCGTATAGGTGTGTTGCGGAGGAGAGTAGTAAAGGAATAAATAAGGAAAAAAAGAAATCCTCGGAAATAAGTAAATCGTTCGCAAAGACTGTCAAGGTCTGGAATGCAAGCCAAAGCCTTCGGAATAACTTTATGGATAGCAGTTCACAAAAAAGATCATACTTTGGGAAGACGTATATATACGTCCACGGCAATTAACGCACTGGTTGAGCGAGACGTTTATATGCGCCGGCAGCACTTAAGAGGTTAAAGTCCAATTGTAGGTTTAGCTTAAAAATATAGTATTACTGAATTTAATACATTGTTATTGTATGGAGGGGGTACGATGAAAATTATGATTGAATATTGGGTCGCAAACATTGAAAGTTTGAGAAGCACTGATTTATTGCGATAATTTCATATAATCTATAGCTGCAACCTCAGATAATTTTAGAATCAGTTTAATCAGACAAATGTACCCTGTCATACTTTTCTACAGTTTTTTTTTTTTTAAATCAGAAATTAGATTGTTTGTTGCAATAAACTAAATTCATGAGGGGTCACATGATAAAGACAATCACGTGCTCTGCATTATATTCAGAACAAACTGACATTGTACTTGTTCTACTTGTAAAATTTAGATAAAATTTCAAATTTGATGATTTGGCAAAGATGTTCAAGTGTTAAGATTCTTCAAAAAGTTTTTCAAAATTAAAAAAAAGTATACATACTCTTTGTGTGCTGTTAAATCGAGGACATTTTTTTTACTTATGTACGTTTTTATTATTGACAAATATGAACTTTCTGAAAGAAAATTTCCGCAAAAAGCAAACAGTGGACAACGGCGTAGCGCAAGAACTGATTAGCTAGGAAAACGTGATTGTATTTGCCGTGTGACTTGACGTCACGTGAATATATGAACTGATTGGCTGGAAACATATGCTTATCATTATCATGTGACAATGACGTCACATGAATTGAGCCCATTCTCATCAGAACCTTCAAGTTAATACGGTAAATGTAAATCTCGATTCAGGGTGGATTTTCTGATTGTCTTGATGGGGCAGAAAAAAACTCCACGGGCTACTATTTGCCCACCCCTAATATAAATCAACTGCTTTTTTGGAACGAAAATTTGCTCTCCTATTGTTGTTTTTGAGTTATTTTATTTGTACAACCTTCAAAAATAAGGTGTAGAAGTACAAAAGAATCTGCATCCTAGGGATTCCATTGCATTGTAAGATAGTAAACAATAAGGGAAGTAAAAAAAATTCTGTAAAATTTGGCGTATAACGCGCATTTTAACTCCAAAAATAAGATCCAAATTTAAGGGTGCACATTATACGCTGGGTATAAAAATGATACCTTTCAAAATGAAAGAGATAAGCATGCAAATAATTAGACTTCTTCATATATTAAAATGCCATTTATTTAAAAGGAATGGCATATCTTTATGAACTTTGGGAGCTGTAATTCTAGATGTATACAATTTTTTCAAAAGTCTTGGATAAAATCTCGTATAAAGGATTTCAAGACATAAGAACATTACTCGTACAGGCGTAAAACTTCAGGTTCCTTCGTAGAAAAAGAAGGTGGGCGTTATAGGGCGAATATATCTAAAAATTAAAAAGTGCAGCTTCAAAGTATAGGTTCGCGTTATACTCCGGATTTTACGGTATTTGTGAAAAATATACATTCCCGATGCCAGAGTGTTTTACAACCTCTGACTATAGAGTTCGGTGAATAATCCTGTGTACGTTACATTAGTGTCCTTCAAAATAACTATGCACCACTGAGATCTGCTATACATGTCCTGAAAACTTTGCAAGAAGTCTTCTTTTGGGATGAAGTTCAAAAGCCTTGTCACGTTTCGTTGTATGTTATGAATATCGTCAATATCGATAACACGTTTTTCTCATCCCTAAATTCTGGGTAACGATTTTTCACACGGATTCACGGTTTATCTGTAGTTCATCAGCTATCATGCGCATAGTTAATTGACGCGATCTTTAATGGTTATCCTCACTTTCTCAATGCTTTCGTCACTGATGAAGGTCACCAGTCTTTCACAAATGGAGTTGACAAAAACACTTTCCCTACTTTTCAAACCACTCGTACAGAAACTTCATGGGCAGTGCTTGATCTTTATAAACACGCACCAGCATCGCATAAGTTTATTTTGGTTTCCAAGCGTGAAACAAAATTTTAAATTGATCTTTTGTTCATTCATTTTCCCGTTCTCAGTTAAGAAACAACGTACTAAACAAGCATTTTGTAAAACAAGTCTTACATGGAACACAAATGAGTCCAACTGAACAACGGAGGAGAGCAGATGGTCAACACCTGCCGCTACGGCATATACAGCGTTTTGTTTCACCAGCGTTGCCAGGTCACCGTTCTGACTTTATTCACTGAACTTTATTGTCAGAGAATGTATATATCAAGTTTTAAGAATTTTTCTGCCTTTTTCTTACATAAAAGTATTGTATCCTGTTTATTTATATAATATTTTAGATCAATTAATTCCTTTTTTTATATATATTTTAGGTCAGGTAGGAAATGTCATTACAAACAGAAATGCGAGTCGTCTCGAATTCGAACGTCTACTGGTGAGTATAAAATTCCAAACATTCACAATTATTTCTTCATCCGGCGCGAGCGAAGCATTTTAAACCTTCATTTCAATAATTGCATAAATATAATCGTTCATGATCAGAGGTTTCCGCGCCCGGAAAAATAAAAAAGGTGAAATAAAAATCGCCGACAGCCATCAAAAATTCTTATCTTGATCCATTCAGTTTTATTGCCGTCGTAAAAGAGCGAGTTATCAGATTTCTTTAAACATTAAATCTCTGCAATGATTGGTTAGGATTGGAAGTAAAATGAGAAATGAACTTTTATCTCCAGATGGGGTTTATTGGGCGGTTGGGAAAATATTCTAATTCTTTCTAACGTGAGTGAGAAAAATGGAGATAGAAATCGTGGCTGTTATAATAGTTCATTCGAACAGTAATATTATTCTGAAATAATCAGTGCCAGTTTGAGATATGTATAAAAGAATTATTTTTTATGCTATTTCTATCAGCTAGATTTCAACAATTTCTCCTTTGGTATTTAAGCCTTTATTTTATTTTATTTTTTAATAGGAAAATTTTTGTATGTGTCGTCACGTATTTTATTCCAATACGTGACAAATGCTACTTTCATCTCTTCGTCCTTTACGTCATTTCTACAACTCAAAACATCTTTCGATTTTGCTAAGAAATTTTCTTTTTAATTTAATGGAACACACATTAAGTACTATTTAATTTACAAAAATTGATCACAAAATCAAATAAATTTGCTCAGCCTAAATTATCTGTTATATATTCTACTGTAATCTCACAGAACTTGGAAGATGTAAGATAAAAACCTGAGTTAGGATAATTTTTATGTTTTTTTATTCATATCTCAATAGCAAATAAAAGTTTAAAAGTTTTTTCCGGAAAAAAAAAAACCCTAGGTTTTTTTTCCACTAATCTAAGGGTTTTTTCTTTTGCCTAATGTTTTTCATTTTTTTCTAATATTGCTAATTTTGTAACAAAATTGAAGGATTCCTGAATCAAAGTAATATTTATCTTTTTATAAAAATAGTTGAATTTGGAATTCATACATTTTTCAAGGAATTTTCACTAAGAATTCATAAAAAAGTGTTTTATGGATTTCAAGCATGTTATCTTAAACCCCAAACCAACTTTTACTATACACGAGGTGTAACCAAAAAAAAAAACCGAGGCTGGTCCAATACATCATTGTACATACAGAATCGTTTTTGTGACATTATCACGTTCATATTTCCCCTTTAGGCATTCATACATTTTGTATTCGGTGTTGCCATTTTGGTAACATTTCTAACCTTTTTGAAGGCCCTTCGAGTTTTTCCGGTTTTCCTGAACCTCTTCAACTCAGGAAAAATATTTTTTTAAGGTATCCGATATTTCCGGAACCGGACAAAAGCGCATTTGGGTATTTTCATGATTTTATGTCACTTGATTAGAATGCTTTAAAATTGTTTTAAGAACATTATGACTTTTTTTTTTTAAATTATTTCGGGCAAAAAATGAACTTTGAATAACCTTTTTTTAAAAAAAATTTCCTTTTTTGAAAAAAGCTTTATTATAATAATTTTTGCCTGTAAACTCAAATCTCTGTACAGAGGTCTAAAGTGAATAAAATAATGTGAAAAATTTACATATTTTAAAATTCAACCATTGAAATAATGATCGGCATTTTTTTTTAAAATTTCTCCCTCTGTTGTGTAAAACATGGATAAACCCACTTCTAAATTATATTTTCAAAAATTCAGTTGAGCCTCTGTCAAAAGGTATGAGCTATATACAGGGAAAAAAATTATTATAATAGAAACATTTTTCACCGAAGAATATTTTTAAAAAGGGGTCATTCTTCTTCATTTTTTTCAAAAAAATTGTTTAAAAAAATTTTTTTTGTAAATAATCTTAAAAAAAATTTTAAAATACGTTTTCTAATCTAAGTGATACTAAATATCATAAATATTATCCATTTAAAGCTTTTAAAATCACGGTTCCCAAGAGTCGGATTTGGGGGAAAAAAGGCCAAAAAGGATGGCTGCGGGGAGGACGTCACCAAAATAGTTGTAGTCAACTCCCCTCTTTTTTTTTTCTTCGTATTTTATTCATACAATTCGGAGAAGGTTGATTGATAGTGATTTACGACCGAGAGGTTAGAAGCATATTTATTTGAACTATCCATCTACGGCTTCAGAGATTCGTGTCTTCCTACACCGTAGCTAAATGAGCCGAAATGCCCCGTTGGACGGTACCCTTGAACAATTTCGATTCTCGGTATAAGAGGTCACCGCAAACATGTGTAATCGATTCTACTATTTTATATATATCAATTATATTCTACTATCGTATGATATATAATTAAGTATATATAAACATATTGTAGAATGTATTTTTTTCACTTTTTTTTATTACACACATAACATAATTTCCATTATACTAATAAAAATAAGGTTTTTAATAATTTTATCAAGGTGTGTGTGTGTGTGTGTGTGTGTGTGTGTGTGTGTGTGTGTGTGTGTGTGTGTGTGTGTGTGTGTGTGTGTGTGTGTGTGTGTGTGTGTGTGTGTGTGTGTGTGTGAAGTAAAATTGAAATTTGTTATATATAAGAAAAATAAATAAAATTTTTTTAAACAAAGAAAAGGAAGAACTTCCCTTGATTTTTAATTTAAGGAACATGGTACTGTTTGCGCAAAAATTTTTAGTTTAAGGATTTTCAAAATTTTTTGGTTCCTCTTATGTGTGTATACTATATAAAACAGAATATGTGCTCAAAATTTCACAAAATGCTGTCCATTTAATTTTTTAAGGAAAAAACTTAAAATTTGTGAAGTGATTTTAAAATGCTACTCTTCCTACAAAAATTTACATACACGCATCAAATTTGATTTACAAGTACTTTAAACTATGTGTAACAAAAGTTGGTATGGATTTCTCGATAACATCATTGGTATTCCTATAATACTTCTTTTTATGAATGCTTATTGAAAATTTCTTAAGAAATGTATATATTCTGAGTTCAGTTATTTTTAAAAAAACAAGTATTGTGTTTTTTGATTAAAAAAATGCATACCACTTTTTTTTACATATACTATTAAAGAAAAAAAATTCAAAGATTAGGCCAATAGAAAAAAGCCTTAGTTTTTAAAAATAAAGACGAACTAGTTATTTTTTTTTTGAGAAAGTAAGTTTAAAATTTTTTTTTATAGGAGGGGAATAAAAGGGGACAAAAAAGCTAACATTTTTCGCGTGTTTTAAGTTTAGATTTTAAAATTTTTGGGGGGAAAAAATAAAAGAATGATTTAGGCTAAGAAAGTTAGATTTGATTTTTTGACCTATTTTGGTCAATTGAATAGTACTGTGTCCCCTTAAGCTTTAAAACTCATATAACAATAGAATATAATTTTATTCCGTGTAATAAAGCATTTCAACACACTCAAAACTTGGAAGATAAGAAGTGATTACAATTATATATCTATTACTAATGTTAGGTAATACATATTTTGTTTACTTTTTTGTGGATTTTAATTTCAACGTCTGAAATATATTAATAATACGATTCTACTATTGCAAATAACGTTTTTTTTTAGGATGGTGCTAAGTTATATATGCGTCATCATAAAGTGCCAAAAGGTATGCAGAGAAGGGTACAAAGATGGTACGACTATTCTTGGTCGAGGTAATTTCTTGCTCTTACTCTTCTTCAGTTATGTTTAGCTTTTTTTAATTTTTGAAGTTAATAAAGAAATCTGACAATTATAAATTTTAACTAAGAAATATGAACTATCCTATATACCAGCGGACTCCAAAGTGGTGGTCCACGAGAAAATTTCGCTGGTCCCCAGAAAAATGTGTGGAATATACTTATTCATCACATTATATTTTAAGATGCATTGAAACGTAATTCAATTCATAATAGTAAGTGAAAAGTTATAAAAACACTACTTCATAGAATCTGTCACAGCCATTAAAACATGGTAGCAATCTCAGCTTAAAATAAATGCAGTTCTCCGTCTTGCGGTACAACAATGGATCGAAATATCCATAATCTTATTTCTGTTAAGCAGGAACATCCACCACACGAGAAATGTATAATGCTAAAAGTTTGATATACTTAAACCATTTTTTAATTGTTTTGTTTTTACAGTTTTTGTTTATTTTGTTTATATTATGGTTTATTAATAACGCATTCATTATTTAGTTACAATTAATATGTTAATTTTTTTAACCAGGTACATTTTATATGTTCTGATCACAATTTTTTTTTATAAATATATTTAGCACTTAAGAGAAATCCTATTAGTAGTCCGCGGGATTTAAATTATGAAATTTTCTGGTCCATGAGGTCAAAACGTTTGGCGACCACTACAATATACACTCCTCAAAATTGAAATTGAAATATTATGAAGAAATGCTTTCATTCATTTAAAAATTACAGGAGCAGTTAATATAACACTCGTGCAAATGATTAAAGTAACATACAAAAATATTTTCTGTAGAGCTATTTATTCATGTATTTAATGTGCCCCCCAAAGTGCAATTATGGAGATGAGGCATATTGTCAATGAGACCATGAATGGTAACTTGAGGTATCCAACTACCCTAAAATCGTGATTTTTTTTCAAAAATTAACACTTTTTATGATTTTATTTTATAGATTGTCTTAGAAGCTTTGTAAAAATACCAATTTTTTTTTTACTATTCGCTTAAACAAAAACTACAAGTGTTTTAGTAAAAGCAGATGCCATAACTTTAAACGAGATGTCGTACTTTAAAATGTGTTTTGCTCAAAATGCTTTTTACGTAAAACTCAAATGGGGACAGCGATTGCTCAAAAAGTTTTAAGAATAATTAACTGAAATTATGAATGAACTGAATGTTCAGTGTAATAGTAGAAGTGTTTTAACCTTCAGATTTATCAATCACTGATTTATTAAAAATTTACAGTCCCTTATGTGAATATAATCACTGTTTTTTGTAATGAATTTCATATAATAGCTAAGTTAAAGTGCTCTAGTTTTTGTAAAATTTAAAACATCTCTTATCCTGAAGGTCATTTGAAAAATGATCCAAAGTAACACATCAAAATTGAAAAATTGAGAATTTGTTCATAAACATTTTGTACAGAATGGGCCGCGTTTATGTAATTTTTGTCAATTTTTACCAGTTTTTACCCATTTTAGTAATAATAATTTATTTTTCTCTTAATTTTAGCATTTCTTTCTTAAAATGTTCTAAATAAAACCTAAACACCATAAAAAACTTCCATACCTCCATTTTTTTAGTAAAAATGTTGTTGCGAGTAGTCTGATACATTAAAATATTTCTCGCCAAGCCAAGTCTCAATTACTCTGCAAGATAACCGGGCTGAACACCTATACAATTCCCTACCTCTCCGTCGTGCTCTCAGTTGATCCTGCGTCTATCTTGTCACGCATCGCTGAATTATTCTCCCATCCTATCTAACACGAGTAGCAATTGTGCAAATCGACAAACTGAGATTATGCACCTCCAGGATACGGTCTCGTTTCGCTACTGATAACTTCTAGTAGTTAGCACACTGACATCTCCTAAGTATATCAACACTCCTTCCATATATTTTCGATGCTGTAATCCGTCGATGATAGCCTATACGGAGTGAGCCTGTAAAGGTTTGCACGTCGTATCTAAAGGTGTGGGAGATACGGAAGATAGACTAGCCATATTCAAAAAACCTCAATTTATTCACAACATCTACAACAATACAAATTCTATCAACCAAAGTTAAGAGATGCACCCGATTATCAAATATGAAGAGCAATTAACGAGGTACGCGAGATTGAGAAGACTTTAAATAATAAGGACACTTACGTCAATTCTATAGCTTTACCTTCTTAGCTACCTAATCCAGATTAATTCTTAAGTGACAGATCGTCAACTTAAGTATTACACTTATCAGCTACTAAATATCCACGCCTCACTTCAAGTTTAATTAATCACTACTCCCGCTGGCACTCTACCCTATCTCTCTCTCTCTCTCTAACTTGAAAGCTTAGACTTTATATGCAAGTCTTAGTTTGCATGATCACGTTTTCTTCTTTGGGAGAAAGCTTTTATAATATAATATTTAATAAGACCCAATATATTCCCAAAGAGGAATATTGTTGGAAAGAACGCGGATAGACCCGTCATTAGCCATATGCTGACTTATATAGCCAGATACACGGTATAGTACGATTAAAAAAAAAACTCAATTTTAAGCGTTTGCAAATGTTTTCATCTCTATCTATCCTGTGGTTTGCTTCTGACCACGCGCGTTTCATCATGGTACTATAATCTGCGTTTAAATATTTCAAATCTATCTAATAATCTATTTAAATATTTCATATTTTCTGCTACTATACAGTTCTGAATATTTTTTCTGGTTTATTGCATCGGCAAAGCAACTTAAATTGCGCGAGAATAGCTTTAAAGATATTGTTACGATCGTGGCTCGAAGACTTCATGCAATCAGTCTCAAAGAATGAGACAGCTCTTCAGGAGCGATGGAAATTTATTGTCGGAAAAACAATCCTTGAAATACAGGATACAGTACTCAAATTAGCTTAATAAATTTTAGAAAAGGCCTTTTCACCTTCTACAGCGTTCAGACACAACTATCAGTGTCTAAAATACAAGTATGCTTAAGCATTATTCGCAAGCAAAGTAATTACTAATCACTCGTCGACTCTCTGCGGTCAAATCTTTTCTACTCTTCAACAGTCAAAACAAGACTGAATAAGTGGCGAGTGACTCCCTATTTATAGGCCTCACAGATCTTTCGAGAAAAATCCGCTTGTGACATAGATCGTGACATTAGTCCACTTCTCCACTAATTTCCAGAAGAAACCATAAGGTCACGAACTCACCAAAAATGGCTGCCAAGTCACCAACATAGTCACCAAAAATGATGTCAACTTGACTCTATCGCCAAGATTTCGCCAAGTTTCCATTGAATCGACATAATAATGCAAGGAACGGCGTTGCTTGCGAATATTACATTTTTTAAATAAATACAACATAGAGTGATATAAACGTATTACACACATGCAAATATAAATTATTTACACTATTTAAAAATTAATTACAAAATTTCTAACAATATAGATATAGAAGAAGAGATGCTTACTCACTCATCAAGAGATCTCCCGAACTATTAAACCTACAAACTTGAAATTTGACAAGCATGTTTTCTTTGCTAATCAGAGATTCGTTAGAAACGGATTGTACAGAAATCGACTGACAAAGGAGGTGTGATAGGCGGGCGCAAAAGATAAATATACTTCCGTTTTAGAAATCCAAGTCTTGTCTTTTTTCCTTATCAAGAGACGGGGACTAAAAAGGGGTTTTTTTAATTCAACCGAAAGATTAATGCTAGAATTTAAATATCAATAACTTAAAAACAATATTTAATCATAGAATATCATGAAATATTGGTCGAAGTGGAGAGCCAGGGCCAATATATAGATAGATAATATGGAATATTTTCTCATTAGTATTATCAAAATATTCTCTTAAGCTTTCTAACTTTCTAAGATAATAAAGTTCGCAATTTATTTTGTAAGTTACGCTGACGTCATCCTGAATTTAAACTTCAAATAGAATTTCGAAATATGTATTGAATTTAGTTCATGAGCTTAAGATAAAGAATCTCATAATTTAAAAATCAATGGATCTTTAGAAACTCTGTGTACTTTGGAAATTATAAATAACTTTTTTGTTTTCTCTTGATCATAATTCAGTGCGGCTTATATGAAAGTTTTCAAAGTCTGTTTGAAGTATTCAAAGTCTTTTGAAGATAACTTGCAATATAGAGTCAACTAAGCATATTGTGATAGGCAAATAATACGTATAATAGAAAGTGAAAGCGTATTGGTATGAAGTGAATTGAAAATGTATAGTTTAACTTTACATTTTAATTATCTTTCCTTTCTAACCAGAATGCAATGTTCCGAAGAATTACCTTGATTTGAAAATAAAAAATTGTGGAAGATTGAATGAATAATTTTTTTTTAAGTAATAACATCATACACATTCAAAAAATCGGTATTTCAATTCTAGTATTAAAAAGAGTGCATACTTTTCTGAATCTAAAAATGTATAACACTTGTATGTTCGTTAGTAAAATTCGTTAAAAACAATTGATAAAAATATAAACAAGCGACCACTCCTCCTTTGAGACATTTTAAATGATAGCTCCTCTTGTGTTTAATGTATGTAAACCACTAATTTGTATTTACTTGGAAGGAAAAATAATACTTTTCTTTTTTTAATGTCTAATTATTATTATTATTATTTTGAAAAACTAGTTTTATGAGAGAGAGAAAAAGGAAAATTAGATTTTCAAAATTTCAAAGTTTTATGGTTTTTTAAGAGAAATTCTCCAATTATTTTATCAAAAACCATTTGACTATATTTTGTTCTTTGTTTTATATATGAATGTGAAATATTTTGTGTTTTCTAGAAATACTTTTCTAAAAATGGTACCTAAATGAAAATATGTTTGACAAAATTATGTTCATGCTCAGTTATAACAAATGAAAAAAACTTTTAAATTTAAAATTACTGTTGTAATTCTAGAGAATGTTTAAAGTATCATTTCAAAGTATATAAAAATAGGCAGGAAAAATATTGTTATAAAAAAAAATATGGGAAAACATTTCTACTTTTAGTTTATTTCACTTTTCTCCAAAGCACAATTTCCTGTCTTTAGCAGTGGCGTAACGTACGCTCTCCGCATATTGTGGGGGGCAGGATTTTAAGGAGGCCAAAAGCCTGACTGACGCCGAGTACGTACCTTTTGTAAGATCCGGCTTTGGGGCCCAAAACCTGACTTTGCGGGGGCCTAACTGTCTCCGTCACGCCACTGGCCTTTAGGTACACTTAAAAAAAAAAACTATTGCACTATATGGTTCCAAATTGTTAATATTTTTGTACAGGATTTCTGTGCATATAATGAACCTAATTGTTTGTAGTATATTGTAAGTAGTATATAGTTTAAAAAAATAGTTTTATGTGTGAGAAAGGAGGGAATAAAAATTATCAAAATTACAAAGTTTTATAAATTTTTTAAAGAAACAATACTAATATTTTACTAAAAAAAATAGGTTCACTATATTTTATATATGCGCAAAAAATATTTAAACATATTTAAGAGATACTTTTTTTAAAATATGATACCTAAACATAAGTGTGTTCTGAGTTCTCAAAAATTATGTCTTAACTTAAATTAAACAGAAAAAAAAATTTGAACAAAAAAAATTATTTTTGTATTTCTACAGAATGAGTAAAGCATCTTTGTTAAGAACGCAAAAAAATCTAAGCTGTATTGCTGCATATATGTCCCAAAAACAAAGAGTCTTAATTTTGTCATTTTACTCTTTCGAGCACGTCCTGGGGTTCCCTTGAATATAATAGTATTTATATTTAATTATATTTAAAAGTTTACTTTTATTGATTATGAAACTAAATTTAAACTTTAAAAATAGTTTGAATTGCTTTCTAACGTTAAACTGGATTTTTTCAACTATTTGGTATTCAACGAGTCGTCATCTAACAAAATAGAACTAAATAATTCTTATTGATTCGAATCGAAGAGGAAATATATATTATTACTCATTTGCTTGTTTTTCATCAATACAGTTCCCTATTTTGAAAGTAATTATTTAAAAAAAAATATTTTTATCAATCATTTTAATGAATTGTGGTTATCGAAATATAAAGGTTTAATATTTACCGTGTATATTTTTTCCAGAGGTCGCATGCAAGGTGGTGGGGATATACATTCCGCATTGGGCATTTTACCGGACAAATTGAAAACCGAATTAGCCATCCATGTGAACCTCAAGACACTCAAAAAGGTAAGTAAACAGCATTTTCATTTGGATAATAAAACTCCTTTAAAGCAAATAACTCTCAACAAAAGGTATTATTCAATTATGGGTGTAACGTTTCTCTCCCGCCGCACAGCTGTGAATCGGCTTCTTTGTGGAAATAATCATCACACTTGCATTTCACAGCTGCATCTTGAAATTTTTTGCATAGTCCCACCTTGGATCTCACCCGCAACCCTTGACACCACGAGGGACCCTTTTTCCGCCACTAGCAGTCTGTAACTGATGCAAAAAAGCTTACCCTTATCCCAAAGGAGAAAAGAAAGGGAGAACGAGAGTGAAATCTTCGAAGTGAGCGGACCCCGAAAGAGAATTCTCTCACAAACCACATCATCTGAACTCTAATAATATTTTAATAAGTTTAATAACTTCATTGTATAATCTGTAAATAATAGCTATGACGTATATAAATAAACTAAATGTTTAAATTAATCAATATCACGCTACCGTTATTTATCTCAAACGTCACATGGGTTGTACCTCTAGCTTGAAAGCATTTTACAACACATTCAGTAGAAGTGAATGTGACATCTTGTATGTAGCAATTATAGCCAAAGCTCCTGATTTCAGCTATTAAGTATGTAATGCTATGTATAATTCATTAATCAGTACTATGAATACGAAAACTTTTCTTCGATTTTTATTCGCAACGTATGTAGTAAATTAGATAAATTAAAACTCAATGTATATAGTGTATGCGTGATTTATTTAAATCGTAAAACATATCTGATGTTCGAAAATTTGAATAATTTATTAAATGCATGTTAATAAAAAACTAACATAACTAATATATAGCTTATTCATTTAAAAGTAATGAAAACAATTTTTCAAATATATAAACAGGATGACTAAATTGATGTTTGAAAGTCTATGTAGAGGTAAGGTATTCGAAAATGAAATTTCAGAGCAAATATTTCAGTTTGTTCACTAGTTCTGGATATTTACTGAACAACTGCATTCAGTCAAAAGTGATGTTAACGTCTAATACGAACCAAACGCTAAGCAAATACTCTTCTAACAGCCTGATTTAGATTCAAATACATATTGACTGAATACCTCTTCAAACGATTTTCTAACTAAAAGGTCTTTTTAAATTTAAGTGAAGTTCGCATACGTTATGTAAATATTTTTGAAAATTGTTTAAAGACATAACAAATATGTCGCCAAACATATACTTCAAAGGGCACATGTCGCCAAATATAATCTTCAAAGGAATGTGCAATCTGAAAATATTGAAAAGACCGAATTTTTAATAAATGTTTCACTTTTTAAACCTTTAAATTATTTATTAATCGTTCTCAAAACTATTCAGTTAAAACCATATATTTTATAAATAATGTCATAAAAGAAGTTTATTGTATCCATTTATGCAAAGTATGCGAAGAAATTCATCAATTCAGTAATATCGAGGTGTGTGTATATAAATATATCAAAGGAATGATGGATAGGTTAAATATCCTACAAATCAGTAGGAGTTTAAATTCTGAATATATAAAGAACAAGTAATATAAAAAGAAATTTTTAAGTCAGTTTCTACTAAAACACAACGAAAAAATTTTTTTATTTTATATATATATAGTTACTTTTTATCGAATAATTACAATTAATATGTTATATGTATATACATATTACAGAATCAAAATTTTAAGGCAATTAATTTCTATTAATTATCATTAAAGTATCGTAATATCATCCAAAACAATCGTGTATATAAAATTTTAGTTCAACTGAATGCTTTAAAACGTGAGAAAAAGACTTTTAAAATTTTGTCCCAAGTCACTAAAAAATGAAGCCAACGTGACTGTATCTGTAATTCTTTAAATAATTAGTTTCAGTCAATTAATTTTAATTAATTATAATTAAATTATGGTATTGTCACCCAAAACAATTGTGTATAGAAAATTTCAGCTCAAAAGAGGGCTTTAAAAAATGAGAAAACCTTTCAAAGTTTTGACACAAAATGGTCACTAAGTAGCCAAAAATGATGGCCAACGTGGCTGTATCTGTAATTCTTTAATAATTAGTTTTAAACAATTAATATTTATTAATTATAATTAAATTACCGTATTGTCGGCCAAAATAAACGTGTATTTAAAATTTCAACTCAATTGAGCGCTTTAAAATGTAATTTTTTTAACGATGAAAATTTGAACGAGATAAATATATAAATAAATAGAGAGAGTGTGAGCTAATAGTAGGAATTGGAAAAAGGGGAACTAAAAGGGAGAACCATTATGTTTTCTAAAACTGTTGCTGACTTAGGGTAGAAGGATTAAATTTGTTTTACAGACTTCTAAACTTTACCTGCAATGGAATATTTATACATAACGATACAAAAAAAATGAAGAATATAAACCTATTAAAATCACTTACACTTAAAATTGAAATTAATTACTACTTCTTGCTCTAATTAAATACTTTTTGATGAGATATTTTCCATCAGTTGGTGTGCCAGTGAGCTGAAAAACAAAGTACAATTTTTCGTGTCATTTATTACCCTTAAATAAACATATTTGACAAGCAAGGGAGGTTCGACAAACATAGAAGGATAGTGTTAGGTGTTTACACTCTCTTTTGGATCTAAGAATAGAATCGGGGATCGAAGTTTCTTACAAAGCATCGAAATTCGTTTGGAAAAAAATACTGTGTCTAAATTTCTTAATCAACACGCCTGAAGCCCTTCCAGCTATCGACCAGGTCAACGCTTTAATTGAAAACAAGTACAGACTGAGTAACGAATTAAATTGACTTTCGCAAGTCAACTTAGTTCAGAAGTCTGTAGTGGAGACACCATCGAGCTCTTAGAATCACTTGACAAAGAACTTGCACTTGATGAACTAGTTAAAATTCAGGAACAGAATAAAGTTAAAGAAGGGGAGCACCGAAATTAACAGAAGCTCTTAATTCTATGTAAAATGAAACTCTTATTTTAAGAGAAATACATTCAATTGAAGATCGTATAATGACATCAAAGCGAAGGATAAAGAATCTATTTTGTATTACGAAGTAGTCTTGCACAAAAAAAAAATAATAATAATTTGCATCGTTAAGCTGATATTACTGTTATATACAGGATGATTCAAAATTCATGGTACAAACTATAAGGGTAGGTACAGGGCATTGTAACAATCATTTATTGTACAGGAGACACGGTGAGGTACAAACACAAATAATAAGAGACGAAAGGAAAGTCAAAATGTTTATTGAAAGCGTCTTCGACAAGTGTAATGTTTACAATAACTTTTCAAAATTGCGTCCACCAATAGTGAGGTTTGACAGCGTCGGTGGAGCGACTGGCGTACACGTTCAAAAATGCCAGGTATTTCACGTGCACGGTGCAGAAGCTTCAGGTATTCGAGCAACGAAATCCTCATTTGAATCAAGTGAAATCTCCTAAACAAAATTCTTCAGTTGTCCCAATAAAAAGTAATCGAGGTGGTGAAGGGACTGGTCCACCAAGCCCAATCCATCACGCCACAAACGTGGCAGTCAGGTAAGTGCGTACATCAGTGCTGAAGTCGGCTGGCGCCCCATCATGCGCTTACGAATGGCGATCGGAACATCCTGCAGATAACATTCGCCATTAAGTCTCGTGTCGGTAGTCCAATCAAGGAGAGTGAATTTTATGAACTACAGTCGGATCTCTATATAAAAAAGTCACTAAATTTCGAAAGAAAAGTTCGTTATATGGAAAATTCATTATACAGAGGTTCATCTTTCAATTTTCTTTATAAACCACATAAAACAAATTTTAAATTCATAAACACTACATATTAAAAAAAGTAATTATTCACACCTTTTTGTAAGTTAATATATATTTATTTTATGTATCTTACCTATAAAAAAAACCTTCAAGAAAAGTTTCTTGACGCCTTTATCCACTTCCTGAAGAATTAATTTTTTTTCTTTGATGCTCAAGCACTTACGTTTTGACATTTTCGAGCTACAAGAAGAGAAGTTACCAGTACGACTAATCAATACTATAAATGAACCTAATCTAGTTCAATAACTCGAGATTCCACTAAGGGTGAAAGGGGATATCGAAGATGTTTCCAGTAAATTGGACGATGGGGGTTAAAGGTTGCATTTTTGGATGAAATGCACAGGATTCTATTGCTCTCTGCGAGCTAGGCACCTAATAAAACCAGTTCAAGATTTATCACCACCATAAAATGTGTTAAAAGAGAATAACTCGAAATGTCCAGAAATACTTCAAAATTAGGGAAAAAGTTGAATCACAAGAGAAAAAGTTCGTGATATATAAAATACACTTCACTATTGGGAGGTTATTTTACAAAGAAAATCGTGAAATGTTCTTGGTTCCAGGAGAAAAGTTCGCTGTATAGAAAAATTCGCAATATAGACGTTCGTTATATGGAGGTTCGACTGTATTTGGAAATTTGGATTCTGGCACTGACTTTGAAGAATTTGTCACATTTTTTTTTTTTTTAGAATAAAAGTTCTATTCGAAACATTCAAAAACTCAAAAATTAAATTCACTTGCATATGGCTAACGAACCACCACACACACACCTTTTTTTTTTCCTAAATTACGGTTTTCCAAGATTAATGAATCTGTATATAAAAGCCAACCCCCTTACTTTAAGCTTAAAAAGTTCGAAAAATTCTCGGCTTGTACACGGAAAAGTACAGTGATCTACATCTAAAAAAAAGAATCTCTCTTCCATTAATACCTCTGATATTTTTTTGAAATTTCATCATCGAAGCACAAAATTGACTCTTAATTTTTTGTATTCTCAATCAAATTTTCTTACGATTTGAAAAAAAAAAATACCTATCAATGTGTATTTTATATACATTTGTAGATATTTATTACTGAATAGCTTTTGTCATTTATTTAGCCTACCACTTTTTCTTTCGCAAAGAAATATATATGGCCATAGTCTAATAAACTTATAAGGTATCCGACAACGTTCGGAACCGTGTTTTCGCAAAAGCGTATAAATGGATAATATTTATGATATTTAGTGTTATTTAGATTAAAAAACGTATATAAAATTGTTTTAAGAATATTATTACAGTAAAAAATTATTTAAGTACAATATTTTGACAAAAAATGAACCCATTTTCAAAACATTCACCATTTATGAATAATGCTTCTGTTATAATAATATTTTGCCAGTATACAGCTCAGATCTCTGTACAGAGGCTGAACTAGAATTTTTGAAATATATAACTTAGAAGTTGATTTATCCATATTTTACTACAACAGAGGAGAGAAATTTTAAGAAAAAACGCCGATAATTATTTCAATGGGTGGTAACTCTGAAAATAATGGGAATTTTTCAAAAATCCTAGTTCAAACTCTTTGGAGAAATATTTACTTTATATAAGCAAAATATTATTATTATAGAAGCATTTTTATAAAAGGAAAACTTTTTGAAAAAAGTTTATTCTAAGTTAATTTTTTGCCATAATATTGTATTTAAATAAATTTTTTTGACATAATGTCCTTAAAACAATTTTATACATATATTCTTTTCTAAGTGACACTAAATATCATGAAAACTATCCATTTATGCACTTTTAAAAATCATGGTTCCGAACGTAGTTGGATACCTTAATCTAGTATAACATGAGAACAAATACAATAAATGTATTCATTCGCTATTTTTAAAAATCCAAACAGGTGAGTATCTTCAAGGAGTGTCAACCCGAATTCCTCCACGATTTGGTTCTGAAGATGAAGGCCTACATCTTCACGCCGGGGGACCTCGTCTGCAGGAAGGGAGAGGTGGCCAGAGAAATGTTCATCATTGCTGATGGCATCTTGCAAGTCATCAAGTAAGTTTGGTGATAGAAAAAGCAAATACTATGCTGTCTGTGAGCTTCTCATTAGGGTAGGATTTCGAGTTCATTAGTGCATTCCCCTTTTCAGCATTTCTGGTGCGATTAAAAATGAGTCGTGTAGCCATCTATTGGTCGTATCTAATGTATCCAGCAAAAGAGGGCATTATTGATTATACAGAATCATTAGTTGGTAAAAAGACAATTGACTTAAAAATGCTTTTTAAATAAAATTATGAAAACACAATAATACTTTTAAAAAGTCCTCACCGTAAAATAAAAAGAATAATTTAACCACACAGGGACATTCTTTTTTCGTTATAAAACTGTCGCAATTTATTGCAACGGGGTTTTCCCTTAGTAAATGCCATTTTAAGCATGCTCCTAATATTTTTAAAATTTTTTCTTTTTAAATTTGATAAAAACAAATGTTAGATAAATTTACTAATATTTTAAGGTTTAGGGAGATGAAAATAAAAGTTAAATAAAAACTAACATTGCATTTTAGTGTGTTGCCTTCTATACAGTCAGAATGTAACATTAGCCAGTGCGTTTTTTTAGTAAAAATTTCCTTTTTTTTTATTATAAATAGTAAGAAGTCTTAAAGACTTTTTAAAATTTTTGCCAAATGTAAAGAATATTTTGCTTGATTCTTTTTATCGGAAAAAAATATTGCAGATTTAAAGGTGCGGAGAATTATCTCTTCTGTAAGTCGGAACTAGAAAAGGTGTAAATAACAACACTTTAAAATTGACCCAACAAAGAATTTCTTTCTAATTCACTTGTCTAAGGCACATGTTCCACAGATGGGGAAAAAATTTAAATAAAAACCAAAAGAAAAAATTTAAAACCCCTCAATGTCAGTCACAGAAAAGTTAAAAAATATGTCGTTTCGGAAATTTTGGATTTTGTTCATTTCCCTGCCGAACGGGTATTGTAGCCGAAAAGATCATTTGTATGTCAATAGAATCTTTTTTAAATGCTGAAGGGACTTTAACGACAAATATTTTCGCCAATTATCCCCAATCTCCAAATTTGGCGATAAAAATAGATGGAAGTATACTTAAAAAATCGAAAAGGATCTAGAATGATTATATGCCGAGAAAACTTTAGAAGATTCCAAGAGATCCTTCCCGGCGATGCAGAGAAGAAACGTTGTAGATAAACATTTGACAGAGATTTTGCGTTTCATTTGTATCATGCGACATTGTGTTAAAGAATTTGAATTGCTGTGTTCAATATTGATGTGGTTTTTGAATCTGTACTATTCTGGATTTATACGTGTGTGTTAATTGTTCCCTTTCGGAAGAAAATTTCTTGTAATTACTGGAAATTTCCTGAATGAATTACAATTTACTCCTAAAGGACATTTTCATAAGGATGCGTTTTATTCATAAAGAATCATTTTCTTTAGTTTAAAATAATTTTTAATTCATAATTTTTTTTAACAAATTACAATTGAAGAGTTTAGAAAAGATTTATACTCTTGTGACGGGTCTTTACGCGACCTTCACCAACTAACCCCTTTAGGAATTTTTGGGCTAGCTTTCACGTTTATTTCACAGCCATCCCTCCCAAGAAAAACCCAGATGAAAATTAGTTAGAGAGGGTGTGTCCAACACGGGGAAGGGGGCCCGCCAGTACAATTTTGCCCCCTTGACTCTTTTTTTTAAAAAAATTTAAACATCAGGTTTTTAAAGTGTTTTCATTTTGAAATTTATTTGATTTGAAATTTATATATATATAATATAAATCTACAATGTATTTGCCTGATACCTGTTCTTGTTTTAAAATAAATACTTTTTGATAATAGAAATGTCCTTTGATTAAAATAAATTTATATTTTATCAAACAGTTACTTTTTTGATTTTTTCTATAATAAATTATTTTTTTAAAAAATTTCCGAATTGCATTGTGAACCTTTTTACATGGATGGTACATATTTTTTTGTGTGTGTGCGATTTTCATATTTCCTCCTCCTTTTCTGTTTGGGGCCCCAAAAGAGCGAGGCGTAATGTCTTTTTTTTAAAAAAAAATATTCAGGTTTTAAAAGTTTGAGCAACGTATACTTAATCGCTTGCACAAAATGACATCTCTTTAAATTTCAACACTATTAACAAGATAACAAAAAAACATTTTTTTCAATAAAATGGGAACGTAATATTTTAAACATTAGATCATTCATTTTTTTATTATAAACATTATTATATTATCTATGTCTGTATACATGAAAAAAAAGAAAACAATAATAATAATTCATTCTGTTTTAAATTTTCACTCAAAATGTTTTTTGTTTAAATCTGATATAGGTACATATTTATGTGGTCCGCGAGATTATAATGTTTTTCCGAAGTGGCCCGCAAGGTCATTTGGGTTTGATACCCATGAGTTAGAGTAAATTAAGTTAGAGTTTAATAATAGTAGGTCAGAAGGAGCGTAGCAGCTGAATGCAGCGTTACTAAGGTGAGAATTTACGCATCTTGACTAAAGGACGGATTTTGGCTACTAGACTAAATTAATGGATCAAGAATTAATAGATTAGGATTGATTAAATCTAAACTAATCTGATTACGTGTGCTTATTCACTTAAGGAGGGGTTGCTTTCTTTTTATCACTTTTATGGCTTCTTTTTGTAGATTACTTTGTTGTGGAATTTTACACTTAAATAATAATAAATTAGATTTATCATGGGAAGTCTTGGTCATGCATCGTTCCCTACCACAGCTTTAGGTAGACAAGGTAATGAGGAAGCGACTTCAAGGGGAAGTCGCTTCCTCAGTGGTTCTTAAACTGGGGTTCGCAGCTTCTTTTTAAAGGGTCCGTGTAGGTCTCGTATGTAATGTTAAGATTTCTTTCTTTACAGACTCTGAAAGACCTCGTGGGAAAATGGAAACATGTGCCATCCTAGGCTAGATCACCAAATTGTTCCCAATAAAAACACTTACTATAACATGTATTTCAATCAAAAATATTAATTCAGTTTTTTTATTTTTGCAACTACATAGACATTACTAAAATTACAGTTAAAAATTAATATTATGCTAAATGTATAATTTTAAACTTAATTTTTTCAAAAAATAGATAGTAGAAATACATGGCAAAGATTAAGAACTGAATTTAAATAGCACGCCAATACTATAACGATTACATTCTCTAATTTTCCAAATCGAATCGCGTCTGTATTATTCATCCGCTTGCACCTACATTATTTAATTATTTGTAACTAGTAATATTTTTAAACTGTTGTTTGTTGAAAATGCAACACCAGAAGGAATCATCCGAAGGAAATTATATTTGCAGCAAATGTCAGTTGTAGGATGTTATACAAAGTAGTAAAGTTTTTTTTTAGTCACCACGAGGGCTGCGGTAGCCCAGTGGTTAAGGTATCGGATCATGGCAGGCATGTCATGAGTTCGAGCCCTGTACCACTAAAGACCCGCCTTGTAGGGGAGCGATGCACGTCAAATCTGTCGAGAGCTGAAGCGTCCTCCCGTTGGTGTGGTGTGGTAGTTAGGAGAGGGGGTGCCAGCTCAGGTGTCATCCACGTCGCTTGACCATGGTTCAAAATTACGTGGTCCGTCGCCAAAAGCCCTCGTGTAGCTGAACAGTGCGACGTTAATATTCACTCACTTACTTTAGAATCACCACGCATGCGTAGTGTGAGCAGCGCCTTCTTAAGGCTGTTTTCAGCAAAAGTACAAGAGCCTGAACTAAGCGCGAAGCACATTTTCAGGCAGAAAAATGCCTCAATTTTCGTGAAAATTTGCAGCATTATAACTCATACATCTATTAACAATATAGCGTTTCTAAAATTTCAAAATATTCCTTGAGTATTATTTTTTTTTCATTGTAACACGTGAAAGGATAGCTCATTTAACATTACGGTATAGAAGAAAAAACGCGAAACACATTTTACGCCAAAAAAATGGCTCAGCTCGGTCAAAAAAGTGAAGAATGATAAAACATGCTGTTCTTTAAGGGATAGTGAAGCCAGAATATAATATTAATTTTTCATTTCTTTTATATCTGAAAAAATGTACCTAATTCGGGTCTTATTCTTTAACATTAACCGAAGGCAGCCTTAACTGATATTGAAAGCGTATAAATAGTGGGCTGTAGCGGGACGATGAAAATCGTGCACGGTTATTTGTTAGTGGCGAACGTTTAGTCGGGCCTAAGTATACCTTCAAGGCGAAATAGGGTGAAATTTTAACAACTTACGGAGTTTGAACGGGGGAGAATCATCGGCCTTCGTGAAGGAGGATGTTCCTGACGCACAATAGCAGCTTGTGTGAAGCGGAACAGTTCCACAATGATGGAAGCAGTAGACCAACGAGCACCGAACAATTCGAAAAACTGGGAGTGGACGAAGGAAGGTGACAACAGCACGCGATGATAGACACCTAATCTACATGATGGTGAATGAGCGTACAGCTTCCTTCAGGCAGTTGGCAGAACGTTGGTCAACTACTACTGGTGTATTAATGTCGGTTTTGTCAATTCGTCGATGCCTGCTGCACCATGGAATGTATGCAAAAATTTCTTTATACAAGTTCCCCCTCAAGGCAAACCATCGACGGCTGCATCTGCAATGGGCTTATGAACACAGAGCCTGATGGGCTGATTGGCTACAAGTTATCTTTTCTGACGAATCTCGCTTTATTTTGTGGGACCATGATAGCCACATTCGTGTTAGACGCTATGCCGGTGAATGCTGTCTTCCAGTGTGCATTATCGAACGTCATAGTGGCCGAACACGCAGACATATGGTCTGGGGTGCGGAATTCATAACATGGACGATCTCAGCTGCTACGAATTAAGGGTAATCTGAATAGTAACTGGTACGTCCGTGAAGTGCTAGAGCCCGAAATCGTTCTTTCCTTCAAGGCATTCCTGGAGCTATCTTTCAACAAAATAATGCACACCCACATGTTGCAAGGAATGTTCGATACTTCCTTCCAGCTAAACACATGCAACTTTTTCCTTGGTTTGCTTATTCGCCGGATATGTCAACTATTGAAAATGAATGGGATTTAGTTGGTCGGCGTCTCGCTCGTGATCCGCGTCCTGATGCTTCAAAAGACGAACTTTGGGTGTGCATACAAGCAATATGAAATTTTCTTCCACAAGCAAACATTCAACATCTGTTTGGCTCCATGCCGTGTCGTATAGCAGCACTCATTGCAGCGGATGATTGTGAATCAAATATTAATTTCGGATACTCAATACTGTTTGTTTATTTTTTTGAAAATTTATTCATTTATTTGTACCACTACATGTCGTCTGTGTTATACATTTCATTTAATTCTGATGACTCCTTCATGGTGTTGCATTTTTTACAAACAACAGTTTATAGTATAGTTAAATCGGGGTCCAACTATATATATGATAAGTGATACAAAAGAATATCCTACTAAACTAAGATTGGAAAACAACAGAAAAATTCCAAGAATCCGTTTTTTACAAACTGCAGTATATATATTTATAAGATTAGCTGTTTATTGTTTTTTAAGGTATCCGACTACGTTCGGAACCGTGATTTTACAAAAGCGTGTAAATGGATAATATTTATGATATTTAGTGTCACTTAGATTAGAAAATGTATATAAAATTGTTTTAAGAATGGTATTACAATAAAAAATTATTTAAGTACAATATTTTGACAAAAAATGAACACAGAATGACCCATTTTCAAAATAGACTCCTTTTGTGAAAAATGCTTCTATTATAATAATATTTTACCTGTATATAGCTCAAACCTCTGTACAGAGGCTCAACTAGAATTTTTGAAATATATCACTTAGAAGTGGGTTTATCCATGTTTTACGACAACAGAGGGGAGCAATTTTAAGAAAAAAACGCCGATCATTATTTTAATTGGTTGTAACTCTGAAAATAATGTGAATTTTTCAAAAATCATAATTGAGACTCTACAGAGATCTTAGCTATATACAGGCAAAATATTATAATAGAAGCATTTTTCACAAAAGGAGAACATTTTGAAAAAAGGTTATTCTAAGTTCATTTTTTGTCGAAATATTGTATTTAAATAAAAAAAATTTTGTCAAAATGTCCTTAAAACAATTTCATACCTGTATTCTAATCTAAGTGACACTAAATATCATGAAAATTATCCATTTATGCACTTTTTTAAAATCATGGTTCCGAACGTAGTCGGATACCTTAAAGGAGAAAGAAGAAATGTTAAAAAAGTCGGCATAAATAGCAGAAGCCAGTCTTAGGATTATTGAGGAACCTCTAAGTGTTGTCAGCCATGTGTTGGGAGCCAGGAAAGGGTGTTCAAAATTTTGAGGGTCCGCGATGTCAGGTTGATACATAGTTCACTTAGATACATTCAAACAGTTCACTTATCGTTATGTCCTGGGAAAGAAAGAATATCCGGCTCTTTTCTTTGGAGATGCAATGTCCCATCTGGACAACTTGATCCCTATTCGTCAATCTTGACATGGGGCAGAGTTCTGCTAATGAACAGACGTCCCACGAAGCAATACATTAACTGATTTTATCATTTTAGGCCAATGCTTCTCAAACTTTCAACACTTATCACCCTTATTCAATCATACTTTCCATCACCCCCTCCATATAATAACAATGTATTAAATTAAATAATACTATATTCTTTGACGCAGGCCCAAAATGCGAATTTAACCTCTTAAATGCCACCGGCGTATATAAACGTCTTGCTCAGTCAGCGCGTTAATTGCTCCAGACGTATTTATACTTCTTTCCAAGTACGATGTTTTCTGTAAACCGTGATCTTTTAAATTATTCCGAAGGCTTTCGAAGGCAATAAAATGACCTTGACAATGTTCACGAAGAATTTACTTATTTCAGAAGATTTGCTTATTTATTCATTTTCCACACACACACCCCATCCCTCCTGAATGCAAACGTGTTAAACGATGGCATTGGAAAATTATCACGTAATTTTTAATCAGCATTTAAGGGATAAATTATAAACTGCACAAATAAACAAGTGTTCATTTTTGCATATAATTTAATATATGACAAGCCCATGGGCTTGTTCTTAACTTAGTATTGTTATAAATAAATTATAAAATATATCATGCAGTATACTGATACATAAATATTTTATATCAGTGTAAATGTGTATTTTATTTTTTATTGTGTCAGAATGTAATTTGTTTACTTTGAGTTGATTAATAATTTTTTTAAATTGTCTTATGTTTTCGACTTTACAATATACCCCCTCCCCCTCGCAGGGTTATCATGCTCCCTAGGGCGCGCCCACAGTTTGAGAAACTCTGTATTTAGGCCCCTTTTATCAAACGGTTGTGTCGAAAACGCACACTCAAAACTTGAGCTTCTCTTCTACCTCAATTCCCCTTGAAATATAAATCAAACCAGACCTAGCTTAACTACGATTATTCAGTATTTCGACAAACCGCCAATACATCGTAGATAATTATAATTTAATACATTAGTTAATTCTCCTCAGAATCAGTGTTTTCCTAGTTTCCCTGTAGGTTTCACAAATCTCTCGGTAAATTAATCTTTTGGGTCTATTAATGGTCTTATAACTAATGTCTTTTGCGTAGGTTGATAAATATTGATGAATACTTTAGAATTTGATCAGAAACTAAATATTCAACAGTGAATTGGTTATTTATTAAATCAGATACATTAGTCCTGTTTAACCTTTTATGTTTTATCTAGCGTTACGGTTAGCCATGTATGAGTTTGACTTACTTTTTCTTTTGAAGTACCGTATTGTCGAATCTAAGCCGCACTATTTTTCCAGTGTTAATGCTACTGAAAATCGGTTGCGGCTTAGAATCCAAGGCAAGACATTTGTTGAATGGCGGAAATTGAGTTTCCACCCCTTTTAAAAGGAAAAAATATAATCGTTTATTCTGGTTATTTGCATCGATGACTTATAGCATCAAGACGAGTTCATTATGACGCAAATATGAAGTAACAGGCAATTTTAATGCAGAAAAAAAGGGAAACAGAGCAGCGGTCATGAAAATTTGACACGGATGAAACAAATATACGTCGATGGCGTAAACAAAAGGATATAATTTTGCTTGTAAATAAATATTCAACAGTCTTTGATTATTCTTTTACATTCTTTTTAAAAAATGTTCCAACACAAATGCATTGGATGGCACGGAAGACGACATCGTGTGGGAAAAGGGTGTTGCCAATACCGAAGTCAGCTGTGACAGTGGGGAAGACGATTCCTTTTCGAAGCAGGATACTGACAGAGTAATTTTGGTTCGTGTATGCATTTAAAATTTTTCCAATGCTCGTAAAATAAATTAGTTATTAACTTTTTACTATTTCTCAATAAAAAAAATTATTTTTAAGTAAGTATCGGATACCGATTAACCTTTTATGCCTCTTTTTTTTTTTTTTTCGCAAAAACGTGTATAGAATTGGAAATGCGGCTTAGAATCGATAACAACATTTTTCAAAAACATTTTGAGAATTTGGGATGAGGTTTAGAATCGATGGCGGCTTAGATTCGAGTAAATACCGTATTATAATAATAAACTTCTCAAAATTAGATCTTATTCGGCAATTCCCGCCCTTTGTCCCCCTGCTCCCTAAAGTTTGCCAATCCCCTGAAAGTGGTCTGGCATATCCTTTTTTTTTAAGGTATTCCATTACGCTCGGAACTGTTATTTTGCAAAAGCGTGTAAATGGGCAATTTTTACGATATTTAGTGTCATTTTGATTAGAATACATGTATAAAATTGTTATAAGAATATTATTACATAAAAAATTTAGATGCAATATATTTTGGCTAAAAATGAACATAGAATTACTATTTTTTAAAACATTCTCCTTTCACGGAAAATGATTCTATAATAAGTATAGTTGGCCTATATATATAGCTCAGACCTCTGTACAAAGCCTGAATTAGGATTTTTGAAATATATAACTTAGAAGTGGATTTATCCATATTTTAATACTACTGAGTGGAGAAATTTTAAGAAAAAAACTCTGATAATATATTATTTCAATTGGTAGTAACTCTGAAAATAATGTGAATTTTAGAAAAATCCTAATTCAGGTCCTCAGGAGATATCTATATTATATATAAGCAAAATATTATTATAGAAGCATTTTTCACAAAGGGAGAATATTTTGAAAATGGGTAATTAAAATAAAATAAATGGTATAAGTATATTTTTTACCAAAATATTGCATCTAAATAAGTTTTTATTTTAATAATATTCATAAAACAATTTTATGCATGTATTCTAATCCAAATGATACTAAATATCATGAAAATTATCCATTTATACGTTTTTTTAAATCACGGTTCCGAATGTTGTCGAATACCTTAATCGTACACAATCCTTTCAGTTGTGCTTACTAACCACCATGATTTCAACGTTCTAATTATAGGTAATTAAATTTATTTCAGATTTTTAAAAAATCTTTTATAAATCGTGAATAAATAAAATTATAGCCGTTTTTCAAAGTTTTGAAATAAATATGAATAACATTTTGTAGATCCTGAATTATCCATTAGTTTAATTTTCTTTTACAGTGAATATTTAAAATGAGAAAGAATCAATTTTACAATCAAATAAAACAACTGAAGTTGAAAAAAAAATGTAAATTTCCAAAGAATATTTAGATTTAGAAATGTTAAATTAATTCGAAATTAATCAGTGAATAACAAATTCATTAATTGAAAATAAAAAAATTTTATAATTTAGCTTTTTCTTTCACTATGGAAGGTATCATAGAAAAAATAAAAATACTTCACCTTGAAATTTGTGCAATATTTAAATTGTCATACAGAATAATAACTACTGAAAGTTTGATAATAGTTTTAGATTTTATTTAACAAGATTTTAAGCTTATTTTCCTTCCTTCCTCAGTGGCTTCGATAACCCAGGGTGGGCCTTCGCCTTCTCAAGTTTAACTTATTTTAACCTTTATAAAACAAATTTCGGTACTTACGTATTATCGCAACAATCGCCAACTCAATTAATAACTCGCCAAGTTGGCAATCCCTGATTTCGTATGTATCGTACGCGTTGAATTTGTAACCAGGTACTTCGTTTCATATAATGTCGCCAATAGGTTGCGATAATACGTAAGTATCCCAAGTTTAAAAGCCATTTATATTTTGTAATAGTTTTTAATTTCTCTTTAGTTATTTATTTTCAAAATTACAGTTTTCACTTCCGTGATGAATTCTGATATAGATTGTTGCCAAACGCTTAGCAAAAATTACATCAAATTTAGATCGTCATTTAAGATAAATTTAGAGAGATTATGTAATATTACTCACCTCAACGATTTTGGAATAGATGTATAACCAATAAGTTTCCTAACATGATCCTGTAAGTTAATTTGAATTAGCCAAAAATTCAGTTATTTACTTTAAAGATTACTATTTTCACTGGCTCAACGAATTCTGACACGGACTTTGTGTTAGATTTGGGTTTGCACATAAGAGAAATACAGAGAAAGATGGTTATATATTGTAATATTACTCTTATCTTTTAAATATTTTAGAGAAGATATGCAACTAGAAGGATCTCTATACTAAGTTCCCATAAGCTAATTTAAATTTATGGGAAATTCCCGATCAATAACGTAATAATTTTTAATTTAATATTGCGTACCTAAGATTTCATAATGTTAATATATTCTTCTAACACAAAATAATGTCGAATTTCAATCAGTAATAATAAAATAATAATTATAAATCTATATATATAATTAAATATGAAAATCCAATATTTGGAAAATTATATGTATTTATATTTTAGTATATATTAAAAATAATAATAATTTTAGCTAGGAAATAAATACAATATTTGTTAATACAAAATCAAAGGACATTAGACAAAGACTTGTCTATATAAAACTGTGCTCAATAAATCAGTGACGTAATAGAGAACATTAGGATCCCCCTGCAAAGTCATGTTTTGGGCCTCCAACCCTAAATACGTCTATATCGTCGGTCAGGCTTTGAGCCCCCTAGAATCCTGGGCGCCCCGTGATGCGGGAGTAGCGGGGCTGTACGTTACGCCACTGCAAGAAATTATTCTCTATCTTTTTTGAAATCTTTCTTTTATACTTCACTATTACCAGATTCCCGATAAATCATTAGTATTTTCCTTTGAAGAGATAAGCATTTTCTTTCCAGCTTTAGCATCTATTTTCGTTCAATTCTTTACATTCGAAATTTTAATGCTTAGGTTCTACAAATTTAAGTCTTATCAAAAAATTTATCGAAAGTAAAAGCATTTCTAATGCGAGTTTTTTTTTAAAAAATATAATTTTAATTTTTCTTTATGAAAATTTAAAAACTTATCAAAAGGCATTCAAATATCAGGAGTATTATATTCTGTTCCTATCTAAATTGATTCCAGTGGAAATATATAATTTAAATGTAATTCTTCAGCTATCTGAGATTTCTCGAGAAATAGTGAATAGATATCACTGGACGAACAAAAATCTAGTAAAAGGGAAATTCTAATATCCCGCAAGAGTCTAATTTATTATAGGGAATGGGAGAGAACATCAAAGGAGATTGAGGAGCAATGAGAATCCTTCTCATCTTTTGTTTCTTTCTTTTCAGTGACAAAGGACAAGTTCTGACGCACATGAGAGCGGGAGATTTCTTCGGAGAGATCGGCATTCTCAATTTGGACGGCTTCAACAGGTAATTTGTTATTTATGTCTTGTAGCCAGGGCATCTGTTTGCCGATAGTTAATTTATAAATTGAATAGCACGTTAAAATAAAAATATTTGTTACTATCGATGAACTTTTTTGGTGAAAGGATAAGTTTATCTTAAAATGAATTCGATTTTTCTTTCTTGTGTATCGTTAATATGTTTTCTTTGAAATGTAGGGCATAATCTATTTTTTATTAACGTAAGTAATGGAATCCAGTAAAATCATACATCAACATACTATAATCATAAAACCAAAAATTTTTTTTTCTTTAATTAAAATATTCATTATTCGGATCTAGGAAAATGTAACAGAGGTAAGCCTCAGACTTAAATATAAACGAAAGAATAATAATTCACTTAAAAGAGGTGGAATAATGCAAGTTGCAATTATATACCCGAGATTCACGATCAATTTAAATCTGAACCTGATGTATTCAATCTCTTGACTCTAGACTTCAAACTCTTCAAGTGAAATAAATTTGATTTGATATTGTTTATTGGTGTCGCGCCTTTTGGAGCTAAATAAAATTTATTTGCGATGGACATAGTAATTATAAACAACGGTCAAGTTAAGTCACGAGGATTCGAGCCTCGGCGGATTCAACAGGCATCAGCCCTTCTGCAAGGTAGGCTTTCAATGTTACCAGGCCTCGACAGAAGCATCGGTGAAAAAAACGCAGGCATAACCACTTGGCTACTTTCTAATTATCGTTTTCTCAAGTTTGTGTTGTAAATTGATACTCATTTCGGGTACTTACGTATTATTGCAACCTATTAGCGATAGTATAAGAAACGAAGCATCTGGTTGCCTATTCAGCGGGTACGACACATAGGAAATAGGGGTTGCCAACTTGGCGAGTTATTAATAGAGTTGGCGATTGTGGTGAAAGTACGTAAGTGCCTCAATTCGTTTTTAAACTTTAAAGTTTGGAATATACTGTTGTGAAGATGTGTGTGACTTAAATAAAGTGTAGAAGATACCATACAACAGAACACCAAGTTGAAAAATCCGGAACAGAGTCACTTTCGAATTCTGTTAAACATATACCAAACGATATACTCCAAAACAAAACAGTTTGGGGAAATTGACCAGAACCCGCCCCGCGCTTCAACTGATTAATTCAGTGCTTCTCAAAGTTTCAATATTTGCGACTCAATATTTAGTCATAATTTCCGTTGTACCCCTTCTATACAATAACAATGTATTGAGTTCAATAATACTTTACTTTGAAGCTAAAGCTACAATACAACTTTAACCTCTTAAGTGCCACCGGCGTAGATAAACATCTCACTCAACCAAAGCGTCAATTTCCCATGACGTATATATACATCTTTACGAAGTGCGATCTTTTCTGTACACTGCTATCAATGAAATTATTCCGAAGGTTTTGGAATGCAATAAAAGGACATTGACTGTGTGTTTGAGAAGAAACTACTTATTGCAGAGGATTTGCTTATTTTCCTTTCCCCCCCCCCTCCCAAATACATCACATATGCGCACTCACGGGGAATATAGTGGCATTGGAGAGCGAATTGCATAACTTTTAATCGGCAATTAAGAGATTAATTATAAACCGTACAAATGATCAAGATAGGTGATAATTTTTGTATGTAATTTTATATATGAAAAGCCCATGGGACCATTGGTAGTTAGTAAACTTAAATTAGTATTGCTAAATTAAATATAAAATACTTTGTGCAGTATACTGATACATTTATAAAGTGTATTATATCAGTGCATACGTGTAATTCCTTTTTTTATTACGTCAGAATGTATTTTGTTTCTTACTTTCAGTAAATTAATAATTTCTTTTAAATATTCTTTTGTTTTCGACTATTCAATATACTCGTACCCTCCTTGAAGAGTAATCCCACTCCCCCTTAGAAGGGGGGCGGGATTGATTGGGGGTGCGCCCCACAGTTTGAAAAACGCTAGGCTAATTTATGACGGTCACATGATAAATGCAATCACGTGATAACCATTGAATTCAAAACTGACATTAGACTTGGACTTGTTCCACTTGTAAAATTTAGATAAAATTTCAAATTTGGTTGTTTGGTAAAGATATTCAGATATTAAGACTCTTCAAATGTTTTTCAAAATTTAAAAAAAAAAAAATTATTATACTACACGTGTACTTTTAAAGCAAGCACTTTGTTTTTGTTTGTTCAGCTTTATTATTGTTGACAAATATGTACTATTTAAAAGTAAGTCCTGCAAAAAACAAAAGTTGACAAAAGCGAAGACCGTGAAATAATTGCTGGAAAGACAAGATTACATTTATCATGTTACTCTGACATCACATGAATTATTGGCTGGAAACACATGATTCTTGTTATCATGTGAATAAATCACATGAATTTAGTCCTTTTGCAAAGCTTTTACTCAGCCAACCGAGGTTTAGATTAATAATCATAGTCCTATCTTGTAAAATCCAACAGTGTCAGTAATTTTAGAAAAAAAAAATATTACACGTTTTCTACTCAAAAAAAAAATTTTTTAAGAAATAATGACGTAAATTCTTAAAATAATATTTCAGAATACATGCACCGAACTACTGTAATTTCAAACTTTTTCGAAAAAGATACACATCAAACTTCTTATGAAAACATTGACAGTGGAAAAGAGGGACAAAATGTCGCTTTCTGTCGGATAATTGAATTTCGGAGCGTTGCTAAGAGTGCTCTAGAGTTTATCGGGAGACAAAAAGGAAGGTAAATGCCATATCTTGATCAGATGCTCGCTTCGGAAATTAATTATTTTCTCTAAAAGCTTCTTGTTCAGAGAAAAGAGAATTTAAAAAAAAAAAATGGTGAAAAGAAAACATTTTGTTGAGACAGAAGGAATTGTTTGACTTTTTCTTGTTACAAAAAGGATTTATTGGAAGAAAAGAATTTAATTAAAATACCATTGAACACTCGTGACTTTTGTGAGATAGTTTTTCATTTTCAAGAATCGTTTTAGAACTTTTAATTGTATACAGTAAAACATGCTTTGGTGCGGTAGATAGGGACCGCACAAAAAATGCGCGAAAATTTCATAAATACTTATATATAACTAACAAATTTGTCGACATATACTATAGAAAATGTTCTTTGTGTGGCAGAGAAGAGACTGCATAAAAAAAACGTCGCACTTAGAAAATATGTAAATTATTTACGAAATTTATGAGAAAGTACATCCAAACAAAATAAGTACCGT
Organism: Trichonephila inaurata madagascariensis; assembly: GCA_019973955.1. Lineage (NCBI taxonomy): Eukaryota > Metazoa > Arthropoda > Arachnida > Araneae > Nephilidae > Trichonephila > Trichonephila inaurata. The sequence goes on along the minus strand of BMAV01002475.1, from coordinate 68,648 downwards.
AAAATCCGGCCTATAACGCACACTTTTATTACAAACAAGTAATATAAAAAAAAATTTTAAGTCAATTCCTACTTAGATCAACAAAGAAAAATTTTATTTTAGCTACTTTTTATTAAATAGTTACAAATAATATAAATATGTATATACATAGGACAGAATCACAACATTATATATATAAGTGGTAATTAATTTTTATTAATTATCATCAAAGTATCGTATTTTTATCCAAAACAATCGTGTATCTAAAATTTTAGTTCAACTGAATGCTTTAAAACGTGAGAAAAAAACCTTTTCAAGTTTTAACTCACAAGTCGCCAAAAGGGTCGCCAAAAATGATACCAGTGTGGCTGTGTATTTGTAATTCTTTAAATAATTAGTTTTAATCAATTAATTTTATTAATTATAATTAAATTATTGTATTGTCATCCAAAATAATCATGTATTTTAAATTTCAGCTCAATTGAGCGTTTTAAAATATATTTTATTAACGATTGAAAATTCCACCAAGATAAATAAATAAATAAACAAATAAATAAATAAATAAATATATAGAGAGAATGTAAGTTAATAGTAGGAATAGAAAAATAAGATCGAAATTCAAGTGTGCGCGTTATGCGCCGAGTATGAAAAACAGAGCTCTAAGAATAAGAAAAAGATATCAGCACAAAAAAAGTTTGACTTCTACATGCATCGAAATAAATTTATTTGAAAGAAATGACATTCTTCTTTTGAACTTAAAGTTTATTCTAGAAATATACTAATTTTTTTAAAGCTTTTGGGGTATAATACCTTGAATAAATGGCTTCAAAACATTACAGCATTGCATACGCACGTTTCAGGATTTTTGGTAAGAAGCAGGTACGCGTCATACGGCGAATATACTGAAAAATAAAAAGATGCAGCTTGAAAGTATAGGTGCGCGTTATACGCCGTATTTTACGGTATTAAATTCCACATGGAAACATTTTTAAAACATTTAAATTCTCATTGTATACATGGAGAAATTTTCAAAATGTTCATACATAGTTCACTGCTACTCATCGTAATCCAAAGCGCGCATCTTCCTGTGATGAATCAATTCAAAATCGCTTTCGTCACTTTACTATACTATTTCGATTTATTTATTTTTTTACACCATAAAGTAAATGATAAGTTTTTGTGACGATGGCCGGTTGGTCAGTTGCTAGTGAACGTTACGATAGCCAGATATGCATGATCGAAGCTGTTTTTGGAATTTCAATCTCCTTTCGGAATTGGTATCTATTTTAAGAAAATGCTTTTCCAATTTGTTGGAAAGCTGGAACTCTCCATATATATTTTATCCGCTCTCAATGAATCCGGTTCTTGTCCGTCTTCATAATCTATGAAATTTTTGATAATGTCACTGTCACGGACAGTTTTGTCTTCAATCAAGTGCTTGCTGCTACTGCGTTCAGAGAAAGCAATTGAAAATAAGCAATTGAATTTGATAAAATACAGTTTGATTGATAATAAAAATACAGGGTTATTCAAAATTTCCTCCAGGGTTTTGAAGTGCCATAATAACACAAGTAATATAAAAAAAGATTAAGTCAATTCCTACTTTGAATGGATGAATAGAAAGTATTTTATTAACGATTGAAAATCAGAACGATAATATATATAGTATATAAGTAAATATATATATATATAGGGAGAGAGTGAGCTAATAATAGAGTAGGAATTGAAAAAAGAGCATGATTTGTCAGCATTGTTGTAACAATGTACACCCTGTTTGGCCAGTTTGGCTGAAAAATCGGTTTTCGACGCCAACTTTTGTCATTGTTTTAACAGTTACATTGTTACAAAATGGAGACGAATCTAAGTTGGCGTCAAAAATAAGTAATAAATTAAATTAAATGTAATTAATTAATTAATATTTGAAAAAAACTGTATTAACATCAAGTGTCATCCACTACAAGTTTAAAAAAGGGATGTTTCAATTGGATGTGTGGCGGTGTGATATCTATATAAACTAGTACCAAATATCACACTAGACAATCGTTTTGGCGTGGTCGATAAAGTACTCGCGTTCGGAACGGAAGGTACCTGGATCGAATCTTCCTTCCTTCAGATGAATAGAAAGTATTTTATTAACGATTGAAAATTAGAGCGATATATATATATATATAGTATAGAGAGAGTGAGCTAATAGTATTAATTGAAAAAAGAGCATGATTTGTCTGCATTGTTGTAACCATGCACACCCGGTTTGGCTAGTTTGGCTGAAAAATCGGTTTTCGACGCCAACTTTAACAGTTACATTGTTACAGCAATGGAGACGAATCTATGTTGGTGTAAAACCGGTAAATAATTAAATCTGATTGAATTAATGAATTAATATTTGAAAAAACTGTATTGTCATCCACTACAAGTTTAAAAAAAATTTGAACTCGATTGGATGAATAGAAAGTAATTTATTAACGGATTGAAAATTTGAACAAGATATATACTTAAGTATAGAAGAGTAGAGTGAGCTAATAGTAGGAATTGAAAAAAGCTAAGAAGAATATAGTAAAAAAAACATTTAATAGAATACAAAAACAATTCAAGTTTTATTTACATACTTTTCTGGTGTTCCATGTGTGAAACCTTGGTAACACGACATACATCAATGCGATAGTCCAGTTCCCAACAAATTCCACTTAACATAGCACTTACAGCATAACTGACTGCACATGTTATCTTTTCCGTGAAAAACGTGTAATCCGAAAACTTGGTATTTTATGTTCGACCAAATTTTCGTACCGCTTCTGCTGCGTGGCGTAGCAGATTGCATGAAAGGATAGCAAACGCTGTTGAATGGAGTTTGATAGGAACTGGACTATTTGTATTGATGTATACCGTGTAACCAAGGTTTACATGCAGAACACCTATGAGATATCTAAATAAAGCATTATTTGTTATTGTTTCAAGTGTTCTTTTTTGCAATATTCGCGCCTTAGTTTTTTTTCCAACAGTGCTTCGAAACCTTAGAGAGAATTATTAATAACCTTGTAGAATTTTTGGATCCATGCGGTTGGACATGAACACGGTTGCAGTAAAAATAGATACTCAATAGAGATTTCTACGAGAGAAATCTAAAATGTTATTTATATTTAAATATCTGTCTTTTGTATTCAATATTTTTTTTATAAAACCAAAATAACATGTGAAAAAAGAAAGCTTTAAGAGAACCAGGACATCATACACTTTCAAAAGATCGATTCTTCAATTTTAGTATTAAAAAATGGTGCTTTTTTTCTGAATCTTAAAATGTGTATAACACTTATATGTTTGTTGATAAAATAACAAAATATGAAAAAAAGTAATGGACAAAAACGTATTCAATATTTTTTTTCTATAAAAACCAAAATATCATGTAAAAAAGAAGAAAGCTTTAAGAGAACCAGGACATCATACACTTTCAAAAGATCAATTCTTCAATTTTAATATTAAAAAATGTTGCTTTTTTTCTGAATCTAAAAATGTGTATAACACTTATATGTTTGTTGATAAAATAACCTTAAAATATGAAAAAAAGTAATCGACAAAACGTAAGCAAACGTGTTTACAATTACTTATTTTTTCGCTTTTTTTCCAAAGCCTAATTTTTTGCTTTTAAGTTCATTTAAAAAAAACGATTGCACTATATTTCCAAATTTTTTATACTTCTATACAGGATACCTGTGCATATAATGAACCTATTTTTTTAGTTTAAGTAATACATGGAATTTTAAAAAATAGTTTTACGTATGAAAAAGGGAAAAAAAATGAAAACTTTTCAAAATTGCAAAGTTTTATAATTTTTTTAAAGAAACTATCTTAAAACTTTACTTAAAAAATAGGTTCGCGATATTTTATGTATTGTTTTACATATGTGAAAAAACATTTTAAATATTTTAGAGATACTTTTTAAAAAATGGTACCTATACATAAGCATGTATTATGAGATCTCAAAAATTATGTCCAACTTAAATTAAAACAGAAAAAAAATTTAACTAAAAAAATTATTTTTGTGTTTCTACAGTTCTTAAAATATCTTTATTAAGATCACAAAAAAAGTCTAAGCTGTATTGGAAATTTTTAAAGATATATAACCCTTCAACAATGTGTCTTATTTTTGGCATTTCTCTTTCGAGCATGTCCTGGTACCCTTTTAATGAGAAAAAGGAAAGTTTAAAAACCAATACAATGAAAAGTAATTTACAGCTTTTAATGCACATGAAAGTTTAAAATATCAATTCTGGAATTCTTGACTTAAAATTTGAAATAAAATACTTGGTATAAAACACAAAGGAGGAGTATTACAGAATTCAACTTAAAAATGAAGAAATTGGAGATTTAGAGGGGAGAGGGCAGATAGTAATAAAAAAAATTGAAATGTTCTTGGTGGGTAGGAGGAAACTTTTCCTTTTAAGAAGCAAAATATCGTGTTTCTTAGGAAATGAGAATCTTAAGAAATCAAATGAAAGAGATGTCATTTTGTGTTTACTTTTTATCTTAAATCCTTCTACCAATTTCATTTCTCTCTCTTTTATTGCGGTGTCTTGTTTGACAGAACTGTCTCACAATCTTCTTTTATCACGTGCACTTGCATGAAAGAAAAAAAAATTCGCTATGGCAAAAAAAAAAGTACATTCTGTACCATTTTATAATTTTAGAAAGTTACACATCTTTCCATAAAAAAATATATAAAAAAAAACTAAGCAGAAAAGAAGTTTTCCTGCCCGAAATTCGAACAAAAAGTGTCACGCCATTTTTTTTTCTCCTCTCTCTTTCTAGAACTTTCTTTTTCTTCCTTGCTTAAAAGAAATCTTTTAATAGAAATCCATTCCAGCTACTCGACAAGAATGAAGAAGAGTGTGGTGTAACCCAGAGAAAAATTGAAATTGCCAACGGGTAAGGGGTTGAAGAAAACAACAAGAAAATATTAATTTAAAACCGGAAGATGTCTCGTATTACCTCAACAACAACAAAAAAAGAATATTCTATCTTCCTCCATAAAAAGTCCTGTCGTTTATTCTTTAACGAGTCTTTTGATCGATACTAAAATGAACTATAAATCTTTCTTAATCGTTCGTTTAATGCCAGAAGCACTTATTTATTCTATTTTAAACCCGTAATCATGCATTTAGTTTTAAAAGTCCTTATTTATTTTTCTGGAATAAATAAGCAGTTAACCTGATGGAAATTGTGTGAGTTTTTTAAAAAAAAATCTGCAGTTTACGCGGGCAACGTCATTCATGCGTTCCATTTCAATTAACAACTATTTAAAAAACTAATTGAGAAAGCAAATGTGTATTTTCTTCCAACAGAATCAAAAATTTTAAGCGCAAAGGGAATTTAAATAATAAGTTGCTTGACAAAAAAATGGCGATTGCTTGTTAACTTAGAATTTGAAATTTTTGGGTAATTATATGCACTCAAATGCATATGACGATAAAAACAAACAATTTATTTTACATTCTTGCATTTTGTAGCATTTGTTGTAGCAATTAATGTAACAATTCTATTATAAAAAAGAAATAGCTCAGCATTTCAGCCCTAATTGACGTTTATTTCCGAACACTTATTCATTTGTAGACAATGTTCTATTTAAGTGTTATGTTTTCTTTAAAATTAAGCCGTCGTTATCTTCCAGGAGTAACAGAAATAAAGATGTCAGAATACTTAATATAAACTAGACGTTTAGTGAACTTTTGTTTCGATGTTAATTCTACTTTAAATTGTGTTCCATAATTTTTTAAATATTATTTTACTGGCAAAAAATTCTTTTAAAAAAATCGTTTGGTTTAATTCTTCAATAAGAATTATCCTATGATTCGCTTATTTTATGATTACGTTAAAAGTAACATGAAGTCTATTGACGGTGAAGTTCGCGAACTTTAAACCCCATTGGGGATTTTAAGCCACTATTGAGTGAAGAATTTTTCTGAAAAATTAAGAGCTATTTGATTTCATTTAGCTGAAAATGACATTTTATAAGAACTGATCCAATAGCTGTTAAGGAATTATCTATAATTTTGAAATACTGTCGATGACGAAAACGACATATGAACTAAAATTCTCTATCCACATACACATATATATCAGTTTCCACATATATAACCTCTTAATGAATCAGAAACTCTATCAAATTCAGTTTATGTAAGTTTTTCTCTGCTTAAGAATCATTGGTAATTTAATGCGCAAGATGCCGTTAAATTATAGAATTTGGACTAGTTATTTTTGGAATAACTAAAGTTTTCAGTATTCGAATACCGAGTTGTGCGATATAGATTTAGAATAGTATTTTTTAACCAAACTATATTGGTTTCCTAAAATCAAAAATAAATCAGAAAAGGAAAGGAAAAACTGTAAAGGTATTTCAGTGAGTCGAATAATCTCCTAATAAATGTCAAAGAACTAGAAATATTACTTCATAAAACATGATCTGGAATCATTGTAGAGATATGTCAGAAGCTTATTATTTCAGTATCACGACAAGTTAATACTTTATACTAAGCAAAAGGATCAAATATTAGATGAGGTGACAAGTCCTTTGGCCAGTATGTTTAGATATAATACTTCCAGCTCACGGCAGAAGCACAACTTAATCTATTTCTCCTCCCTTCTGTATCTGAGGAGAGTATTTTGAATTTAAAAAACGAGAAAATGAATTTTCCTTCTTTACATTTTTGCATAAGCTAGCTTTGGGAAATGATCATACATTTACTCGCATGAAAGAAAGAAATTCAATGCAATAGAATCAAAATAAAATATCTTAAGGTTTCATCCCCAGAGAATGGTTTGAAATGATAAAGACCTTTATTCATAATTCGTTGCAAAGTATTTGTATGACTTTAACAAATCATAAACCATATCAAGGTTTCAACCTCAATGCCATCCATATTCGTGCATTGAGACGATTGAGCTAAATTCCTGTGTCGTCATAGTCCCATTGTAACGCCCCGGAGGACGTTAGTGTTTAGGGTTCGAGCAAAGGTCAGCCATAGTAACTTTAACACAATTTTATTTCTACTTTTACTTAATAAACCAACACAATTAAATTATTATTGTGGTAGCCCAGTGGTCAAGGTATCGAATCGTGGCAGGCATGTCATGAGTTCGAGACAAGTACTACTAAAGACCCGCCGTGTAGGGCAGCGATGCACGTTAAATCTATCGAGAGCTCAAATGTCCTCCCGTTTGTGTTGTGTGGTTGTTTGGAAAAGGAGTGCCAGCTCAGGTGTCGTCCTCGTCACTTGACCATGGTTCAAAATTACAAGGTCCGTCGCCGAAAGCCTGTTAATATTCACTCACTCATTCGCATCGCTAGAGCTCAGGTGCCTCCCTCTGGGGAGGAAAAATTAACCTGCGGTGATAGATATCCACCAATATGGTGCCGTACTAAAAAGAGATACCAGCTTTCGGGGAATGTACTAGGTCTGCAATGGTAAAACATCAACCCGCAGCCCCATTAGAAATGACTTTCAGCCAATTAATTCATGTTCAATTTTGCCAACTTTTGCTTTTTACAGAAACTTTCTATTAAAAAGTATATATATTTTCAACAGAGTAATAACGCATATAGATAAACAAAATACATTTGATTTAAAAGTGCACGGATAATATAAGATTTTATCTTATTTTGAAAATCCTTTTAAAGAATCTTAATACTTGTGAACATCTTTACCCAATCATCAAAGTTGAGATTTTTTTCAAATTTTATAACAAATCAAACTTTAAGACAAATCTAATATCAGTTTTGAATTAAATGAAGAACACGTGATTAAATTTATCACTGTTATCATCATGAATTTATCCAATGAGGTTGATTCATGTGACGTCATAGTCACATGATAGTGAAAGCCACGTGATTCTAGCCAATCAATTCAAAAACTCATGCGACGTTATAGTCACACGATAAAAACTATCTAGTGTTTCCATCTAATCAGTTCACGCGTTCCGGTGTTGCCAAGTTTTGCTCTTTGCAGAAACTTTCTCTTAAAAAGTTCATATGTATACAAAATGCATTTTATTTAAAAGTATAAACATAAAGTATGATTTTTTTTTAATTTAAAAAAAATCTTTTTGAAGAAATTTTTTTTCCCTAACATTTAAACATCTTTACCCAAATATGAAATTTGAAATTTTACTAGTAGAACAACAAGAACAATTAGTTTAATGTTTGTTTTGAATTCAATGGAAAACACGTGTTTGTTTTTATCATGTGACTTCATGAATCAAGCCCATTGCGTCTAAAAATATTCGCTTGGAAATTTGGATTTAGGTTGAGGCAATGAAGTGACATTCTCCTCTCTTGATTCCGGTTATTCTAACAAAGCTCCTCCCCAACACTCCTCCGATTTATTCAAATGCGACATCGAATAAATAGAATCCAGTCATTATGTCAGAACTCACAATTCCCAATTTAAACCAACAATTTAAATTCCATTAACAATTCTCCATATTGATGCAATTCATTCTGCTAATTTAAATACTTAATCCGGTGTTTTAAACGAGGCGTGAGTCCTCTCTTATCAGACTTCACTCGAGAGTGAAATGCGATTTTAATAGACCTCGTCGCTTTTATCTTTCCAGGCGTACCGCAGACGTTCGCTCGGTGGGATATTCGGAACTCTTCAGCCTCTCCAGGGAAGATGTGCTGTCGGCTATGAAAGACTATCCAGAAGCTGAGGTTAGTTCTCGCTGATGACTCTCAATTGATTTCAGAAGTGCTTTCAAAAAGTTTAGTTTCAAATAAAAGGAAAAATTTAGTACAAAATCGACTTGGTTGTCGACTAAAATATCCAGATTTTTGTGATATTTCTTGTAGAGTATTTTTTTTTATCGATTCACGTTGGGGAGAGTAATAGGTTCGTAATTGAATGGTAGTTTTTTTAAGTCTCATCATTACCAGGAACGCTGCGTATTAGAGGTTGATGCATATAGAAACCCACATGTATGTTGTTTTCCCTGCAACAAAACTCTTTTTGTGGGAAAACTGAGTTTTACTGGAACTTTCGCTTCCCAGCGTGAACTTGGAAAATAAGGTTATGGCAATCATAGAAGATGTGACCAGGGTTACCAAATTGGTGACTTTTTCGCCCTTGAGGCAATAAATAGGAGATCATTAACCTGTTTAGGACCGGGCGATTTTTTCTGTAAACCTAACTCCATTTAAAACTCTTATAAAATCATTACTGCAAAAATACATCGAAATTTAGTGTTTATAATCATTCCAAATTCCATACGTTCAAAATTCATATCACAACGGTGTGATCACGGGCCTCAGAACGGGGAAAAATAATCTCCCAAATGGTAATGTGGACCTTGAAGTGATCATATATGTGGGATCATGGTCCTGAACGGGTTAAGAAGGCTGTCAGATCGATCTTTTTATAAATTACCATGAGGCATTATAAAGGATCTTTCAAACAAAAGCCGAGTCAGTTTAGAAGAGAGCTCAGTCGAGATCCAAATCTACTTGAGAGTTGATTGCGATAAGAAAGAGAGACTATCTCTCTGGATTCCTACTAATGGAAGTGTTCTAGAGAGCTGCTTCTGGAATATTGTAAGCCATTGTTATAACGAGTGCGTTTTGTACTATTGCAAAGAATCTACAGTGGTGGCCAAAAGGTGCACACTTTTGAAAATTCTTACGTTTCTTAAACTTATATGCTTATAGAAAATATTACGTTGCCCAAAATTCTAACTCTTTTATATCAAATTAAAGATAATTTAATACTAAATTTCAATACAAAAACAAAATTATATAATATTTGCAATGCAAAAAGAGTAATGTTGCAATAACTATCGATATGCATTAGATACTGATGATAGCAATGAGTTATCAGTGGGGGTAGCCTTTATTTTTTATTATAGCTTACATCAATGTTTCATTGAGCTGAAAGTAGTTTTAAGCTCTTTCTTCGTTATTACATTATGCCAGTAAACAAACATAGCCTCAATTAGTTTCCTTTTATGTCTTAGGTACCTCATTCGGACAACAGTTTTCAAACGTAAATCGATTTCATCAGTATCTAATGTATATCGATAGTTATTGCAGCATAACTTATTTTGTTTTGCAAATATTTGAATTTTGTTTATGTTATTGAATTTAATATGAAATTATCTTTAAAATGATAAAAAAAAGACTTTGCAATTCGTGCAATGTAACATTTTCTAAAAGCATGTAAACTAAAAATATAACAATTTTCAAAAGTGCCCACAGTTTTGGCCGCCACTGTATATATGCGTCGATTTTTCTTTGTGTAGTCATTGTACAGTGTCTTTGTCGTCCTTGTCTATTAATGTTCAATGTCAAAGTGTTTCTTCATGTCATTTTATACAACGAGTAATAAGAAAAAATGTTTTAATTCCTACTTAAGTCAACAAAATTTTTTTTATTTTAGTTACTTTTTATTAAATAATTACAATTAATATAAATATGTATATACACATGACAGAATCACAATATTAAGTGGCAAAACACTTTTTTAAATTAGCATTAAAAATTTTTAACCACGTTAAATTCCTAATTACATTTTTTAATAAAAAGTTGAATATAAACCAATGTAAAGGAATGCTGACGTCTAACTAGCATATGATTATTCAGGTTAAGTTAAATGTTCATCACAAATTTAACAAAAGCTGTTTTATCAATGGTGCTGCCATCTAGAGGAATAATATCAACTGAAATATATCTCTTAAACTATAAATTAAATTTAATTAATGAATTAATATTCGAAAAAACTGCATTAGTGTCATCCACTACAAGTTTTAAAAAATGTATTTGAACTTGAGTGGATAAATAAAAAGCGTTTTATTAACGATTGAAAATTTGAACTAGATATATATACTAAATATAAATAGAGAGTGAACTAATAGTAGGAAAAATGATAAATAAACTGTATATGACAAAGTAGCACATACATTTACAATTTAACCCTATTTCGATTTTACATAAGAAATATAACTTATCTATAGTAAGGAAGATTTTCTCGTAATCTATCTTCATTTTCTTAATTTTGTATTACAATTTTATTGTTGTCAAAAAAAAAAGTGTGCAGTTGGAATCTTATCACTATTTTCAAAAATTATTTAACAATCTATTTTTTTCTACAAGTAATCTTTATCTTCTTTTTTTACAGGATATCCTCCAAACTATGGGTCGACGTCGTTTGCTGGAAGCTCGTCTTCAAAATGCCGCCGAAAAAGCACCTTATCAGGACAACTCAGAGTAGGTGTGCATGCTCAAAAAAACCTCTAACTCCTCCATGGAGAGACGAATTTTAATATATATATTTTTTTTTCCTCCTTAATAATATTCTTGCTGTAGAAAGTGGCAAGAGGAAAAAATAAGATATTGGAACGAAAATGACATTAAAAAAATTTTCATAACTTGCGGACAATTTAGAAAGTTAGTTACGGCGCTTCAAAGGGTAAAATGATAGTGTTAATGGAGGCTGAAGTTCTTTTATAGACGTTGCACGCTATAAATATGTATTAGTTGTCATTAAATTTTATGGTCATCCTATTTTCAATTTCAATATTTTTATTCAATAAGAAAAAGTGCAATATTTAGGTCGAGTTTCATTTATCATCTATATTGCCTGCCAATCTCAAATGACCATAAATAAGTAAAAATTGGTTGACCTACATAACACTGTAGTATCAGATAAATTTAGAAATACTTTGCTATTATAAATGATGTTTTGTGTGCTATATTTTGGCAACCATTGACTAGGTTTGTAAACAATTTTAGTACGTTGTTGTTTGCTTACGTCTTTCAAAACTGTGAACTGAACAATAACGGATGTCTATCTAGATTTGATGAAGCAAGTAATGCATGTTTTTCTATATAAAATTCCATATTGGGAGTGTTGGTAAGAAATATTCGGTTTATATTTGATTCTTTCAAGAATCTGGTTCTCATACAAGAATGCAGAAATATTCTTGGACAAAAACACGCGTCAATACTTACATGAAACTAAATATTTTTAATAAACTATAAGAACTTGTATTTCACTTGATATATTAAAGAAATATGAGACAAAAAATATCTTTTTAGAGGACAAATAAATTTATAATGAATATGATAAACACAAACAGTTAATTTTTTTGCTTCGGTGTGGGGGGTGACGGTTAATTTTTTTTTTTGGCCCTTTAAAAACCCCCAACCCAAATAAGGTGCTTTTTCTTTGTCTGCCTGCACATGGGCAATAAGTACTCAAACTCGTGAGTCGGGGGGAAAAGTTTTTCCCTTACCAAAAATTTTACTGGCTTTTTGGGGAGTTTTTTGTTGCTTTTTAAAGGGCCCCGAAATAGAAAAGTACCCACAAATGTATAGTTTTTTTATTTAATTTACTATTAGCTCATATACTCTATATATTTATTTATTTATTTTATTTTGGGGGAAATTTTTAAATCCAAAAAATACATTTTAAAGCACTCAATTGAGTTGAAATTTTATATACAGGGAAATTTTTATTAAAAACATTTAATTTAAAAAATTAATAAAAATAATTGATTAAACAAATTATTTAAAGAATTACAATTTTAACCCAATTGGCATCATTTTTTGGGGGCGGGCAAAAATTTGGAAAAAGGGTTTTTTTCACGTTTTAAAAACATTAGTTGAACTGAAATTTTATATACACGATAAAAAAGATTGTTTTGGATGACAATACGATACTTTAATGATAATTAATAAAATTAATGACCACTTAATGTTGTGATTCGGTAAGATTTAATTTTAAAAGAATACTTTCCTTATGGCATTAAATAATATACCTTAATTATATAAGGAATTCAAGAAAGCTTTGCTTCATGCTTTGCATTGTTAATTTTTCAGTTTTTAAATCTTTGTTCAGGTTTTTTAAAAATATATAAAAACTGAACTTTTCTTTAAATTTAGCTTTTATTTTTTAAAATTTTAATCTTGTGGGCTGTAGTTTTATTTTTTAGTGGGTTTAAATCTTTGAAATTTCCTGGGCTTTTTTTTTCAAAGTTTTTGGGTAAAACCCAAAAAAACCCTTCCCGTTACCTTTCAGGCTTGATGGTTGGGTTATAAGATTCGATTCATTTCCCATTTATTAAATTTTTAACGCATTTTAATTTGGGGATGTATGTTTTTTGTTTTTGGGAAAAATTCAGTTATTTAATAGTATAACTAGGTATTTCATGAAATAACTTGACAATCAGCTAAAAAAGGAAAAGTATCATACTTTACCTAGTTATTCTATGAAATAACTAATGGTAGATCTTTAAAGGGTAAAAAATAAACAATTTCAAAGTTATTTTATAAATGAATTATAAATAGTAAAATCCCCCAAAAAAATGTTATATCACACGGATGAAATGATAAATAATAAGGAAAATCATATGATATAATTTATTTTCCCTTCCAAAAAATTACAGAAAGGGAAATATTTAAGTATTATTGAAAAAATACATGTGCTGGGAAGAAAACCTTTTGTTCCTAAAAAATCAGGTAAATTTTTTTTCAAAAAAAAAAAGTAAGAGAATTTTTTTAAATTTTATGAAATACCTTTTTTTTTCTTTTAATTAATTTTTTAGAGCAAGTATTTTTGTGATAACTTTGAATTGCATTGATATTATTTTAGAAACAACCATACTTTTTACTATTGCAACTTTTTACACGAGCACTTTTTAAAATCATTGTCCAGTGCCACATCTTTGAGTTGTTGCAACAGATCGAAGCGTTGTGTCAATATTTGGAACTTCTACAATGGAAATTAAATCTCACTCACATATATTGAGCTGAGATCTAGAGTACAATTTTTTTTCGGCCATCTCTGACTAAAACCAGCTAAAACCAGTTCAAAGAACTTTCGAGTGCCGTATTTCATAATTTTAACGATCGTAACTTTTTCTTTTAGAATACCTAGTTAAATGTAGAATTCAGTAATTTAATACTTTAACGGGCTTGTCTTTTTTTTGTACCAGTTTTCAAAAAAACGGGCGCACTTTTAACGGTAAAATATATATTAAAAGAGTAATCTTACATTTATTTAATGTAACAGTACTTTTCTCTGGTTTGATTTCTAAAACATATAAGAACTTTTCGATATGCTTAGGTAAACAAAATAAAATCTGAAAATTTTTATCTAATAATATTATTTCAGATCTACTCAAATTCATGTGATAAAAAAATAACTTTTTTTTCATTTATCTGCTGCTAAATGAGTTTTTTCTAGTTATTCACAGACAATGACCCTCGCACAACTGTCTTTATATTCGCCTATTTTACCTGCTAAAAACAAAACAAAAATAAAACGCCACATAGAAAAAATTTCTATTTACTTATTTTTGACTGCGCAAAAAATACTATTCTAAATCTTTAGATTTTTACATGAAATTTGATCGCTTCTCATTCTTTGAAAATTTGTTTTCTTTCAATAGAATTTGTCTAAAACTCAAAACACACTCATAAAAAATATTTTAGAACTATTCTAAGAAAAACTGTAACTTAAGTTTCCTTAAAAAAATTGGTTTAACTTAAGAACTTGTTTACGTTACTGTTGTATTGTGTATACGAGTTTAGTCGACGAATGAATTCAAAACGAAATGTAGAAAATATTTACTCATCTTACATAAATAGGAACTTATTTATTAAATTACTGTCTATTTGCATAAAGTAACGAAAATATATTGACAAGATGATGTTGAAATAAATTTATTTGTTAATTAATACCTCGTGAAGGAAAGTTTTCCGGAAGCAACTTACTATCAGAAAAAAAATGCTTTTTTTTTTTTGCTTAAAAGCAATTTCTTCTATATATATATATATATAATATTAGGTTGGGGAAAAAGAAATCCTTTATTTTTTCGGTAGATGGCTGTAGTGTAAATATGTCGTGAAATATCGATCAAACAATTTCAAATTTATGCTCTTTCTCAAGGTGACATTTCGCACTAGAAAAATTGTTTGCTGTTTTTCGTTTGGTCCATTCAGTAGTGAGTTACATGGTGTCAAAAATGGAAGTCAACAAAGAGAAAGTTTGGTACATTTTACAGTTTTTCTTTGATAAAGACAAAAATGCAAGCCAGGCGGTTGAAATTGTGAAGGGTGTTTATGGTGCTGATACTGTAAAAGCTAATTACGTGCAATTTTGGTTTCGTCGATTCCGATCAGGCATTTTTGATACTAAAGTTGCCCATCGCACAGGCAGGCCCATCGTCGAAAATGTCAATAAAATCACAGAAATAATTGAAGTTGACCGACATGTTAGTAGTCGTAGCATCACCCAAGAGCTAAAGATCAGCCATAAGATAGTTTTAAACCATTTCAGCAAAGTTGGACTCAAAAAGAAGCTCGATGATTGGATGCCACACCGATTAACACCAAAAAACATGATGGATCGAATTTCCATTTGCAAAGCCTTGGCCAAACGGAATGAAATCGACCCATTTCTTAAATGGATGGGGACTGGGGATGAGAAATGTGTCACATATGACAATATTGTGTGAAAACGATCGTGGTCAAAGCGCGGTGAAGCAGCTCAAACGGTGACCAAACCAGAACTAATGGTCAGGAAGGTTCTATGTTTTTTGGGGGGAAAAGTTTTTATAATTTGTTCCTTGGCCAAACACTAAATTGATTCTACTGCCCCAAAACCCACCGTTTAAAGCTAGCGACGGGCCAAAACGGCCAGAATTCCCAAAGAAGAGGGTGTTGTGTTCCATGGACAACCCCGCCACATATTCGCAATGCCCTCGCCAGAAATTGGGGTTTGGGTTGAATTTAATATTACCATATAGCCCGGACCCACCGCGTTATCCTTTTTCCCCCATGCAAACCTTCCGGTGTTAAGAAAAGGGGTCAGGGGAAGATTGTGAAAATGATTACTAGAGTTTTTCCCCAAAAAGGACCAAGACTTTTTTAGAGAGGCATTATAAAAACTACCTTTTTAAAAAGGCAACAAATTAACAACAAAAAGGTGCGTATTTTACGCAAATCGGGCAATCCGGAAACATGTAAATAAAGTCTTGAAATTTTATGCAAAAAAAATGGTTTCTTTTTCCCCCAAACCTTTTTTTTTGTGTGTGTGTGTGTGTGTGTGTGTGTGTGTGTGTGTGTGTGTGTGTGTGTGTGTGTGTGTGTGTGTGTGGTTTTGTGTGTGTGTGTGTGTGGGGGTGTGTGTGTGTGTGTGTGTGTGTGTGTGTGTGTGTGTGTGTGTGTGTGTGTGTGTGTGTGTGTTGGAGTTATTCGTAAATCTTATTAACCATTCATTTTAATGCATATAAAGTTTAGTATTGATAAATTCTTAAGTAATTTAATATATATGTATATACATATATAGTATAATAAAATAAAATAAGATACCAAGTGAAAAAGTTATATAACCTACAATGCCAAAGAAGAATGAAACTGGAGTTTAAGAAACATAAAAAATGTAGATACAAAAAGAGTCTTTGGACTAAAATGGAGGCCTATTATGATTTATAAAGCTGTCGTTGAATTAGGCCATCGATTTAGGGTTAAGCAATGCTTTATAGATCTAGCTCCCCCGTATAGCAGAAATTTTCGATGTAATAGAAAAAAACAGTTCCATGTTGAAAAGTTAAGCCCATTTCGAACACACGTGGATGATAAACCAGACTGTAAAGTAAAAGAAATTATGAAAAGAGAACAATGATGTTTCTCTCATAGAGTGGAATATTAAGAAAAAATTAGGATAAAAACTTACTTGTAAAAATGAAAACCATAAATAAATGTGAAGACAAACAACTTATGCAAAAATCCCACGCTAAATGATATATATATATATAAGAAAAGAATTTGAACAAGATATATATAATCTTGTTCAAATTCTCAATCGTTAATAAAATACTTTCTTTTTTCCACCGTTCAAATAATTTTTACGCTTGATGTTTTTGTTTAAAATATTAACACTAAAATTTTTTTTAATTTTAAATTTATTCTGCCTGATTTCTGTCGAAGTTACAACTGGCTGCAATAGATGGAGCCAGCACGTTTTTCGAACGAAATAGGAATTTACTTCAAAAAAAATTTATATTACTTGTTCAAAGTGTTTATATTACTAGTTCAATGGTTCTCCCTTCCTCAGGTCTATCTATCTCTGAGGGTTCCATATTCGAAAAATTGTGACTCGAACTTCACTGACGGTAAGAGTGGTCGACATGACACAAAACACTAAGAAATAATCACAAACACAAATGATCAGTTAACAATGTATTGATTACTAGGCAACCTCCATCTGCGAGATGAAGTTCAATTACCTAACTAAATAATCAAAGTACGCTTATTTGTAAGCATCTAAAGATACACAGACATTCTGACGCTGAGTTTCCAAATAAACGGATCAAATTCCACTGTGGAACCGACGAATCGAATCCCCACTGTAATGAAATTTGGACAATGTGATTATCGCTTTAATGGTAGATACAAGCCTGAATCTAGCAAGGAATTGCTAATCAGCTGATTGAATCAATGAAAACTCAAACTGATAGTGTAAATCGAAGGGATAACATTTTTGCCAATTCAAAACCCTCACTTTATATACCAACACTAATCTGTGTATATCTCGTTTAAATTGCAAGAAGAAGGTAGTTAAACTATTAATAAAACTTATTCCTATGTAGTTCTGAGGGAAGAAACCTCCCGAAATAGCCAGCTATAAAATTTTCGATTTCATTAATAAAGAATTAACAAAGAAAACAACATTAACAAAGCAACATTTCATTAACAAAGAAAATTCATTAAAAAAATTTCTTCCACCTTCTTGATCATGTTTGTGCTTAATAGCAACCAAAGTTTATTCCACGGACTCCTTTCTATTCTTATAATTATTCAAATGATCAAAAATATCTTCAGATGAATGATAATATCTCATAATATATAAAAATTAATTACATAGTAAATTTAAACAGAGTCTGTTATGCATTACAATTCTTTACTCCGACTAAACTAAGATATTTAGAATAATTACAAAAGATGACAACTTAAGCAACATAACTTTAATAACAAACGATTATATATCAGCAAATAAATTAAATAATCCGATAAATTAGAGCTACATGAATTATATATTGAATTAAAGCAGACGATAATAATATAAAAGAGAATTTTCAACCTGAAAAATAGCTATAACTGTATATTGTATAACTGTAGCTATAACTGTATATCAATTCAAAATTGGTTCAGAATAAAAAAACAAGTAAAGTAAAAAAAATAATAATTCAATTCCTACTTAGGTCAACAAAGAAATAATTTTATTTCATTCAATTAAATTTAATTAATGAGTTAATATTTGAAAAAAAGTGTATCAACATCGTGTCATCCACTACAAGTTTAAAGAAAGTATATTTGAACTTGAGTGATGCCATATGTTGCAGCTAGTTGTAACATCGTCAGAAATAACGCAAAATAAATTTAAAATTAAAAAATAAAATTTAATTAATGAATTAATATTTTTAAAAAAACTGTATTAACATCAAGTGTAATCCAGTACTAGTTTAAAAAAATGTATTTGAACTTCAGTGGATGAATAAAAAGTATTTTATTAACGATTGCAAATTTGAACTATATATATATATAGGGAGAGCGTGAACTAATAGGAGGAATTGAAAATAAACTTTGAAATAAAAGTAGATATTTTACAATACAAAACAATTTTTTGTAAAAATCTAACTATATTTGCAAAAATTATGTATGATAAAGCAGACAATAGTATTTATAAAGCATCGATCGATTTTTTAAGTATATAATTAAATGAATGAAGTGGCATCGGCAAAATATGTAAATAATAGTTTATCATTCATTCTTATTTGATATAAGCTAAAGAAATCGTTAGTCGTGAGAAATTCAAATTAATCTGGTGAACTTATTTGGCTCTCTAGATGTGTTTCTAGATATTTAATTTATTCCACAAATAAGATTACAAACTAATCTCTTTTCATCAATAAAACAATTTTTTTAAGAAAATACTATATTCATCACGTTTATATCAAAAACAGACACACACACATAAAATATTTTTTTAAATTTATTTTGAAATCACCTGAACTCTTTTCATAAATTGAAGAGGATTGAAAATATCACTGAATCATCACTTCCATGTGAATATTTTTGTTATTCAAACGTTTCTTTTTATGAAATGGCATCTCTCGAGTTCCCGCCATATCGATTCAGATATTACTTCTTATTCAGCAAAAAATTCTAAAAATAGTCTTGAACCCAATCCTTCCTTGTAATCATTTAGTACTCTTGACCCTTCATGGAAAAAGAGCTATTCCGAAGTGAAGTGAATCGCAATCGCACGAGATAGAAATTGGAATTTTCCGAAGTCGAATTGTGGAACAAAACTCGTTTCAATGCAGTCCACTCACTCAGACTTTTGACAGAGAACTTTTTTTTCTTCTCTCTTTTACAAAAGTTTCTACCCGTAAAACCGGAGAAAATTATTTTTTCCTAGCTTTCTCTATGGAAGAAATGGTACTCACCTTCGGCGAGAATATATAACGATTTACTTTCGCTGCTGCGATTTTTCTGAAGTACTTTTCGATCGAAAGCAAACTTTAAAAAGTTTTGTGCTAAGAAAAAATTTTGAATGGTTGAAAATATTTATTTTTATATCCTCTAGTGGGTAAAAAATAAGAAATTGGATTTTTAGTATAAAACAAACCATTCGTAATTAATTGAGTTATGAAAATTAATACTTGTTTAAATTAATGAAACTACGCATATTAGCTACGCATTTTAACACATTAGTCAAATCTCAAACAATGAGGTTGATGTACGATTGCTAATTTTTCTTTTTCCTTTGAGTGAAAAAAGAAATTAGTAATTCCTGGATATTTTTTACTTTGACAAATTTTTAGTTTGAACATTTTCTTTCAAAAATATTCTTTTTGAATATACGTAAAATAAAAATGAAGATATAACCAATTTAAAACACATTGCCTGCATTCTGCTCACGATAATAAAATACCTACGCATTTTTCTCAAATCTATGTTTTTGGAAGAAAAAAAATGATTTCCATGCATAAAATATTTCAAGAAAGAAAATCAAATTAATTTTACGAAATATTCAAGAATATTTAGTATGTTATTTTTAATTAAATGGCTCTAAAGCTTTGATGAAATTTAAATATTACATCTTTTATAGTTGCTTTATAAAGAAGTGGAAAAATGTTGCTTGTAATAATTTATAATGTATATGTAGTTGCCTGTATTTTTTTTACTTTAACATTCCTTTTTTGGTTATTTCAAAAAATGCATGTTGCGATGGTAAGACACAATTGAAATACTTCAACCATTTGATTACTCCCGTTTTTGAATTATTAGACATAAACTTCAATTGGGACGGACATTTTTCTTTTGTGTGTGTGTGGAGACATCTGCTTAGAACAAATTTTAGGAAAATCGACTTCAGGAGGTTTATGGGGTGTTATACACAAAAGTCCCGTTTTCGAACTATTAGACCTGCAGATGGGGAATTTGGTAGGTTTCATTTGTGGTGAAGGGATCTCCTATGAACGGGTTTTTTGAGTAAAAAAGACAAGACTTTTAGGGAGGGTTGAAAGGGTATTGGCTAAAATTTCCTGTTCTTAAACTATTAGATCCTATGTGACTTTAAATGTAGCAAGCATGTTCTTTTACTAAATACATATCCTCTACAAACAGGATTTTTTTTTGAATATCGACTTTCAAGGAAGGAGAAATGGGTGGGATAGTAAAATAATAAATATATAGATATCAAATCAACAGTCCTCGTATTTTTTTACTTAATATGTATATGTTTATAATAATTTCTTTTTACTAAATACGCTTAAGTATGCTAATAAAAAAATTTACCAATAGCAATTTGTAAAAACGTCAAAAATCAAATTATTTAATTTAAATAAAAATTCTCAAGGAAGAATTGAATTCATCAAATAAAATTAGTTTTATTAATTATTCGAACTATAAAAACAAATTTATAATTATTTTTGAGTAATTATAGAATTTTTGAATAATTAGATATTTTTCTGCCTTAAATTCAACTCTTTCAAAAACACAATTTTAAAAAACACATATCCTCATCTAATGTTACACCATTCGGAATTCAAACTCATAATACAGATTGCAACATCTTGCTTACTGAAAAATTTTAAATAAAAACAAAATACCGAGAAAAAAATCAACTTTTTATGAAAAAAGTTCGATGCAAATTCAGAATTAA
This sequence comes from Trichonephila inaurata madagascariensis, assembly GCA_019973955.1. NCBI lineage: Eukaryota > Metazoa > Arthropoda > Arachnida > Araneae > Nephilidae > Trichonephila > Trichonephila inaurata. The sequence goes on along the minus strand of BMAV01002475.1, from coordinate 47,454 downwards.
TCTCTTAATATTCTTGCAATCGTTTTCCCCTTATTCCGTTTTTGAAAAGATTTTTTCAATGTGGAATAAATTGAACAAAAAAAATTCGTTTGGATAAAGTAATTAATTCGATGTGGTTCAGTGAAGGTGAAATAATGCATTTAAAAGAATAAATTATTCCTGTTTTACATATAAAAGAATGACTTTCATTAAAAAAAAGAAAGTTTCCGTTTCGATTTAAAAATAGACTGGATAAAACTCATTTTTACGAGCTGCTTATTTTAATTTTGAAAAAAAAAACTATAATCAATTTATCACACTACAAAAAAAGAAATATAATTTCAGCGAATAAAACGCTATTAAAACACATTTATGTGTCGAATTAATAAAATTCTTCCCATATTTAAAATCCTGGAAGAAATTTTATAGATGAATTATTCTATGCCATTTTCCACTTACTTTATTTTTGCTGTCTTTAACGCGTTATGTTCTTTGAAAAAAAATTTCTACTTTAGTTTTAAATTTAAAAATTTATTTTGATATTAAATAAGTCTCGGTAAAAAATGAGTTTTTTTAAACATGAGTTTTCTTTCAAACTTCACACTTTGTGTTACATAATTTTTTTCCCTTAAATTTTATGAGCGAAAGGAAACGTTGAATCAAATTGAATTTATTCAATAATTAGTTTTAATAAATTAATTTTATCAACGGATAGTTCAATTTGCTGGTTTCAATATTCAACTGTTTTAAGTTGCGAACCATTTGAATTATAAATAAAATTTAATTTTTTAAATAATTAGTTTTAATCAATTAATTTTTATTAGTTATAGTTAAAATATCGTATTGTCGTCCAAAACAATCGTGTATGGAAAATTTCACCTCAATTGAGCTCTTTAAAACTAAGAAAAAAGCTTTTAAATTTTGACCCAGAATTGAAGGAAACCCATTAAAAAAATATTAGGAGATAAAACATGTGATAAAATTAATTAATGAACATGCAAATCATTTTTACTGGTATAATTGATAAAATTTGTAGTCTTTCATTAAAATTTAATTTATTAAACTTCAACACGGTGAGAGGACCCTATTCTGATTTTAATAATCCTATATTTTTAGCATTATAATCATACATGATTTGATTCTAATTTCCCTATCTATTAATATCAACAGTAATCAAACAATTAACTTATTTCACCTATAAATTATATGAAATAATTCTTAAGATGGCGGATTACATTCAGAACCGTGATTTAGAAAAAGGGCATTAACGAATAATATTGTATGCTATCTAGTGTCAGTTGAATTAGAATGTACATTTAAAAATGTTTTAAGAATATTATTACAAGAAAAAAGCCTTTAAATGCAAATTATGGGCAAAAAAAGAAGAAAGAATGACAAAAAAAGGGACAAAATGTGTAACTTGAAAAAATAGTGGAGTTGACAACAACTATTTTGACGACGTCTTCCCACGCACCTCCTCTATCCATTTGGCCAGTTTCTCCTTAACCGATCACGCCAGTTGGGAGTATTGCGTCATTGAGTGAACACGGGCAACTTCATTCTGCCGGAAAAATGTCGAATCAACATCAAGTTTCTTGTGAAGAAATCAGCCACAAAAACATTTTAAATATTATCCGAGGCTTATGGAGATGAAACTTTGTCACGTGCATATGTGTTTGAATGGCATAAGCGGTTTTCAGAGGGAAGTGACAGTGTGGAAGATGAAGTGCTGGGCGCCCAAGGTAAGCAAAACAGGCCAAAATATTGCCAAAATTCGTTATGTGAATGGGTTCTCACTTACATCTGAGGTCAGAATGTTAATCAACATTACTGTATTGAAGTACTAAAAAGACTTCGCAAAAAGGTTAGGAAAAGAGGCCAGAATTGAGGAGTGATGGATGCCTGTTGCACCAAGACAATGCACCCTCTCACACGGCCCTATCTGTCAAGCAGTTTCTGAGTAGCTAAAACATTGCTGTGATAGGGCATCCTCCTTATTCACCTGATTTGGTCCCATGGGACTTTTCTTTTATTTCCTGTAGTTAAATCTTGCTGAAAGGGAACCCATTTTACTTTTAAGAGATTCAGACAAAAACGAAAAATCTCCTAAATGGCCCTTCCCCAAACCTTGTTTCAGAATTGTTATCAACAATGGGCAACACCGAATGCAGAAGTGTGTGAATGCTGAAGGGAACTATTTTTTAGGTGATTCTGTCACGGAGAACTGATTCTGTAAGTACAATGATTTATTGGACCAGTCGTGTGTGTGTGTGTGTGTGTGTGTGTGTGTGTGTGTGTGTGTGTGTGTGTGTGTGTGTGTGTGTGTGTGTGTGTGTGTGTGTGTGTGTGTGTGTGTGTGTGTGTGTGTGTGTGTGTCACACCTCGTACTTTCAAAAACCGTTCTCCTTTTATGAAAACTTCTTCTATAATAATAATATTCAGCCTACATAGAGCTAGGCCTTCTGTACAGAGCCTAAAATAGGAATTTTGAAAAAGTCATTCTATTTTCAGAGTGACGAGCAATTGAAATAATAAAAGGTATTTTTGATATGATAATTATCTACTGTCATAAAATAAAATGTGGATCAATCCACTTCTAAATTATATATTCTGAAAATCCTAGTCCAGCTTTTGTAAAAATGTTTTTAACTATATACTCGTATAGGAAAAATATTATTAATATAGAAGCATTTTACGTAAAAGGAGAAAATATGTATGTTGGAAAATATGTTATCCTTTCTTCTTTTTTTGCCAAAAATTTGCATTTAAATAATTTTTTCTTGCAATAATATTCTTAAAAAATAGTTTTAGATATATATTCTAATTCAATTGACACTAAATATCAAAAAAACTATCAATTTATACACTTTTTCAAAATCATGGTTTCGAATATAGTCACAATCACCTTAAAACCTAATTGACTATTATTTTAATGTTAATACATGAATCAGAAGGTATAAAATGATTGAATAATAGATAACGCTCCAAATGACAAATTCGGAAAATATTTATAAACTATCTACATATTGTTATAGAGCAGGCATGTCAACCTCATGTGATATTACGGCTGCAAGTTCTATTCTATTTTAAGTTGACGGCCGCATGTTTTTATGCTCAAAAAATTAATAAATATATTTCAAAATAAATGTATGCATTTTGTCTAATAAAAACAAAAAAAGAGTATAGTTTAAAAAAACGTTTAACGAACTCTACCTATCTTATTTTTATATTCTGCGTCGATTTTTTTATTTTATTATGTATTATTGTGATGTGAAAGATACACTGACCGGACCGTAAAAGTATTCGTTGCAGACCGCAAGTTTATACAGCATTTATTCAAAGTAAAAATATAACAGTTTAAAGTGAAAAAAAAATTATTAGAAAACATTTCGAATAAATGTGATCTGTAATGGTTCTATAGAGGTGGAATAATTTTTATGTACAATCTATTTAATGCAGAACTTCTCAAAATTTTCATATTTGCAACCCAATTTTCAATCATAATTTTCATCGCGCCCTCCTCCATACAATAACGATGTATTGTGAATTCAATAATAATGTAATATTTGACGTAAAACTTTAATACAACTTTAATTATAAGCCGTACAAATTATCAGGATGCGTATTAGGTTTTGTATGTGATAAGCTTATGGGGTCACTATATATATAGAGTAATTATTAAACTTGTTCTTAAATTAGTATTGATGAATTAATGATCAAATACCATGTGCAGTACTGATACATTTATATAAGTATATTATATCAGTGCAAATATGTATTTTATTTTTTATTATATCAGAATGTATTTTGTTTTGCTTCCTTTCAGTAAATTAATAATTTTTCAAAGCAAAATTTTCGACTTTTCCATATGATCGCGCTCCCCTGGTAGGATTATCACGCCTCAGGCAGGCACACTACTGTTTGAGAAACGTTGATTTAATGTATGCCTCAATTTTACGTTGTTTTGGATTTAATCAGTATAAGAAATTAAATACAAATGAAAATTTTAAAGTGCTTTTTTTAAAAAATTAGCTAGTATACATATGTTTCGTATTTTAAAATATATAATTCTATTTCAATTTCTTTTCTTTATTTTGGATCAATTTTAACTTGTTTTTATTAGCTTCACCTGTATGTAGCGGAATCTTTCAACTCGATTTTTACCCGATTGAAAAGGTCAGATTAATTCGAAATTTTGCACACTTGTCAAGGATTGATGACAATACAATAATTTAATACCTTTGTTCCGTTGTCCTGATCAGGATTAACAATTTTGCATTTCCAAATTTGGCGACAAGTTCCAGATTTGTTGACTAAAAGATTGTTACAACCCTAAAGCGAAACCGCTCATGGTTAATACAAATACAACAAGCAAAAAAAGTGTTAATTCTTTTGTCGGATCTGTGGAATGAAATATCATTCGTTACTTCATTTTACCTATACAACTGAGAATTGATTCAGAGGTCGCCGGATTAAATAATTTCTCACAAACTCTTCGATTCAAAACGTGTTCTTTTATGTCTAATACTGATGCATGTTTCAGAGAGAACATTGAGCTCTTTTTGTGAAAAATATCATTGACTTCACTCTTTTTTTCCGCATTAAAATATTTCAAATTTAGCTCTTCCAGATTTTCTTCAGTTGGCTGATCTTACATTTTGCAAACCATGCCGTATCGATTCACTGATAGGATGCCAATAGGTATTCCAGATTCGAAAAAAATGACGTATTTAAGATTAATTCATCAATGGATAAAAGATAGTTTAAGAAACTAAAAAAACATGCTTTTATTGAAGATCGAATTAAAAAATCAAAAATTAATTATATGTATAGTTAAAAAACATTTACAAAAAATGTTTAACGAGAAAATTAATGTCATTGCGGTAAAAAAGCATGGGGTGCTTTGTACTATATTTTTACACTAACTTTGCATTTCAAAATAGAACTAACTAGTAAGAAATTATAACAATTAATATAGAGCACCCCACGCTTTTACCTCAATGACATTAATTTTCTCGTTAATCATTTTATTCTTATATTAAGGATTTTTTTTTTTTTACTTTTTAGTTCGATTAACCATAAAAGAATGCTTTTTAGATTTTTTAAACTATAATTTATTTAAAGTCGGGTCCATCTTTTGTGCTCTTACCCTTTATATACGTTCCAAATTTTGGGTTATTTTTTCAAAGAAAAAACGTACTTTTGTATTACACACACGGATCGGCTTATATTCTGAAATGTACTGTTGTTGATATCAAGATAAAAGCTTTATGAAAACATTCACCAAATCATGAAGAAATAATATCTCTTTACATTTTGATAAACATATTGATTCAAAAATCAAACATACATCTTCGTTAGTTTATCAACAACAAACACATTAAAATCAAGGATTCAATTAACTCCACTCTCTTTCGACCATTGAGACTTTCTCAACATGATTTATAAAGGAAAACATCTGCATAATTCTTCTATAAAGACTTCTCAACTCCGTCGCGCATAAAGACGAGTTTTCAAACGTTCGTTCTATTTATAACACACCTGCCTGGATCGAGAACCGTTAAAGAGAAGAAAAAGGGAAAACGTAAACAGCGGCAAGGGAAAATAAACACGCAGTAAACTCGGATATTTTCCTGAATTCTAATGTCAACAGAACGGTCGGTAGTTTGTCTCGATATCTCTTTGAAGTGGGGCAACGATGAATAGTCGACATTTCCCACAGGAATAAATGTATATATATTCAGCAGTCAATGATAGAAAGAATGAGGTTTTTTATTTATTTTTTTTTAAATGTACCATCAAACGGTAACGTCTCTCTTTTTGGGGAGGAGGGAATTTATTGAAGCAATGATATTGATATTTCAATACTTTTCCCGCCTTTCTTTTTATTCCCCGTTTTCAGTTCCTTCTGGGAGAAAAAGAGAATGTTGGAATGAATATGACAGCAAACTATTTTGGGACCGAACTTTTTGTTTAGCTTTTAATTAAAAAGGCATAGAAAAATAGGTATTAGTTTCTGTAACGGAAAAAGAGTATGTTTACTCACGGGTGTTAAAACCTTGTTTAATTAGTAGTTGCCCTAAAAAATGGTCTGTATCATTTTTGATGCAATCATTAAACCGCTCCGTGTTGTCTGTCATAGATCATCTTTATAGTATAATAGTATATATAGTATAATAGTATATATAGTATAATAGTAGTATAGTGTAATATAGTATAGTACTGCTTCATTCATTTATTTATACACAAATATGTATATATATACAATACGTGTATACATACATACTCACTCGTGTGCGTGCGTGCGCGTGTGTGTGCACGCACACGCGGAAGGTCTGATGTTTTCTTTTCTTGTTAACGATTTTCGTTTCGTGTTAAAAGAAAAAAAATGCATAAAAATACGTAGTAGTTTGTCGGGATCGTTATATTATTTCGAGTTAACCAATATTTCGTCTTAAGTGTTTTCGCGTTAAACGTCTTTCACTGTATATATTCTTCATCCATTCTTCTTAAAACTTTTAACTCACAATTTCCTCATATTTAAATATTTTCATCAACACAATTTTCTTTATTTAAAAATTTCTATATCCGATTTTTAAAGGTGAGAAAGTTAAAATTACATTTTAGCTACTAAGGCTAAACAGTTTTAAAAATGAATTTTTTTATAAAAAAAAAGTTATGTTTGAGAGAGAAATTTATTGTATCCGATGTATTGAAAATTCTCATAAATATTTAACAAGCGTAGAGATATTGCTTCCTTAATTGACATTTCATTAATTTTACTTTGTCCGAAAAATATTCTCCTTTTCAGAAGGAAAACATGGTATTAAATTTCCAAGAAAACGTAGAAATTGGTAGTATAAGCTTTAAGCTTAGTACAAAATTATACTAACAGTTTATTGACAAGATTTTATCTCGCATCTTGTTTTAAAAGTAAGATAAATTAACTTCTGTTTTCTTGAAGGAGCTTATAAAATTTCCATCGGGGCTCATTAGGATTTCCTCCTGTGTTTACTTCTTATTTCTTGAATAAATTATGCTTTAAAAGGGAAGATGATGCTTCAATTTTAGTCTTCAGTTTTTAACTTGTGTTTTCTCGAGGCGTTTCATTTAGTTTTTTTTTAATAATCAGTTAGTTTATATATATTTTTAGGTAAATTTCAATGCTCCTTTATTTCACTTTTTGAAAAATATTCAGATTTGGGAGAAGGGGGGCCTTATTTGTAAAATTCATTTTGTTTATATTTTATTGGGATGTGTTAATGGATATAAAAAAAAATTAGTTTGCAGAAGGTATTGGTTTGATGAAGGATTCGGTCCAGATACCATTCCTGCAAATTTTTATGTAAAATTGTAACTGATGCTATTCGGGTTCTCTACTAATCCTTTTGAGCAGGGGTGTCCAACCCGCGGCCCGTGAGATTCTTTACAACTTTACAAAATTGGACTATTTGTACAGTATTTCTTGTTTAAGGGGACACAGTACGATTCAATTGACCAAAATCGGTCAAAAAATCAAATTTAAATTTTAGCCTAAATCTTTCTTTATATATTTTTCTATAACCTAACAAAATTTGAAAGCTCTAAACTTAAAAAACGCAGAATTATGATAGCTTTCACGTTCGTTTTTATTCACATCCTTATGGCAAATCAAAACTTTAAACTGACTTATCTCAGAAAGATAAAATAACTAGCTTGTCTTCATTTAAAATGCTAAGGCTTTTTTTCTATTACGTTTAATGCTTTGAAATTTTTTTTACCTATTGCTAATAGTACATGTAACAAAAGTTGGTATGCATTTTTGAATCAAAAACAATATTTATTTTTTAAAATAATTGAACTCGAATTTATACATTTTTTAAGGAATTTTCAATAAACATTCACAAAAAGAAATATTGTAGGAATACCAATCACGTTAACGCAAAACCCATACCAACTTTTATTATACATAGATTGATGTTCTTGTAAATCAAATTTAATGCATGTACGTCAATTTTTATAGGAGAAGTAGCATTTTAAAATCACTTCAAAAAATTTGTTTTTTCCTTAAAAAATTACATGGTTAGCTTTTTATGAAATTTTGAGCACATAATCTGTTTAATATAGTATACATAAATACGAGGCAACCAAAAAAATTTGAAAATCCTTAAATTAAAAATTTTTGCAAAATGTCCCATGTTTAAAAAATTTTTTTTAAAAATTTTCCCATAACCTTATTTTATCAGTTGTTTGTTACTGCGACCCTTTTTTTTTTTTTTCTAAATTTAAAAAATTTATCAAACATAAATCGTGCTCAAACTTAACCCCGAAAAAATCTGCAACATCAATTGAACCAAATACACATGCATTGAGATGACTAGAAAAAACAAAGGGAAAGAGTTGAGAAACTTATATCTCACTAATTAAATACTTTAAAATTATTTGACATTGATTTTATTTTTTCTATGTTTGTATACGGAAAACAATAAAAACAATAATAATATATCAGTTGTTTTAAATTTTCACCCTAAAAAAATTTGTTGTAAGGGATCCAAATCAATATAAAGAATATATTTTAAAGCGGCCCACGGGATTGTAAAGTTCTTCCGAAGCGGCCCGCGAAGTCATTTGGGTTGGCACCCCTGCTCTTGAAGGAAATATTTTCTAACTTTAATTTTAGTTTAAGAACCGCTTTCCATAGAGATGACTTGGTTTTATGCGAATGTAACTACTATTTAAGTGCCTGTCGTTGAGTATGTGAGTTAATCGTTGATCGTTAAGTGTGAAATCCAAGTATTAGAATAAAATGAAGAGGAATGGGTCGATGGAATGGGGTTAGTCAAGGGATCCAAACCCGGGAAAAGCGGGAAAAAATCAACCTTGGGGTCCAGCTTTTCGGTTTGAAAGGATCATTCAAGAAGCTTCAACTCCAGAGATAAGTACTTTCGATAATCTAGTTATCCGATTAAGGGTTAAGATTTTAGATTGCTCCCGGTTAAGTTATATGATTGTATATTTCATAAAGTGTTAAAGATAGAATAAAAGTAGCTATTCTTAAGATCATGTCTTCTTCTTCCTCGAACCCTCTCACACCCGCGACCTTCAGGCCGCGACAAAATGACCTTCTGAATCCGAATACGAGCCCCATTTAGCACTATCATTCACCCCTTTTTTGGAATACCACCCCCTAATTTGAGAAGAATTTGATTTGGAGGGAGGAGGATTATTATTTTACCGAGCCTGAGGGGCAGGGAAAAAATTTGAAGCATGAACATTTGTTGCAAAATAGGACTTCCTGCATAATTTTTTTTTAAATCGGTAAAAATGATTGGTTTAGTGCAAGGGTGGGCAAATAGGGCCGCCAAGGCAATCTGTAAACTAATTAGACAGAAAGTGTTCTCTATAATTCGGTCAACATATATTTGTAAGCAAAATTTTTCTTGCATGAAGATCAAAAAGAGTGAATATAGTTGCAAGTTGGCTGACATTAACGTACAGGCTGTGATGAGAATTTCAACAAGAAATCTGATAAGTGTAATGGGGTACATTTGTCTCATTAAAATGATTCTAAAATTAAATGTGTTTGCATCTCTGAAAGATATGAAAGGATCACAGTAAATAGATTGAATAAAACTGCCATTATTTCATTTATAAGTTATATTTATTGATTTTTAGGGTACCTTCTCTCAATCCTTTTTCTCTCTTTCCCTTTTTTTTGTGTGGGGGGTTTTTTTTGGTTTTTGGGGTTTTTTGTTTTTGGTGTTGGTGGGTGTGTGTTTTTGTGTGTGGTTTCCCTTTGGTTTAGTTTTCTACCGTAATTCAAAAGCACAGATGTTAGAACTGAAGGTGCCATGTGACCCTGTGTATGTGTCCGGTTTCCCCCTTTGGTTTAGTTTTCTACTGTAATTCAAAAGCACAATGTTAGAACGAAGGGCCATGTGACCCTGTGTGTGTGTCCGGTTTCCCCCTTTGGTTTAGTTTTCTACCGAAATTCAAAAGCACAAATGTTAGAACTAAAGGAGCCATGTGACCCTGTGTGTGAGTTAGTGTAAGAATGTAGTACAAAACATCCACAAACGGTATTACCACAACGTCATAATTTTCTCGTTAGTCATTTTATTCTTAAATTAAGAATTATTTTTTCCTTTTTAATTCGATTAATTATAAAAGTAACTTTTTTAGTTTTTTTAAACTATAATTTATTTCATCAAAGATTCTTTAACATAGTTTTCTTCTAAAGAACGTTAACAGCTCTATTTTATTCGAAAATTTCGTGACTTTAGTCGTAAATCCAAAGAACTTTTACTTTAATTCAGTATTCCTATCTTCACTTTTATTTTTCCTATTTTACATTCCTGGATTGAAAATTCTTACAGAATCCTTCATATCATGTATTATATAATTTATATATATAAAATTTCCCGAATTACATAATTTAGAACATTGAGTAATTTTAAGCTGAAAGGAAAAATGTTTTCATGATTTTAAACCAGGATTTTTAATAAAAAATATTTGTGTGTATGTTATTCAATGGTTTTTATAAATTTGGTTTTTCACAAGATGTGACTAATTAATATTTCATCATAAAATTGCTCAAGTGGGAATTATAAAATGCTTAATTTTTCTAGTTTTAATCATTATCATAGAGATACTATGCTGTTCGAATTAATTGGGACAAACAATTTTTTCTTGTCTGAGTTGGTGTGTGGTTACCACTTATGTCTCAATTCACCTCAAATCTGTTATATCTGCTCAGATGTAATGTGGCGGATCGACTTTGACTATAATTTACTCTTTTGATTGGTTTTAGTACATTAGTGGTTCAATGGTGAGCCTTTCAGGTAGTAGCTGGTGGTTATAATTTTGCGTTTCACTTAACACGTGTTACTTTTGCTTGTTCAGAGATGGATATTACTCCAAAAGGAAGCGTTCTAAGATAATCGTTCTTAATGAACACACTTCTACGACTGTGACATATCTAGCTACGGTAGTTGGTGTGGGCAAATGAAGTGTTTCAAGAATTTTAAGAACATTTCAAGATTCTTGATCATCGTCTCCAAAAAGAAAAGGAAAATGTAGGCTCAGACGGAAAATTACTCCAAGAACTGATAAAATTCTAATAAGAAATATAGAAAATAAACCAAAGTAAGACAAGCACAGATCTTCGAAGGGATTTATTGGACTGTGGTGAGTACCTCAACTGTACAAAAAAAGGGCTCTGGAAGTTAGCTAAGGCATCAAGACCAAGGAAAAAGCAATTTCTAACTCAGAAAACGATGAAAACAAGTTCAGCATTGGCCAAAAATATTTTTATTTATTTATTTATCCAACGCTCGTGCTTGGCTTCTTGACCATTTGACGCCGAGCCTCCCAATACCGACGTCATCAGCAGGGTATTCAACGAGTCCAATGCACTGGAGCAGGTGGTCACCATCCATTCTGGCAAGGCCGCAGAGTGGGCTGGCCTCGTTAGCAGCCACACCAAGCCAGTGGAGGTATACTCCCAAAAAGTCATGTCTGGTAATTAGGCAAAAGCGGGCAACAGCCTCGGCTCTCTCCAGGTGCTTCGGGATCGGGCTCACAGTGGCTAGAGTTTCCCATGGCTTTCCAAAACTCCTCGTTTTTTGGGTCATGACAGTATATTTGTCAATGTGTGCGAAGATACTCTTTACTCTTCTGAGGGTCAAGGGAACTTCTGGTTGAGTCGACTCCGCTCCCTGCTTGGCTTTTTGGTCGGCTCTTTCATTGCCGGGGATCTCAACATGACTTGGGACCCACTGTAAGGCCGCAGTCCAGCGTATGAGATGAGCTCTGCAATTTTAGTTCGGCACTGAATTGTGTTAAGGCAGTCAGTTGGTGTATTACTGCTTAAAGCTAAAATTGCAGCTTGGGAGTCTATGAAGAAGACAACTTTTGCAGGAGCTAGGCCAGCAGATAGTAAATGCGTTGTAGCTTCACAGACAGCCAAGGCCTCACCATCGTAGTTGGTGGTGTTCTTTCCCACGACCAATGAACCCTCAAACAGCCTACAGAACCATCCCGCGCCGGCTCCGTTTGCTTCTGGCAGGTATGAGCCGTCAGTGTAGATATGGAGCCCCTCATTTGCTGGATAGCTTTATTCGATCGTTTCCAGAGCACAGGATTTTAATTCTTCAGGAATGGCATCAGCCTTATTTGATGTCATGTTAGTTAAGTTGAGCCGTTTAGATGAAAGGGAAGTAGCGACTGTGGAGTAGAACTGTATAGGAGTAAGACGAGTCATTAGTGGCGGAAGTTGGTGTTTTTTCGGAAGAAGTTCTGCATGTGAAAGAGGAGAAGTCTGAGTCTTGAGTCTCTGTGTTGCACATCTGTACTCGTTCCAGTTCCTGTAATCTACTCTTCTGGGCTCTCTCCCAAAATTTGAGAATGAACTTGTCTCTACGACTATCAAGAGGTTCGATTCCGGTGTGGAGTTGCATTGCAGTAATTGGAGTTCATTTGACTCCACCGGTTATAATTCTTAGGGCGCTGTTCTGAACGACGTCGTACTTTCCAAGGTTGGCTGTACTTGCCAGGGTCACAACTTCATAGTCATAATCCAACACTGGACGGACATAGGTTTTATACACTGTGGTTGAAACATCCTGGGTAGCTCCCCACTTGGTAGCAGTACCGATTCTGGACTGTTAACAACTAGAAGAAGGTGATTTTCAGTGATGAAACGCATTCATTTGTACAAGGATATAAATCAAGTGTAATTAGGCGAAGTGAAGTTGAAACTCTGTCGCCAGATCATATCCAACAAACTGTAAAACATCCTTTTAAACAGATGCTTTGTGGTTTTTTCACAACAAATGGCACTGAAAGGTTTGTTCCTTTTAAAGGCATAATGAATTATGTTAAATACATAGAAATATTATACAGCAGAATTGTTCCATGGATGGAAACATTTGACAGAACATTTCAACTTGATTTGGCTTCTGTCCCAATTGATATTGGTTTAGACTTTTATGAGGGAAAATAAAATAAAAGTGCTTAATTGGCCTGGTAATTCACCAGACTTAAATCCTATTGAGAATTTAGGACATATTCTCAAGAATCGTTTAGCTAAGATGAGTTGCATGACAACAGAACAAATGATAAAAAGTGATATACAAGTGTGGTTCCACGATGATGAAATTAAGAACATGTGCGCTGCACTAGTTGGAGTCATTACCGAGACGAGTTGAAAAAAGCCATTTCTGTTATAGGAGGACATACTTTGTACTAATATAGAGATTCTTCTCTCTACTTAAAATACGTAAGGATTAAAAGCTAGGGTTTTAGAAAACGTCGTTTTTTTACCATTTGTCTCAATTAATTCGAACAGCAAACGAAGCAAACATCTAGCAAAATTAAACATGGAGATCATACGCGAATTCTAAAATATTTTTTAATGCTGGTTTTTGGTGAAATACGTTTAATCTAATAAAACCATTTAATAAAACATATTTGTGAAAAGAATCAATAGAATAAAATAATCAATAAAAGAATTCAGTTTTGTTTCCACATGATAATTATGGAAACTCTTTAACAATTTTGCTTTCAATAAAAATTCTTATTTCCAATGATAAAGGCCTAATTAATAAAAATTCGATTTATTTTTCGTTGCAGTTATAACTAATTAAATAGAATATTTTCGAAACTATGTTAATTAATTGAATTATTACAATTAAAAAGAAGAAATCATTCTGATAACAAATCGCAAAAATAAAAACTTCTTAAACCTGAATTGGATGTTTTATTAAATTAATTCATTTACTACTTTAATGATGGTATTATTTTTTATTCCTTAACTGGAAAAGCAAAATTTTAAAAATCCCTTGCATGCAGTACTTTTTTATAATTATCGACAGCATTGTACAAAATATTAGGTATAAAAAACAATTTGGAACGGATTTTGAAACTAATTAATTTCATCATTTTTCTCCATTTCGTTATATCTTATATTTAGAAAGTAAAATGTGAATACCTAATTAATATATATTTTTTTCAAAACTTTCGTTGTCAATTAATTTTAGCTATGGGCGTATTATTGTGACAAATATTTCTGTTATACTAATGTGTTATGGAGTTATTCGTGACAATAGGCAGGAAAGCAGAATTAATTAAAACTTTTTCTTAAACTTTAGAAAATTTACATGAGAGATTTCCCAGAATTCTCATTCAGTTTGTTACATTCTCTAGCATGTAATGTTTACCAAAAGTTTGATTTGAATTTTTAAATTTTTTCAAACTTGTTTTCCGTATTGAGATATTTATTTTCCAAAATTAATTGACTTACCTCGAAAAAAAGTCATTGATTATGAGTCATTGTCTTTAAAAATATGTCTTTAGAAATATTTCCTTTCTTGAAAATTATATTTGATGGATGTTTTCACTGGATGAATAAACGAATACTATCTATTAGAAAGAGATAATTTTTTTTTGGACAAAAATATTGAAAAACGCAATGTATGCTGTTTTCTCTGCGGTGGTACCCTGCTTGCGGGAAAATTTAATTTTGCAGGAAAAAATAGGATAATGGCAAACTTAAATTGGTTACCAGAATGACAATTTGGCAAAAAATGTTGTAGCCAAGGAACCCTCGAGAAGTTTCTTGTATCGATCCTTCTGAAAATGTCCATGAGCCTATATAAGGTTGAGTCAGTCGGGATCAGAATGTACTTGTGCGTTGTCTGCAATAAGAAAGAGAGACTTCATTTGCTTGAGTTCCTGCTAGTAAAATTGTTGTAGGAGAGACATTTTTTAAGCGCTGTAAATCTTGTATATAATGAGTGAGTTTTTCCATTACTGTAAATAATCTATTATAATGTTTATTTGTGTATATATGTTGATTTGACTTTGTGCAGCCAATTGTTGGTTCTTCGTCCTTTTATAAATGTTATTATTCAAATAATTGGAGTCGTTGGCTACTTTTCCCCGGCAAATTGATAAAAATATCTAATTTTTAAAAAATTTTGTTAATGACATTATACATTGTATTTTTCTGGATAAGATAGTTTCTTTTTTCCGTCAATAAAATTAAAAAGTCTGATAATTACAAGGCGGAGGGTGGAAACTTTCTGTTTTGAGAATGCAATAAAACACACCACATATTTCATTCGACTTTATTGTTATTTTTCACCTACCACACAAGATCGGAACTTTGAATTTACGCAGTTTTAAGCACAATGTCTGTTAAACGTTGCCCTCCATTTTGTCAATACGCTGATGCAGTCGACTTCGAAAATTTTGAGTCCCCTTTTCAAGCATATCGAACGGGTTATTGTCAATTTTGACTCGGATGTTGTTCCGTAGGTTTTCCAGGGCTTTGAAGTGATCATTGTAAGCCAGTGACTTGAGATTACCCACTGGAAGTAATCAGGAGGGGATAAATCAGGGGAGCGCGCAGGCCAGTTTACGTCACCTCGCAAAGAGTTCAGTCATTCGGAGAAAACTGCTCTGAAAACACCCATGGAAACCCTGGAGGTATGGGCTGTGGTCCCATCTTGTTGTAAGCACACGTTGCCAAGATTCCTTTCTTGGAGAGCGAGTAAGAAGAATTGGTGGATCATTTTCACATACCGGTCTGAATCGACATAGGAACTCGTTTCACATTTTCAGGTGTTCTAACAGTCTTCGGAGGTCCTTTCCTTTCTTTGGAGACATTCCTCGTTTCTCTGAAGGCATCCATTCACATTAATACACATTTCTGATCAGGAACACGACCTCGTGGTGGAATTTCGAAATGACGACGAAAGGCACATTGCACTGCAATCACCGACCGACCGTTAGAGAGAAACTCCTCCACGGCAAAAGAGCGCTGCTTTCGACCACAATATGCTTGAAACGGGTGGGAACACAAATACCCCACTCCACCCCTTCCACCAAACCCCTCCCCTCCCTACGAACATCACTGAAACATATTCAAAACAGGAAGTTTCCACGCCCCACTTAATAAAATATGCTAACATTGGAATACAGTATAAAAAAAAAATTTTAAAAAACATTTTTTAGAACTAATGTTTCGCATTTTTCGAACTGGGTACCTTCTAAAAAGATTTTTACCAGAATATTGCAGAACTGGTATGCACAGTTTCAAAACACGCCAAAACACATTTTTTAATGTCTGGCGTGCTCTGAGATTCGAAATAAAAGCTCTCAAAAGAAAAATTTCAAACACCCTTGAAGTGGAAAGATTTCTTCTAGTAGGAATTTAAAATATGAAGCATGCCATTACAAAAACTTATCACCGGAAAATTTAAAAAGAAGCGCAATAAAACTGTTAGAATTGTTCTCAGAAAACATACAAACAAAAACTCGAAAACTTCTAAAAACTTTTTACATCAATATATGAAAAACTTATGAACAAATGCAAGATAATACTCCTTAAAACATCAGAAAATCTTTGATACTACACTGCAAATTGGTACTGTATGTGTGGTAAACACTCATGTAAGTTATTTTCCCCGCAAAAATACTCTCCTTCCGGCAAAGTTCGCTACCCAGCGTGAACTCAAAAAATCGTATTTTGGCAACCATAGAAGATGTGCCCACGGGCTAACTTTATCGCCCTTGGTTATAGGTTGTTATAGGTAAACTTGCATATTATATATATTTGTTAAGGTATCCGACTACGTTCGGAACCCTGATTTTGCAAAGGCGTGTAAATGGATAATATTTATGATATTTAGTGTCACTTAGATTAGAATACAAGTGTGAAATTGTTTTAAGAACATTATGACAAAAAAATTATTTAAATACCATATTTTGGCAAAAAATTAACTTAGAATAATCTTTTTTCCAAATGTTCTCCTTTTGTAAAAAATGCTTCTATTGTATTAATATTTTGCCTGTATATAGCTCAGACCTCTGTACAGAGGCTCAACTAGAATTTTTGAAACGCATAACTTGGAAATCCATGTTTTACGAAAACAGAAGGGAGAAATTTTAAGAAAATACGCCGATAATTATTTCAAATGGTTATAACTCTGAAAATAATGTGAATTTTTCAAAAATCATAGTTTAGCCTCTGTACAGAGGTCTGAGCGATATACAGGCAAAATATTAATACAATAGAAGCATTTTTTACAAAGGAGAACATTGGAAAAAGAGTCTATTCTAAATTAATTTTGCCAAAATATGTATTTAAATAAATTTTTTTTGTCATAATGTCCTTAAAACAATTTTATACATATATTATAATCTAAGTGACACTAAATATCATGAAAATTATACATTTATGCGCTTTTTTAAAATCATGATTCCGAACGTAGTCGGATACCTTAATTTAATTAATCGTTTTTGATCTATGTAATTTGCTTAGGCTAATAAATTATACTACTTTAGTTTTAATATCGTTTTATATGTTCTGTTAAAGTCCGTATTGCAATTACACAATAGAAATAATTGAAAATAATTACATAGGAATAACATTTATGGATATTTATGTATATAGCTGCATGAACCGGGGTTGCATGGGCTTTTTCGAGCGTACGACATTTTGTCCATGGAAATTTTCTCTACCCCTCTCGGTATTGACATTTCGTTTGATTTCTTGTGTGTGGGATTTCTATAGTATTGTCATTAAAATTCCCTTGTCCGAAATTTTTTCTCCCTCTTTGTCCTGACGGATGAGTCTGTTTTCCCTGCGTTTAGCCAGAAGCGCTTATACACTCCTGCCTTTTTGCGGAGTGTATAACTTTATCCCCATGGAAATTTCCTCTTTCCCTCTCGACGTCAGCATTTCCGGATGTGAACATGTGCTCGATGTGAGTGATTTCTGTATTTATGTCGATAAAATTCCACTTTTAGAAACTTATTTCACTTTTCCTTGCTCAATAAGTTTCTTTCTCTTCGTTTAGAGCGACGAGTATGAAACTCTTCTTCTTTTCCCCTCTCCCAAGGATAAGATCTTTCTTCAAATTTTTATTTTCGACTATTGATTTACTAAAAACAATATTCTGCTTTCGTTTGTAAAAAAAATATTAATATAAAGCTATAATTACATTAGAAAAAATGTATGAATATTTCTGTATATATTATGATTTTATATCATTATTTATTATTGTTATTTCTTTATTTTGTTATATTTTTTATGGAGAATTCTTCAAAAATTAAAATCAAATAATTAGGAAACTTTTTGTATGAAAAAAGCATATCCCTAATATGTTGTAGAATAATTTTAGTTATACCCTTTCCATTCCCTTAAATTAGTAATTACAAAAAAAGATATTTTTTAAAATTCCGTGAAAAAAATTTCGAACTATCCAATTCCAATTTTGCGAGTAAAATGCAAAAATAGATGAATGAAAAGGTGGGATTTTAGAGTTTCTCCCAAATTTCAAAAAATTGAGAATCTTTTTTGTAACATTAACATAAAGAAGAAAATATTTTATTTTTTAAAAATGAAATGTGTTCTGTGTCGTCTTTTTAACTCTCAAAAACTTCATTTTTTTTAATGTTATTTAAATAATTAATGTATAATAATGTGCAGAAAAAATAGGTGTGTATTAATAATAGAGTTATATATGGGAATATATAACTCTATATAATATAAAGACATATAATTTTAACTAGTATATTGATATGCGTTATAACTTTTAGAATTCTGCAGAATTGCTAAGATGAAATTCAGGAATTTCTTTTTCTATTTTAAAACGTTATTGAAACAACCTACAGCTTTTGAAAAAAAAAATGCTTCTTTAAGCAAACTATGACACAATACTGATACAAATTATTTCAAAATTTGAGATTCCGTTTCAAAAATCTGAGAGTCAACTTAAGTCTTCCATAAAATGAAAAAGAAAAGAAAATGAAACTTCATGGAAATATTCTAACTATTACAGTAATATTTTATTCACAAGCAAATGTAAAATAGAAATGAACATCGTAAAAAGTTACATAAGAACCAAACAGACCTTCAAAATAATTTTTTTAAAGTGAATATCACATTCAAAAAGGCATCACTGTCTTTATTTCACACTTTCAAATATATCTCACATAAAAAGTAATGTAAGATTCGAGAATTAGGTGAAATGGAAACTCTCAGATTCCATTGAAGAAAAAGAGTAAATAAAACGCAATAAAATACATTCAGACGATATTTCTATTGCTTTTTAGTTCCATCCATTGTTGTAATAAGCATTTTGCGAAAATTCTTTTTAATCAGAATTTCTACAAACACAATACTTCTGTTATATACCGATGTATTCTTTTATTACTGCTCCATACCAGTAGCATCTGAATTTCACTTCAACCCGTGAGAGCAATTTTCTGAAACATAAAACTGAAAGAGGAGAAAAATACGAGCTGTTGCCACTGTTTTTTTGTTACGTAGAAGTAGATTTTTTTTTTCGTCTGCTCAAAGTAGAAAGTTTTGCGCTAAGCCGGTATTCTTATGAAAAAGAATCGGTTTTCTTGAAAATAGGTTCCATTAAATGGCATTGGAAGTGTCGTATGAATATATCTTTTCACCTATTTTTCTCCTCAGAATATTCGAGTTTATTTCTCCTTAGAGAATCATAGTTATTTTTCTTCTCCGTGTAATTCTGTGGTGTAAATGACTGCGTGAAGGAAAATGGGCATCGAATGTTCTATTTTTTGTTGATGTGTCGATTAAGG
Source organism: Trichonephila inaurata madagascariensis (assembly GCA_019973955.1). Taxonomy (NCBI): domain Eukaryota; kingdom Metazoa; phylum Arthropoda; class Arachnida; order Araneae; family Nephilidae; genus Trichonephila; species Trichonephila inaurata. The sequence goes on along the minus strand of BMAV01002475.1, from coordinate 27,873 downwards.
GTTAGGAACAACATTAAAATTCCATACAGTTTTTTAAAATTCATATTGCGCCATTTTCTTTGAAACTTAGTTTCCTTTTTATCTTTCAAATAGGATGTTTAGTTCCATCTGCAATAAGACATTTTTTTTACATATAAAACTGATTTTATGTCATTTTTCAGGTTATTACAGATAGCTTATTCTTCTTTTAGAACTTGCTTGCGTAAATATTATGAAATATTGACGAACAAGTTTATGCCATACTCGATAACTAAAATTTAGCTAGCCATTGTATCGTCGACTAATTTCGTTCAATAAAACGGCATCGTCAAATGCCGCGATATGAAGCCAATAGTGGAAATCGTTCCGCACACGTTCGAATATAGTAATAATAACGAGGTGATAACATTTGGCGATATCTTTCCGTTTGGCGAAATTGGTGGACGGTGTAATACGTAAGAGCCAGTATTTGTTTTCGAATTCATTATTAAATATAGTTTCCCAGCAAAATTAAAACCAACTTAGTTTTTAGGAAAACAGAGCGGAAAATTCCTTTTAAACCAAATTATTAAAAAACAGCATTTAAATTATTGGGTTCTGAATACTTTCAAACACACCTTTCGGTCAAAATATCTACTATTTAATTTTAGTTTGAAATATAAAACTAAATATTTTATCTTTAAGCATCTGTTTGAATACTGCCCTTGTCTTGCTGTGACTTAAGGGACATTTTGTTCTCCGCCGGTGATTTGGTGTATTGCGGCATTTACGGTATTCACGTAAAAGAAGATACTGGTACAAACATTACTAGGAAGATGCCATCACCTCAACGGCCTTTTCACTTTCTACTATTGGATTTCACTCTCTCCTAATAACGGCGGCTTTGAGAGTCAAAACAGACTTAGTTTTAGGCAAAAGTTGGCATTTTGGATCGATTGGCAGCAAACTTTAAGGGCGAAGACGTAAATCTGGTTGGTTCAACGCAAACACCGATTACGCAGCACCGCGGAGTGCTCTTGAAGTAAGTGCGGTATATGGGCTGACCAAGCAACGAATCTGGACTGGCTGTTTATTGGCTGGGCCATATGTTCCGGAAGAAATAAATGGGTCATTAACTTGATGCTTGAAGAAGGTGAGGAGGTAATATAAAAGTGAACATATGAGATTTTGCAATTTTAATATATTTAATTAATATACGCATATATAAATATATATCTTGTTCAAATTTGCAATCGCTAATAAAATACTTTCTATTCATCCTTTCGCTTCAAATACATTTTTTTTAACTTGTGGTGGAATAAACTTAGCGGGTGTTAATGCGGTTTTAAAATAATTAATTTATTCGTGGTATAGCAAATGGCGGCAAACAAACAAAATATGCAAACAAGAGGAAGAGTTGATTCGTTGTGCCTGGCAGTGGATTATATTTAATTAATGAATAAATAAGAAATAGTAACACACACACAAACCGTAATTCTATACTTCACCTATAAAAAGAGGAAGATGTTAGGAGGTACCAAGAAAAATAGCTTTCTATTTTGTCATTTAATAGTGTGATTCTGTGTCATATCTACATACATATTTATATTAATTGTAACTTCTGTTTAAACGAATGGCAAATAAGTTTTCTATGCACTGGAAGGACTGGACAGGCTTAAAAAATTTATATTACTTGTTCAAATATCTATTCAAAGAAGGAAGTAAAGGTGTTGAAAAGTGTTAGATTGATTATATTATTTATAATACTCTAAAAGGGGATATTGCAATGACCTTTAAAGGAAATTAGGTCGTGGTAGTCGATATTCATTTCGAGATGCTGGAATAAACAGCTTCCGAAAACTCTAGAAAAGTTGAGTTAAGATGTTAAGATATGTTTATTTGATAATGACGTTGGACCGGATGTCTGTACTTTGCCGGAAGAACGCTGCGACAATCCCGAAAAGATACTTTAGCGACGAAGAATACTGGGCTGGCGCTGTCGGACCTGGAGGCATGAGGTGACAAACATGGCAATTGGAAATAAGCGGGTGTAAAAGGTTTCAGTAACGGGCAGCGTCTTACGGAAAATAGCTACTATCTTTCACACTTTATGAAATGTACAATTTTATAGTTAACTCTGGGAGCAATTTGACATCCTAACACTTAATCGGATGTACTGGTCTGGAAGCGCGGCGCCAATCTGGCATATGATTCAGTGCGCTACACAGAAGAACGACGACGTTACCGTGATGCGGCGGGGATTGCAGAGAATAAGGCGAATAATATAGATGTTGCTGGTTTAACTATATATTTTAGCCGGGCACGAAATGGCGCATATAATATTTCTAGCATGAAATGTACAGCATAAAATGTAACAATTGCTTAAACAAAAATTTTTTGCGTATGAAGGAATGTGAAATTTACCCTTCAAGTGTTTGACCAACTAAGTGCGTATGTATTGTTCTTACTACTCCTTCGTCATCTTCGTGATGAAGCAGCAAAATGCAAACAAATACGAAAACAACGGACCTGCGACGCTTTAAAAATACCTAACTGGTTTTGCAAAATCGGCCCGCTTAATTTTTCACCGTGCAGACGCGCTGGTAAGCGCCAGTTGTTTCTGATCAGGTAAATTGCATTCATTAATTTTTCATTTTCATGTAGTAATTGCTCTATGCCTTCAACGGCTGCTTCCTGTACCGTTTGCAGACCGTTTGTACATTGATTTTGAAAGGTTTGGAATGGATAATATTTATGATGTTGTATCATAGATTAGAAAATGTATAAAATTGTTTTTAAGGAATAGTATTACAATAAAAATTTTAAGTACAATATTTACGATAAAAATGAATAGAATGGCCCATCTTCAAAAATATCCTCCTTTTTGTAAAATGTCTTTCCTATTATAATAATATTTTGCCTGTATATAATCAGGACTTATATATGCAGAGCTCAAACAAAATTACCTTTGAAATATATAACTTAGAAATTAGGTTTTGTCCATGTTTTAAGACAACAGAGGAGAAATTTTTAAAGAAAAAACCCAATAATTATTTCAATGGGTTGTAACTCTTAAAATAATGTGGATTTTCAAATCATATAGTTGACCTCCTGTAAAGGATATTTATCTATACAGACAAAAATATTATTATAATGAAACATTTTTCACAAAAGGAGAACATCTTGAGAAAAAAGGTTATTCTTTTAATTTTTACTTGAAATAACAAATATAATTTTTTTGTCAAAATGTCCTCCAAAAACAATTCTATACATGTATTCTAATCTAAGTGATGACTTGTATGTGAAGGTCTATATATGCGGTTCCAAACGTAGTCAGGACACTAAGGGTATTTGGGCAGTTTATTTTCTGTTTGCGCCATTCTCAAAACATACTATTACCTGTGGGTTCTGTATAATTACGCACTATTTTTTCGAGGAAACATTCGTATTTATTCTTTTTTAATTCCATTTTCGATAACTCGGCCTCCCATCGGTCTTGTCGATGGGACTTGGGACGATATTAATATTTGAGACCCATGGATTTGAATTACTGTGTTTAATATTTAAAGGATTTTTGTACCTGTTCTATTTTGAATTTCCGTTTGTGTATTAATTTTTCTGGGCCGAAAATCCTCTATAATTAGGAAATAATTCCAGAATAAATTAAGACTAAACTTGCATTATTGGTAGATCCACACTGAAGCAATACAGTTGAACCGCCATTATTTTTACGTGCCGACGTGCGCGCACCGCTGGCCGCCGCAGGCTGAGTGCACAAAATATTCGAAATTACGCGGAACATATAACAAGCAAATTCATGGAAATACTGCAAAAAAAAATAATTTAAAAACAAAAATAAAAGCGCATAAAAAAGGACCGCACAAAAACAGGTTCTACTGTGTGTAAAAGCAAATAATATACATGGGCGGCTCACAATTACATATCGTTCAGTGATTGCAATATCGGGCACTCGGCTGCCGAGATGTGCGGTTCGATTTTAGCAAAAACGTTACTACGAAAATGTTAAAATTATGAAACTTTTTTGCAAATGGAATATTTAAATTTTAATGATGTACGAACTCATTACTGAAGAAGTTTATTTATCCTGATAATAAAGATAACTATTGTTTTGAAAGGAAAATAATAAATATATGTGTTAATTAATCATATTATAAGAATATATCATTAAAATTTTGTAAAAGGGTAACGTATATTTGGCATTGGTGCTTTATCGATTGCTGTTTAACATCATTGCTTTAATGCTCGTTTTTATTTTGGAATAAATATACTAATTTATTTCGATTAAAATTAATTAAATATCTCTTCTGTATAACGCTTTGTACAAACTGCTATATTGTATACGATTTGGATTTATAGCGCGATAAATGACATGACACACGGACAATGCGACTAAAATATAAGAGATTGCACCAGAATTGCCTTGACTTTCAGAAAAAAAAAATAATCTCTCTGCAATTATTTATAAGGAATTTAACACCATTCATTAAAAAAACAATATTAGTTTTAAAAAAAAAGGTGAGCACAACTTGATAACAATCGAAGATACGAAACTATATATGTGATTTTTCTTAGACATGAACTTTTAACATCGACTTTGAAGGCACATTTCTGGTACCTTGCGTCGGACATGTTTTAACTTTTCTAGGTTTCTGCAAAATTGTCCGGAATAAAGCCATTATTAACTGCCAATGCTTAAAGGAGGCAGAAAGATGTCACTTAGGAAAGCTAGTAGAATTTTAACGATATTGCGGTTAAGCATACTGGAAAGTAATTAACTCTTGTTCTACTGGCCCACAGACGGTTAGTTTGCAAAAATTTTCCTCTTTTCTAGTTTAGCAACTTAAGGATAAAGATCTTTTGTTTCTCATTCAACAATTGCAACAGCTTATTGAAGTATTGTCATACGTTAAACTGTACCATGAAATTAAGTTTAAAGGGATATTGAATTTTGAGCATGTTTTTACTACTTTCTTTTCAAACCGTAACTTTCTGTTTACTGGCGAATGGTGGTTAATGCGGTATGAGATGGGCTGCTCGCGTATACAAAACGAAGTCACGTATGAGGTTTTAGAATATCGTTGTATATCATTTCAGGTATTACTTATCAAGTTAGCACACAGTATTTATATTTCTTTCAATACGCTTTATTCTATTTCCTTTATGGGCGCAGAATTTTTTGAACTCGATTTTTTTACCGCTTTAAGCTCAATTCATTTCGAAATTTGCACACTTGACAGGACCGTGAGCCATTTCAACAATTTAATGATTTTTGTCAGGCCGTATACGATCAGGAACATCAGGTTAAGGTTTACTGAACACGGTACGGCGACTGACGTTCTGGTCTGCATTTTTCTGAATTCTTGCAGATTTGGGAAACTAATAATTTTAGCGACTTGAAGTTCAAATTGCGCACAACCCTGAAGTGAAAATGTTCATAGTTAACTTCGATAAACAAATAAAACTAAGGACTGACGCTTTGGATGAAGGATGTATGGGCGCAGTTCAATTAACAATAAAGGCGTGATTTTTTTTTTTTAGTTTTTGGAAACTATGTATAAACTATTATGCGCAAATAAGATTCAATTTACATTTGTAACTTACAGAATGAAACCTAAATCAAAATTTAGTTATAATTATGGCTGGGCTTTCAAATTAGCATTCGATTGTGTTTTTGGATAATTCAAAATTCAATGCTTTATTTCTTCCTTAACATCGATTTCAGGGGCGAGCCTCTTACTCTAAGTTATCATTCATCCAATTAATAATGTACCGAACTAATAATACCATATCCAGAAATATTCTAGGACGCTTATGAAGAAGATAAAACTCAAAATTACAGGATATGCTATATAATGAGACAGCAACAGATTGGCTATAGTGTTAAACTCTCGAAAATAATTTCCGAACGTAATGTTTTTTAGCTAGCTTTATTGTATAAAAATTAAAAACTCTCTTGAAATATACTATAATAAACTGCAACACTTTGAAAACATGTACAAACAATGAAACTTTTTAAATTGATTTCATTTTAATGTATGTGTTCACCATTTCCTTAAACTGACTTCATTTTCATTATATTGAGAAGTTTCTCATTACAATCGATGAGATACTAACAGTTGCATTTAAACAGGACTAAGTTACGATTAATTTGTCAAGTTCTATTTGATTACTTGTTATAGATTCCCAAAGTCCAGCAGTGCCACACTTAGTCCATAATATTGTACATCCGAAGAAAATTCAGAACCATCAATGGATTGGAAATAAGATATTTGAAGAGTTCCTCATAATCGAGGATATGATCAGGGAAAGCTAAACTAATGCAATATTTGATGAAGTTTGGAAAGGACTATTACTTATATATCTCGAGTTGAGATTTTTTTTTCCAATGTGAAAGACTTCGTTTCAATGGGCTCAATTCATGACGATAACATGATAAAGACAAATCCGTGTTCTCCATTGAATTCAACACAGACAAACTAATAGTACTTGTTCTATTTGTAAAACTGAGGTAAAATTTCAAATTTTCATAGTTCCGTAAAGATGTTTAAATGTTATAAAAAAAAATTCTTCCCAAAAAATTATAAAATTTTAAAAAATAAAAATTATGTATGTACTTTTTAATAAAATGCATTTTGGAATACATATGTACTTTTTATAAGAGTAAGTCGGCAATAACAAAGCGCATGAACTAATAAGCAGGAAACGCACGATTGCTATGACGTCACATGAGTTTTTGAACTGATTGGCTGGAAACACGTACTTATCATTATCATGTGACTATGACGTCACATGAATTTAGCCCATTGTTGGAATTTTTTACATTCACTGAAAAGAACGTATAATTTTACAATAAATAGGTAATAATTTGAAATTTTTTCCTGGTCTATATTAAAAAATCATATTGGAATATTGAATCATCAGATATCATACATACGGAGAAAAAATAATTGCATTTACAACTATAGAGACAAAGTTTAAAGAGATTCTACCTCTTTCTTTTTTATTAGCACATTGAAAAGTATGTAACCTTAATTCCCACATATATTTTTTGGAAAATATTCAACACTTGAAAAATGGGAGATGTAAATTCTCGTCTTCTATTTTTCAACTCTTGGAGACGTGTCAACAGGAAAATCGGGTCATATTCAGAGATGTTAACCATTACGAAATGTATTAACAACTCTTTAAAAAATAGTTTTTGTTTCACGATGCAGCAAATTTTCAGTTTAACGCGAAAAATGGTCACTATTTTTTTAAAAAATATTTTTTCAAAAGATTCAAATTTACAAAAAGTCGTTAATATATCCTGTAATGGTCGGCATCTCTGTAAATGCGATGAATTTCAATCACTCGTCGCCAACGGTAGAAAAATTAAAGAGGGGAATTCACTTCTACGGACTTCGAAATGTTAATCAGATTAAGTTCTCCTTTATTTAAAAAAAAATTAAGCAACTATAAAAAAGTAGTAGATCGACTTAAAATGTTTTGTTAGATTTATGCACAGTTGAACCTGTTTTTGTGCGTAGAAAAAATATTCGAAAATTTCATGAATTCTTACTTACACTAAAACAAGCAAATTCGTCAATACTGCAAAAACTTATGCTGTCGCACAAAAATAAAATCGCATAAAAAAGGACCGCACAAAAACAAGTTCTACTGTAATAAGTTTCAAAAAAAAATTTCTGAAAATCTCAAAATATTTCTTTTTTTATAATATTTATAGCAAAATGGGATTCTTAATTCAATTCTAAATCCTTTTTTTAAAAACAGTTCCGGTTTTTTTTTTAATTAACACCCTTTTATAAGTTTCATTTGTATGTAACGGAATCTTTGAACTCAATTTTTACTCACTTTAAAAGATCAGATTAATTCGAAATTTTGCTCACTTGTCCAGGACCGATGACAATGCAATAATTTAATAATTTTGTTCCATTATCCAGATCAGGATCATCAGAATTAACGATTTACATTTTGAGGTCCCACACATCCCGCATCTGGCGACTAATTCCAGATCCCATTTCCAGATATGGCAAATAAACGATTAAATTACAACTTAGTTCGATTAACGATGAAAGAGTGTTTTTTAGTTTTTTTAAACTGTAATTTATTTTTTCAAACTATATCTTTATTGCAAGATAATGTTAGGTGTTTCATTTTAATAATGAATTGTTAAAGACAATAATACATCATTAACAAAAGATATGCAAAATTAATTTACTTAAAAAGCGTTTATCGAGAACTCTATTTTTGATTTAAGCTTCTATTCCAAAATAATTTACTTTCAGAAAAATTAAAATCTATGATCCAAATATAAAGTATTAAACATACAAAATCAATGGTATTAGAGTATTGCTTTTCCAGTTTTCGAGTTCAAACAAATTTAAAACTTAAAACAACGTATTTGTATGTGGAGAAAATGAGCAAAATCTCTGGATTCCTTTTATAGTTCTTGTTGTCGTTCATAGATGGCGCTTGCTTACAAATGAGAAAATTTCACCTGTTGGTAAGCGAGGCCTGGGAAACATAATGATGCAGGAAAGCGCAGATTTCAGGGAAATCAAAACTTCCTCCATTGAGAAATCCTGAATTTCGAGTATTTTTCTGTAATTCTTTCAGTCGAATCAGATTTTTCTGAGCTTTAGTAAGTTTTTGGATTAGTTTTTCTTCAATTATATCCAGAAAATTTCTTTAATTGAAGAATTTGATGTGTGATCCATATTTTACAGCATATTAAATCTGTTTTTCAGATGTCGATTGAATAATTTGATGCATAGTGGCATAGTGATTTTTAATTCGTTGTAAACGCCGCCATGTTTAAGAACACCTAAACATGATTAATTTTATATGTAATTCAAAAATATATGAATTATTCTTAATATTTTTCAGAAATGAAAAAAAAATATTATAGTTAAAGTTGTTTCAGTTTGTATAAATAAGCGCGGAGGCTTTTTTTTATGTCGTTGTTGCTGTTTAAAAGTTTCATAGTTAAATAAAATTATTTTTTTTAAGTATTAGAGAGCATAATTTAAAAATTTTTTTCATTTTAACCTCAATTTAATCTTTTTTTCTTTTTCAGGAAGAACGAAAATCGTCAAAGGAAAAAAGGTAAGTTTTATTTCATTTTCACATTTTTTTCTCTTATGAGAATATTATATAAACCTTTTCTCTCTTTTTCTTCCCTTAAACTTATTCATTATCTCATATTACTCAAAAGGCTTTTTTCAAATAAACTTCACGAATTATTTTTACTTTATTTCAGTAAAAGTAAGTTTAATAATGGCAATTTTAATAATGACAGTTTTGATAATGGCAATCAATACCTGAAGGATAATCTATTTTGACTATAAATAATTTTACAATAATTATTCACTAAAAATAAGATTAAAAGTTCAACAATTTCCTAGAGTTGCATTATTTGTTCACGAATTCGCTTTGTTTAATTTTTCATAATTTTTTACAAGAAATGTGAAGTTTTGATTAATAAAATGCAACGTTGGTGACATTAATTGATCTTTTAATGTTAAACTGTAAAATGTGCTAAAGAAAATACTTAATTTCACCTAGTCTAGATATTTTATAAAAAAAAGTCCTTATTTATTCCGATAACTTATCGTTGCTCGTGCAAATGTAAATACGAATGTACTAATAAATATTAATATTTATTAAACATATAAAAAAACATTTCATTGATATTGCAATTTTATAAATATTTTTCACTTAATTTTTTTTACTCGAACAGAAATTTTACGCTACAGTTTTAAAGAAAAAGTCATTTTTTTATTATTATTAATTTCAATACTGAGTAATATATCTTTTTCTTTCTGAATGCAAAAAAACTTAATACCTGTAAGAATCTTTTTTTTTTTGATGATTTGCTTTATGATTGTCAAATTTTATTGATTCCACTGTATCAAACGATTCTTCAGTTCTAATCTATGCAAAAATTAAAGCATTTATTCGACATTTAGGCCAGAAAATACAAACATTAAAAGAAAAAATACTCATTTAAAAACCATATTTTTAAGTAAAATAGCTCTAATTATATATCATACCAACATCAATATATGTATATATATAGCATATGAAAAAGTAATTGTACAAAAGCTACTAAACTAAGATTGAAGAATTACAGAAATTCCAAGAATCAGAAATATTGACCAATTAAAAAGATAAAGACAGAAAGAGTCACATTGGACTCTAAAATGGATAACTATTATCATTTCTAAAACTGTCACTTATTTAGGACAGTGAAATAGGTTTAAGCATTACTTTATGGATCCAACCTTCCTCTTCAGCAGAAATTTTCGACATAATAGAAAAACAGAACCCTATTGAAAGTTAAGCCTATATCTACACTTGGAATGAACACAAAACAAAAATATTTTTAAAAAATGTGTATGAATATTTAAAATAGGTTTTTCAAAGAGAGATAATTACAAAAAAGGAAATTCCAATAATAATTAACAAGAAAAACAAAAAACTTACCTATATTTCTGCTAACCAAATACGATATATTTGCTCGTATATATTTGCAACTACATAAGTTACTGGAAAATATTGGGAAAAAACAATAAAACAGAGAAGATATTTAACATTGTGTAAATACCTCTTATCAGACACACACACATACTTTTTCTTCCAATAAAAACATGTGACCGCGGTAGCCTAGTGGTTCTGGTGACGAACTCGTAGCCGATGTGCGATGACTTTGATCCTAGTTTTATTGAAGAGTCGCCGAATAGAGGAGCTGATGTCCGTTAAATCTGTCGAGGCACAAAGTTCTATCATTAGCAAGGTGTGGTAGTTAGGAGAGGGTGTTGCCAGCTCAGGTGTCACCCTCGTCACTTGACCGAGGTTCAAAATTATGAGGTCAGTCGGCAATAGCCCTCAAAAAAGTGTGTTGCTTTTTTTTGTACGACGTCAATAAACACTCATTCACTTCCAACAGAAATGTATTACTTTCATTCAAGAATAAAAAATAAATATTGATATTTGTTTCATTGATCAATTTTCTATTGACGTCACATTCTGAAACTACAGGATAACTACACGAGGTGTGACAAAAATACCCAAGACTGGTTCAATAAATCATTGTACTTACAGAATCGGTTCTTCGTGACAGTATCACCTTCAGTTCCCTTCACCGTTCACACATTTCTGCATTCAGTGCTGCCATTTCTGGTAACAGTTCTGGAACGAGGTTTCGTTTTTGCCTGAACATCTGCAACTGAGGTAAAATTTAACAATTTTCAGCAAGATTTAACTGTAGGAACTAAAAAAAGTCTCATGCAGTCAAATCATGTGAATAAGGAGGATGCCCCATTCTGTAATGTTTTTTCTGGTCAGAAACTACTTGACAGATAGGGCCATGTGAGCGGATGCATTGTCTTGGCGCAACGGCGACTCGTCACTCCCCAATTCTGGCCTTTTTTCCTAATTTTTTTTCGAAGTCTTAAGTACTTCAATACAGTAGTGTTGATTAACAGTCTGACTACTGATGTGAGTAGGAACCCACTCAGGTCTCGAATTTTGGCCGTAATTTGGAGTTTTGGTCTGTAATCGCTGACCTTAGGCGCCCAGCAGGTTCAACCTTCTTCCACACAGTCCCTTCCCCCTGAAAACCGATTGTGTCATTCAAACACATGTGCACGGGACAAAGTTTCATCTCCATAAACCTCGGTTAATATATGAAATGTTTTTGTGGCTGATTTCTTAAGTTTCACAAGAAACTTGATGTTGATTCGACTTTTTTCCGGCAGAATGTAGTTGCACTTGTTCACTCAATCACACGGTACTCCCAACTGGTGAGACAGATTAAGACGAAACTGCCCACGTGGATAGAGGAGGTGCGTGGGAGGACGTCACCAACACTGTTGTTGTCTATTCCACTTTTTTTCTAACTGCACGCATAGTCTCGTTTTTTTGTGTGTGTGTTTGTCACCCCTTGTATTGACGACAGACTTCGTAATTTTGAGTTTGGATCAAGTGACGAGGATGATACCTAAGTAGGCACTTCCCTCTCCAAATTTCCCTCCTTGCCAACGCGAGAGCTTTCAACCTCTATTCGCTTAACGTGCATGAGCCCTGTTACAGGAAAAATAAGATAAAAGATGGTAAAGTTAAGTATAACTGGAAATGAAACTTCCACCTTTACAAAATGTGGAGAAATAATCTTTGCCCCTAATGAAAATCCCAGTTTATTTTCGAATAAAACTAATTTTCCTTCTTTTTTTTTTTTTGATGCAGTGATAGTGTGGATATGATAAGGACTATAGTGTAACATAATGTAATCTATATACAATCTCTGACAATAAAGTTCGGTTGGATGAAGTTAAAACGGCCGATTTGGCAACACTGGTGAAACAAAACGCTGCACATGCATTGCGGCAGGTGTGAACCATCTTCCCCCACCGTTGTTCAGTTGAGCGTCGTTTGTGTTTCGTATAAGACTTGTTTTATACAGTGCTTGTTTAGTGCGTTGGTTCTTAACTGAGAACTGGAAAATGAACGAACAAAAGATCAATCTGAAGTTTTGTTTTAAGCTTGGCAAGACACCGAAAGAAACTTATGCGATGCTGGTACGTGTTTATGAAGATCAAGCACTGTCCATGAAATGTGTGTACGAGTGGTTCGCCCATTTTGGAGAAGGCTAGAAAAGTGTTTCTGACAACCCCCGTAGCGGAAGACCGGCGACCTTCGTCAGTGACGAAATCATTGAGAAGGTGAAGAAATTAATCACGAAAAATCGTCGATTAATTGTGCGCATGTTAGCTGATGAAATGCAGATTAACTGTGAATCCGTGCTACAAATCTTTGCCCAGAATTTAGGGATGAGAAAAGCGTGTTGTCATCTTATGCTACATCACTTATCTAACGATCAGAAGCCGGCACGTTTAGAGTCTTCACAGGATTTTGTAGAAATGGCGGATGCGGCACCAAATTTCTTGAATTGTATTATCATTAAGGATTAGTACTGGTGCCTCAGGTACGACCCTGAAACGAAATGGCAAAGCATGTAATGGCGTTCTCCTGCATCACCTATTCGGAAAAAAGGTCAGAGCAGTAAAATCACGCATCAAAACTAAGCTCATAACTTTTTTTGATAGTCAAGGCATTATCCATAAGGAATTTTACCTGAGGAAACGATGATGAATGCTGCAGAATACATTGAAATTTTGACCCATTTCATGAAACGTCTACGCAGGGTACGACCCAGTACACACAACAAGGTTCATAGTTTTTTGTTCATGACATTGCTTGCCTTTGCAGAGCCAATATCGCCAAACAGTTCCCGGCAAAAAAGGGTGGTGCAAACTGAACATCCTCTATACTCTCCAGATCTCAATCCTCCAGACTTCTTCCTATTCCTCCGACTCAAACTCGCTTTTAAAGGAAAAGATTTGACGATATTCCGGGAATCCAACGAAACATGACGAGGCTTTTGCACTCCATCCCAAAAGAGGACTTCTTGCAAAATTTCCAGAACATTTAAAGCAGATCTCAGCGGGGCATTTTTATGGGAAGTGAACTATTTCGAAGAACAGTCAGGTAACTTTCGTTAATATTTCACTATGTTGATGTTACAGGACTATTCACGAACTTTATTGTCAGAGGTTGTATATACAAATGAGAAAAGCGACTCACTCATCACGATATCTCCTGAACTACTAGACCTACACACTTGAAACTTAGCAAGCGCGTTCCTTTCATAGAGTAGGGATCCGCTAAAAACGGATTTTGCAAAACTCTTACACCAAGGAGGGGTTGCGAGGGGTTAAGTGAAATTGTAGATAAACTTTCCCTTTTGAACTACACTGCTGGCCACCATAAATGCAACACCCTTAAGGAAGCATGCAAATAACATGAAAATTACACAAAGCAGGGGGAGGTGAGATATGCAAATGATTAGAATTTCAACGCAGACACACATCAGCGCGCCTGTGGGCACCTCAAAGCGCTATTTAAGGCTTGGAATTTCGACGATTTCAGTTCGGCAATTGTGTTTTCTTGTGGTTTTCAAAACGATCAGTCATGTCCGTAGAAAACAGCTATCCGCTTTTGATCAAATACCTGAGTTCGACAGAGGAAGGATAGTGGCCTACCGAGATTGTGTATTATCTTTCAGGGAAATCGATAGTCGTGTTGGACGAAACCAAACAACTGTAATGCGGATATGTAACCGTTGGATGAAGGAGGGTACGGCGGACCGACGTGGTCGATCGCATCCCCCTCAGTGCACCATTTCACGTGAGGACAGGCAAATTGTGCGCATGGTAGTGACGGATCGCTCGGTCATATCACGAACCATAGCACAGCACATTGAGTCTGTAACGCATTATTCAGTGTCTGCCGTACCATTCGACACCATTTACAGCAGAGTGGTCGTCCAAGACGACCATTGCTTGTCTACCCTGACGCAGAACCCCCAACTCTCCGCCGCCAATGGTGCGATGAAAGAAGGATGTTGGCGGCAGAATGGAATGAAGTTGTCTTTTCAGACGAGTCACGCATCTGCTGCAACACCACGATGGTCGGATTCGAGTCTGGAGACACCGTGGAGAGAGGATGCTTAACAGCTGCGTTATGAGCCACCACACTGGTCCTGTACTGGGATTATGGTAGGGCGATTGTGGATATCACTCGCACTCTTCTTGAGTACGCATTGCCGGTACTTTAAACAGCCAGCGCTACATCTCCGAGGTGTTGGAAATATCCTTCCTTACCCTCGGGGCGGGGCCCCAGCCATATTTCAATAGGATAATGCGCACCACACGTGGCACGCATTGTCCAAAGGTTCTTCGTCAATCACCAGATTGAATTGCTTCCCGGCGGCTCGCTCCAGATCTTTCGCCAATAGAAAAAATGTGGTCCATGGTTGCCCCAACATTGACCCAGATTACACCCCCAGCTCATACCAATAAACTTTGCAACGTGTGGAAGCTGCTTGGTCTCGTACCCCAAAAACACATCAAAGTCTCTTTGTAAATCAATGCCGAGGCGTGTGGCAGCGGTGATCTCCAACAATGGCGGCTACTCTGGCTACTGATTCTGGCAGGAACCACACTTCACAGAAGTCTATAAATTTAATCATTTGATACTTGGTCAACATGTTATCTACAAAATAAATTTTGTTGTGCTATCTCTTGTCTTTCTTGTTGTTGCATTTACGGTGGCCAGCAGTGTATTAGACCTACAGGTTTGAAACTTAGCAAAAGATCCCCTACACAAGTCGTTTTCCAAAAATAGACCCCAAGCCGTTCTCTTTACATAAAAGAGAATCCCATTTTTGTACTATTAGACATACAAACTTGAAAGTTGGTACGCACGTTCCTTTCATAGAGTAGAGATACAGTTTGGCAAAAATCGAAACCCAAGGGCTTCAGGAACGTTATAACAAAAATATTCTCGTTTTGGAACTATTAGATCTACATGCTTAAAATTTGGCACTCATATTACTTTAAGGAAGTAGAGATCTACTACAAAAGAGGTTTTGCGAAAGGTTTTCAAGGGGTTAAAGGGTGCTACAAATAAATATTCCTGTTTTGGAACTATTAGACCTACAGAATGTATAGATTTGGTAGGCATATTCCTTTCATGGAGAAGAGTGCGGTTTTGCAAAAATCGACTCTAAAGAGGAGTGGTTGTGAGAGGTTAAGGGGTGTCATAGATAAAAAAATTCCTGGTTTTGAACTGCCTGACCTATATACCTGAAATTTGGTAAGCATGTTTCTTTAGTAGGATAGAGATCGACTCCTGTGGGAGAGAAGGGAGTTACTGAAGCTTTTTAATAAAAAAAAATTCCGGTTTTCAAATATGATTTTCTCTCTTTTTTTTTTTTTCCTTCTTTTTTTCCCCGTGTTGAATTGAAATCTGCTAAGAATGAGTCTTACGAAAATCAACTCTCTAAGGGGTTTATGGGGCTTATTGATAAAAAAAGAATTCCATTTTCGATCAATTAGATTTAGACTTGAAAATTGGTAAGCATGTTTATTTTATTGAGTAGATTCACTATAAATAGATTTTACGGAAATCTACTATGGGAGAAAAGATAACAAGAGCGTAAAGGTAATTCTACATCAATTTTAGAAATTATTATACGAAAGTTCTGTCCTTTTTAAATCAAGAGGTGAGAGTTAAGAAAATGTTTTTCAGTAAAATCGAACGCTTAGTGCTCAGACTTAGATATCAATAATTTATATTTATGCATAAACAGTACATATTCATAAAATATCATGAAATACCCAGTAAAGCGGGCGGATAATGACTAGTCAAGTACAAAATAAGAATAAAATAATTGGAATAATTAATAAATCAATTAAAGTAAATTACTTGCAAAATTTTTCAAGTAATTCGAATGAAAGAAGTATGGTAAATAACTCTTAAAACTATGGTCATGGTAACAGTCTCTAATGTAAATCCATCTGGTTAGATAAGAATTATATGAGTCATGTCTCTAAACCAATGAAAATAGATCGTTACTATATCCATTATTGTATCTATTGGACATGTTTATGTATATTATTTCATTTCATTTCCTCTTAAGGAAACTTATTCAATATTTTTAAGAAATTCGAGGAAAACTCTGAAAAAGATGTAATAAGTTCCCCTTCCCAACTTCAGGTTTTTTAAAAAAAACTTTTAAGTCAATCGAAAACACTATAAATGTTCAACTTTGTTGACACTTTGAAAAACATTGATAAAACTTGGTAATCAAAAACCCCACTTGAACTCTTACAAAAATGTGTCGTATTTTTCGAGTTTTATGTAGACGAAGTTCATGTACAATAGATATTTTCATATTTTGGTTTTCACTGAACAAAACTAGAAAAAATAAATCGAATGCTTTTTATCAAAATATTTTCTACCGGAATAGAATTTCACGCATATATTTTTTAAATCATTTAGGCTTTTCCAAATTTCCTTTCGGGAAAGAATCTATGTATATATACATATAAATTCATTTTAGAAAGATTGCAAATTTTTTTCGTAGTAATTACTTTTTTAAAAAAATCGTTTTTGCGAAAACAATTTTCTTGTGAGATTGAGTTTCTCAAGTTTGACATCTTCAATTATTAGTTAAATTGTAGTTTTGGATATTTTTTTATTCCAACTTTGCAATTTCAAAACTGAGAATTTGTATTCTGTTACTAAGAAATTTATTGATAATTCTGTTTCTATGTGAAAGCGGTTTTTTTTTATCACCTATGGAAAATATGCTCTTTATAGGAAATTGGAAAGTTTTTCTTTAATTAATTACATCGTTAATTCTTAATTTTCCTTGTAATACTTTCAGCCTAATTAGTATCAAAATTTAAAAATTCTTGACTTTTATTTTCTGAAAGCAAAGACTCGTATGATTCCATATATACGTTACAAAATATTTCACTGACATTTTGCTTTTTAAAAGCTATATTTCGCTATTAAACAAGAGAAAATTCTTAAGACAAATTATTCCAAACTTATTTATTTATATAAAATTGGATGCTTGTATATATTACCTCGCTTCACTCCACAACACCATTCAACCGATCATTGTGAAAATTGGCATGTATATGTACTTTATTTTATGTGGAGAAGGTTTTGGTGCTATCCTCTTTGTTGCATCTCCCCACCAGGTGGTGCTACAGCATATCAACTTCTGCACCGTTCATTCAATCACCAAGTTGCTAACATGGTGGCTAAAAATTACGCCAACTTGGCTCAATCACCATTATACAGGGTTATCAGAAATGAATAACCCGATTAAAAAATTTAATAACTCCTAGATAAATAAATAGAAAATGATCATTAATATGTCGTTGTAAAGATAAAATATAAAATTTTGAGTGTGTGACATTGTTTTTGTCAAATAGGTGGCAGCAATGTTGTAATTGTGAACAGAAGTGGAAATGGCGTTGCAACGGGGGCTCTCGTTTGCACAAAGTATGTCAGTAATCACAGTTCAGCGTGAATTTTGGAAAATATACCATATAAATGCACCGACATCTAAGAGTATAAGAAGATGGTATAAACAGTTCCAGGAAACTGGATACCTGTGTAAAGGCAAAAGTCCAGGGCAACCAGGTTCACAATGATATACAGTTGACTAAAGGAAGTCACATTGAACATTTGTGAAAATAAATTTTACTTTACCTCAAGAAACGTTACGTACGAAAACAATTTCATATTATATCTTCAGAATGACATCTTAATGAGCATTTTCTGTTTATTCATCAGGAAATTATTAAATTTTGTTTTCGGGTCATTCATTTCTGATAACCCTGCAATGTAAGAAATGGCGTCACTTACGAATATTACAATTTTAACATAAAATAAATACAACAAAAAGTAATATTAATGTGTTTACACATCCAGTTATAAATTATTTACACTATTTTAAGCGTTCACTACACAAAATTTGTAATATGTTATTCTTGCTGAGCAGAGATCAGCATAGGAAGGTGCTTTCAAAAATCGACCCACATGGGACTTACGGGGCGTTATAAATATAAAAAAAAATCCTTTTTATCAGCTATTAGACCTACAGACATGAAATTTAGCAAATATGAATTTTTGTTCAGCTAAGATATGCAAAAAGTTTTTTTTTTTTTAATTTGCAATTCTTTTAAAATTAATTCATGAAAAACTTCTTCATCCTTCAGTTTGTATTGTTTAATTTTTCAATTCACCCGTGCTAAGAACGGGTATACGAGCTAGTTGAATATATACACTGAAGTGCCACTGAATTAGGGATAGCAAGGGCTATGCACAAATTGTGTAGCGCTGCACATCATGTATGCGCAAGTGAGGGCACTGTAGTAACTGCATATGAAGCGCGTACTGTAGTTGTTCTGAGTTAGTAGTTGGAATTGCCAGTATGGGTATATAAACTGCCTGATTTAGATGCCTTCGATCGCGGACAAATCGTAGGTGCGCGACGCATGGGTCATTCAATTTCCGAAATCGCCAGGCAGCTAGGATTTTCAAGGTCGACAGTGTCAAAAGTATACCAAGAATATATGGATGGTGGGGAAAAAACTAGCGATCGGGCAAACTTCAAGGGACAATTGGCCTTGACAGTGCGTGGTGAGAGAGATATCAGGCGTATTGTACGTATAGCCCGCGAAGCCAAACATTAACTCAAATTACTACCCAGTTGAATGACGGTGCCAGTCGTACAGTCAGTAAACAAACTGTGCACCGCTCGTTTCACTGTATGGGTTTCGGTAGCCGTCGACCTACGCGAGTACCATTGCTCAATGCTCACCATTTTGCTGCACGTCTTGCCTGGGCAAAAGAGCACTGAAACTGGAGTGTAGAGCACTGGAAACGAGTAGCATGGAGTGATGAGTCTCAATTCCGACTACTTAACACCGACGAGAGCCTAAGAATATGGCATCAGGCTCATGAAGCCATGGATCAAGCATGCCAGGTTGGAACTATACAAGGCCATGGTGGCTCAATCATGGTTTGGGGTGTTTTTTCACTTTTGGGGTGGCACTTTTTGGGATCTTTGGTGCTTGTACCAACCTCCCTCAATGCAATTCGGTACGTGGAGTTGCTGGGTGATTCCTTCCATCCGCTTATGATGTTCTGTTATCCATACGGTAATGGAGTTTTCCAGCAAGAGAATTGTATCTCTCACAAGTCCCGGTTGGCTACTGGCTGGTTGGATGAGCATTCCTCTGACTTTTCTGTCATAAACTTGCCACCTAGAAGCCCAGACTTAAATCCTATCGAGCATCTTTGGGTTATTTTGGAACAAGGCGTGAAAGGCCATCACACAGCCCCAACGAACTTTACTGAATTATGGACAGCTTTAGCCGATATTTGGCAAGTCATTCCCGTAGAACGTTTCCAGAACTTGTTGAATCTATGCCTCGTCGTGTGGTAGCTGTTATCAAGGCCAGAGGAAACCCAATTCGTTTCTAGGTAGGTCCCTAATTCAGTGGCACTACAGTGTATTTAAAAAAAAATTTTATTAAGTATGATTATATAGAACTAAAGCTAATATAAATATCGAAGGAAATATTTATGATAAGTAATCTTTTGCAGTTTTCTGAAACTGGAACTGCTTAACATTGTTATTTTTGTCAAAATAAAATATATAAAATACATTCGTCTATAAAATACATTCTTCTAATAGAAAAAAATCTAGCTGAAAGCTTTTTATAAAGTTGATTCGATTATTGCAAAATTTCGTAAACAAATTACGTTATCTCAAGACAAATAATTACTAAGCTGTCGGAGACGATGAAAATCAAACTTCATACGAGGCGAATTCTTATCGTATTAGCAACGTCTTATAAAAATCTATTAACTGCTTGCTGTTATATCATTTTTCTCATCTTCATGGTTACATTTACTTGGAAATATTATAAAATGTGCCTTTGGGCCCTGTGAACATAATTGTGAATAAGGAAAACCCATCACTAATAACAATGGGTTGTCAGTAATTGGTATGTTAAGTATTATTAGTAAGTATGATGTTAAGTATAAATTATAGTGATAGGAAGGCTACAAAAAACTCATGTGCACGAATATGAAGTAAGATAGACAAACCAAAATCGCTCTAATGGCATCTTTGTTCAATTTATAACGTACAGTAATACCTTGAACTTGCCCCATAGGTGGGTCTAAGTGATAATCACGAAAGTCGGGAAATAATTTCACATAAAAATACGTATAAATTATTTTTAGTTGGGGCTGGTAACGAACGAAAATAATAACTTAGAAAAAAAATGCTTAATAAAATCTTTAGATAACACAAATACAAAATCGCAAACCAAAATTATTTTGATGTAGAAGGTTTCATAAAATCTAAAAGTAGTAGTTTTTGATGGCTGAAAAAAAAACTTTTTCTCCCGCAAAATTTCCTCGGAGCATGCTAATATTTTAATTCCTTGTTTTGTTGAAAAAATACACTGTACGTTGGAATATGCATTATCTAAAATTCGTAAGCCTTTTTCAATTAAACGGAGACCTTCTATCAAATTACCAACCATCCTTCGATCTTCTGGTTGAACTGGGTCTCAAGTTCTTCAATGTCTTGCTCTTGCATTTCCATGAGCTCATCAATTGTCAGCTCCTGATTGCGGGAATCCAGCAGTTCTTGAATGTCAGCACTATCCACTTCTAAATTGATTTGCTTTGTGAGATCGATAACTATTTCAATCAAATTACCAATTTCATCAGGATCTGACAATGGTTCCGCCTGATTTGCAATGATGGGGAAGACAAATCGATGAGATTTGAAAATCACGTAACTCCGAATGCGCGTAAGTCGGAATAGCGTATGTCGAGGTATTACTGTACTGTAACTTTTACAATTTCACCAGTAGAGCCTTCTATCATTTCAAGTATGTTGCTTGATTGAGGCCAGGTTTTTCTATTACTTCTTTTTTATCCATCTCCCTTTCTTCCCAACATTCACAAGCCATCTCG
Source organism: Trichonephila inaurata madagascariensis (assembly GCA_019973955.1). NCBI lineage: Eukaryota > Metazoa > Arthropoda > Arachnida > Araneae > Nephilidae > Trichonephila > Trichonephila inaurata. The sequence continues at coordinate 6,471 of BMAV01002475.1, read as the reverse complement.
TGGTCGCAACAGCCTAGAGCAAGGGTACTCAATCATTTTTTGCTGTGCCGCAGCTTCGCCAGCTATTTCATGCGGGCCGCAACATGAGGATAAATGAAGGAGAGAAATGCTTTAAAACCAAGATAACAATGGAAACTTAAAATTTGGAAATTGATCAAAAATATTATATATTTCCTGTTTTGCTTTTTTTAATTATTATTTTTTATATTTCTTTTACTAACACTAAATTAGAATCATTTAAGAAATACTCCTTCACAATTTCTGCATCAGTAAACGGTTTCATATGATTACCAATAATGTAACAAACTTTGTAGGATGGCTTTGTTACCACTTTGATATTACCGCTGACAAAACACTTTGTTGTTGTTGCAAAGATTATTCAAGAAAGCCTATTTATCGCTTCTTGAAAGAGGTCTTCGAGGAAAAGGGTCATTGAATGATTCCTGCTTAAGTTGGTATTTTTAATATATTAATTTTTGTGACAAAGCAAACAATTGATCCATGTTTGATTTTCACTACAAATAGTCAACTCCTCAAAATCGTCTTGAAACGATATATTTCCTTCTCCGAATATTTTTTCGCTTTCAAGATATGAAAGATATTTAAAAATTAGTTCCACCTCATAAACCTGTCGCTACTCCATCTTATCTGTTATCGCTAACCACAACCGTTCCAAATAGAAAAAGAATATCAATTCGTACCCATAAGACACCGACAGCAAAAAGCAAATTTGATATATTTATTTCTTGACAAAGAATTTCTCACCAAATTTTTAATACGATGTTCTGCAAACAAGTGAATTTCTCAGATAATGGGCCATGACTGGGCCACTTAAAAAGGTTCGGTGGGCCGCAGGTTGAGTATCGCTGGTCTAGGGGTTATGAGAGAGAGAAATCTTGAGATCGGAATGTCGTGGGTCTTGGTGCCGTGTAGAGGAGACCACAACACGTTAAATCTGTTGAGTGTTCAAAACATCCTCCCATTGGTATGCTTTATGAGGTCCGTGGCTAACAGCCCACGTCTTACTTTCTTTATGACGTTAATATAACTCTCACTCCAGAGATTTAGGGCCCGACCAACGTGATTGATGGTATAGAGAGAGGTTTTCAAATTCTCTCTTCATAATCGAAAGTGAACTCTTTTTTTGAGAAACAAACACATTATGCGTATGGTAAAAATAAATGTTTATTGTGACCCTTTCTCTGTTACCTTAAAAACATTCGTTGCTAGAAGAACGCTGTAGAAAATGTCACCGAAAGCAGTTCATTCTAAGTAGTTTCTCTGAAATTAAACTTTTAATATTTATTATTTTTGTGATACAAACTGCTTCTAAAGTCACTGTGGTAAAATACCATCTTGTTGCATCCATTGGCAATGCCTTAAATATTGCCCAAATGGCACCAAAGCACAATACTCGCATTTGAAGCGTTGTAACATGAAACAAGATGGTGTCATGTATGAGAATCAATGACGCCACTGTCGATGATCTAAAGGAAAACACACTTGACCTGAGTTACAAATCGAATTTCACTACCACTAAAAAGGACCAAAATAAATGGGGGGGATCACTGACCTTATTAAGAAACATCATGCAAATTTTCTTAAGCTTTTTGATAGCTGCAGTTTAGATTTTTAAAAAAAATTAAATGGAATTTCGTTCGACATTTTGCCAATGGAGAACTTTACTGTAAACTTTATATATTTTATTTTCCATCTTGATGATAATTCTAATTTAGATTTAAAAAAGAAGACCAAATTATCTTTTATGCAGGACAATATACATATATTTTTCCCGAACGACAAGCAAAAAAAAAAAATGGTTACATTTCGCGCTTTCATATACAGTCAGTGTGAGCTTATTAAGAATAATGTTTGCTGTTTTGGTGTACTTATCATTACTTTTAAAAATCAAATCAGTTTGTTACCAAAGTTTGCATCAAAATAGTTTTAAATCCAAAGCCAAAATAGGTATCTCTTTTAGACTAAATGGCTCTGTTTCGTTAGAAATGTACCCCTGTCAGACCTGCTAATAGCGACATTCCAACATATTCTGTGGCTTACTTTATTAGTCTTAGCTGAAACCTACGATCTCATTACATTCTACTACGCCATCAATGGTAAGCAAGTTACACTTTTTTTGTATAATTTTGTTTGAAGTGAGTGGCAACTCACTGGAGCTTTGCTGTCGAATCGAAAAGAGATGCAACAATCCGAATGAAATAAAAAAGTTTACAGAAGCGAAAGCGGTTTTACAGTAAAACAGTTAAGGATATATAAACCTTAAATACAAATACATGAGAGAAAGAAACTCTTTGTTGTCATTTCATGAAAAGCCTCTCATCAATAAGTATCATGGTTCGAAAACCGACACTATCCAGCGTGTGGAAATTGACCAAAGTTTCAGCAGTTCTTATTATTTTGCAATGCATACAGTTATTACTTATGATGTAATGGTGTTTGAAAGTTATCTCATTCAAATGTAAGTAGACCATAGTAATTCCGCGTTCAATATATAGCTCAATCATATTTGGACAATATCCTGAGACTTTCATGCTATCGTCAAATCGAGGAAATTTTTCAACACAACACCATGCAACAAGTATTTTCAAGGATTGCTTCTCTGCTTTCTTAACAATTAAGATTGCCAGATCTTTCACCAACAAAACATATACAAGATATAGAAGGCTTCCAGAACATGAAATTAAAAAATAATGAACATCTGGAATAATAACTGAGGGAGGCTTAAAATTACGAGCTCCATCACTAATAACACTTGCAAAGCTTAAAAAAAATCAAACTAGTTTGTTAACTTTTAAAAAAAAAATAACATTACATAATTTTAATAACATGATTTATAACATTAACATAACATAATAACATTAACATAATTTTAATGTACAGAATTAATTTCTCCTTTTCGTAAAATTTTGCTCAAAAATTCTGTGTCATGAGAGTTTGAAAAATCGTAATGTTAAATAAATGGCTCAAACATTTAGCGATAAAAAAAATTTTTTTTCTCGATACTTTTCAAAAATTGTTCACACCAATTTATTGGAAGTTTTCACCGATTCTGAAAATACAAAGTATTTGAATGAACAAATATTGATAATAAAGACTTGAATTTTGTATCAAAAACATTTTACAAAAATAAATGATAATGCACCAATATTTTTATATTAAAATTTAATATAAAATTTAAAATTTCATAAATTTTTTTCCAGTGAAGTTCAGGAGACATTCAAAGTCAAACTTAAGATTAAGAGTCGCTCAGTGCTTAAGCATTCGTTGTACTAATATCGAATTGTCAAACCGCTTAGCTCGCTATATTCAAAAATTGGAAATATGCTTAGGGGTTGGGGAAAAGAAATACATTATTTTTCGGTAGATGGTTGTTTTCGATATTCGTGAAGATCCATCAAAAAACAAATTTTATGTGTTGTCAAGGTGACATTTTACCTTTTTTTTTGCTGTTTTTTTTTTTCGTCGGTTCAATTTGAGTTACAGGGTGTTAAAAAAAGGAAGTCAACTAAGTAAAACGGCATTTTACAGTTTTTCTTGATAAAAGGGGAAGATGCAAGCAAGATGGTGAAATTGTGAATGGTGTTTTGGTGCCATAAGAACAGCTAATTAGTGCAATTTTGGTTTTTGCCCATTTCGTTCAGGCATTTTGATACTAAAGTTGCCCATCGCACAGGCAGGCCCGGTCGTCGAAAATGTGATAAAATCCAAGAAATAAGGGACCGGATTTATATAGTATGTAGCACCCCAGGAGCTAAATATCGACCATAAAGTAGTTTTAAACCATTTGCGCAGAGTTCGACTCAAAAAGAAGCCCGGTGTTTGGGTGCCCTACCAATTAACACCAAAAAACATGATGGATCGAATTTCTATCTGCTAAACCTTGGCCAAACGGAATGAAATCGACCCATTTCTTAAACAGATGGTTGGTGACTGGGGATGAGAAATGGGTCACCTACGACAATATTGCGCGAAAACGATCGTGGTCAAAGCGTGATGAAGCAGCTCAAACGGTGGCCAAACCAGGAGTAACGGCCAGGAAGGTTCTACTGTGCATTTGGTGGGAATGGAAAAGAATCATTTATTATGAGTGGCTTTCGTATAGCCAAATACTAAATTCAGATATCTATTGTCAACAACTGGACCGTTTGAAGCTAGCGATTGACCAGAAACGGCCAGAATTGGTCAACAGAAGAGGTGTTGTGTTCCATCATGGCAATGCCAAGCCACACGTCTGTAGTAACTCGCCAGAATCTCTGAGAGCTTGGTTAGGAAGTTTTAATGCATCCACCATATAGTTTGAACCTGGCACCAAGTGATTACCACCTTTTTCTTGCATTACAAAACTTCCTGAGTTATAAGAAATTGGGATCAAGAGAAGATTGTGAAAATCGATTACTAGAGTTTTTCGCCAATAAGGACCAAGACTTTTATGAGAGAGGCATTATGAAGCTACCTTTAAAATGGCAACAAATTATACAACGAAACGATGCATATTTGACCCAAATCGGACAATCCGAAACATGTTAAATAAAGTCTTGAATTTGATGCAAAAATAATGGATTTATTTTTCCCCAACCTAATATATAATATCTTTAAAAAAGACTGAGTCTAAATAAAAAAAATGTTATGTGTTAATATTTTCTTAAGAAAAACACACATTTCTATGCAATGCCTTATGCAAAGAATAATTTTAGCCACTTAAAGGACGTTTCTTAAAATCAAAATTTGAATGATGCTTTTTGAATATAGAGTTCTTTATTATCTATTATCAGGTTCGTGTTTATCCGAATCTATTTGTCTCCGTTGCTGCATAGTTCTTTTGAATCAATTGCTTCGTTCTTTGTATTCCATAATTTCTTTACAAATGAAAAACAACATTACTTTATCCTATCCATAATTTATTATACAAATGAAACTGTAAAATGTATATCGGCAGTCCAAGTCAAAAAATCGAACTGTGTAATTATTATTTTTCCCAAATTTATCTTCAAATCAGTTACAAAAAGTAGTTATAATTACACAACAATGCAGACGATTTATTAAAAAATATATAATTAATCCACTCAAAAGATATTTTAAACTCCTTTATTCTAAAAAAGATTCATTTTAGAGTTCACACATTAGCAAAACACAATAACCCCTGCAGTTTCTAGTAATAAAAGTATTAAAGTAGGAATTAATTCGAGAAAACCTTGTTAAAAGATTCTGACGGAAAATGTTGATTGTTTTGCAAATTAATCGTTTGCACGAAGTAATATGGCTTCCTAACAATTTGTCCTAAATATCTGGTCATATTTAAGATAGTTTTAGAAAAGAAAATAAATTAACAGCCAGAAATAATTTTAAAACAAAACTTTAAAGACTGTTCTATTGTTATTAAAACACACACAATAATCAAAACTAAAATGCAAAAAATACAGATACGTAAGTCATTATAAAATGAAACAAAAGTATTTAAATATAATTCCATTTCTTTTAGAAAAATATGATTCTTCAGAAAGATTTGAAAAGATAAAAGATTAATCTTTTCTAAATTCTTATTTCAACAACAAAGAAACTATTAATTAGTGTCAAAGAAGAAAATGAAACAAGTTTTTTTTATTCCGTGTGTATAAAAATACTTGCAACTAATCTTTCTCTTTTTTTGAAACTTTGAATTTATCATTAAAAATCAAAATTAATAAAAGCAATTAAATTATGGCAACATGGAAAAAAAAAGGTACAGTAAAATCTAAGATAGAAAATTTAATATTCCATCGGTTGTTCTTCTTTTTTTCTGACAAAAGACTTAAGCTCATTTTTTTTATTTTGAGGAAAGACATAATGTTTGTAATTTTGAAATAGAAAAAATTTGGGATTTTGCAGATTAAAAAGATAGGGGAGTTGTTATCCTTCTTACTTTACGTATTATTAAAAAAAACTTAACTGGATCCATTAATTTTCTTCTATATTTATCGCTATCTCTATCTTTAATTAAAATAAAGTAATAAAAACCCTGTAGCAAAAAATACATTTTTTTTTGTAAGAGAATTCGATTTAGAGCAAAGAACACTAATATTCTTTTCGGAATCTTTTCTAGAAAAATACGTCTTTTTCTTTAAAAAATGTGATTTGTCTTTTCAGTAACAAAACACACCGACTTTTTTAAAAAAAATAGTTCTATGTTTATCTTAATATTGTGTCTTGAGTTTCGCTCTTTATTGTGCGTCTTTTAAAAATCAAAAAGAAAAAAAGGGTTTTAAATCTTGAAACTAACAAAAAGTTTTTTTGTGAAGTAACCTTTCAAAATATTTTTTCTTTTTTTTTTTTAAAAAGAAAAATATTCATTTTTGCACTTAGTTAACTAAAAAGTGATAGTATCAAATGAACAAAAAAAGATCTCTTAGTACCTCAGAAGTTAAGTGTTTCAGTTTTACAGTATCATTTGTCAACATATTTTTTAAAAAAAAC